>CM076572.1:233354322-233701548 GCA_034641835.2 Pinus albicaulis | reverse complement strand
ATAATAGAGGGTATTTAATCTTGATTCTTGACATCTAGAGAGAACCCTACAGCCTAACACAATCCAATGGAATTGACCAAAAAAACCCAAATAGAGTCAACCCTACTATAGGAGGAAGGGCCTGCAGTAAGAACTTACCATTTTGCAAGAGCTGAGGGTGAATGCAGGGCGAATGTTGTTCTGCAAGAGCTGAGGGAGAATGCAGGGCGAATGTTTTTCTGCAAGAGCTCAGGGCGAATGCTATTCTGCAAGAGCTGAGGGTGAAGGCTGAGGGCAAATGTTGTTCTGCAAGAGCTGAGGGCGAATGCTGAGGGCGAATGCTGTTCTGCAAGAGCGGAGGGCGAATGCACGCGTGATATCAGACGTTAATGTAGCACACATGTACATTTTAACACTAATAGATTTTTGTAGTTGAAATGCAATGCTTTTTTTCATTTAAATGTAGGGTTTTTAAAGAAGGGAGAAATAATGGCTGCCAAATTAATAAGCGTTTCTTTGGGAAAAATTTAAATCTTGTATTGGGTGATGAAGATAATAGAGGGTATTGAATCTTGATTCTTGACATCTAGAGAGAACCCTACAGCCTAACACAATCCATTGGAATTGACGAAAAAAACCCAAATAGAGTCAACCCTACTATAGGAGGAAGGGCCTGCAGTAAGAACTTACCATTTTGCAAGAGCTGAGGGCGAATGCTGTTCTGCAAGAGCTGAGGGCGAACGTTGAGGGCGAATGCTAAGGACAAATGCTGTTCTGCAAGAGCTGAGGGTGAATTCTGTTCTGCAAGGGTGGAGGGTGAATGCGTGCGTGATATCAGACGTTAATGTAGCTATTGCGATGGATACGAAACAATAAAATCATTTTTATGTAGCGCGCATATAAGTTTTGTATTTTTATGTAGCGCCCATATAAGTTTCGTATTTTTATGTAACGCGCATATAAGTTTCATATTTTTATGTAGCGCACATATAAGTGTCGTTATACCGATGGTGGAAAAAGCGTCGCTACTGGGACAACTGCCTCCAAACGTTGCAATTGCGACACTTAGACGTTGTGTCGTACTTGCGACGTTTGGAGGCAGCCGTCGCAATAGCGACGCTTTGGGCCATAGTGTCGCAATTGCGACGTCTTCCTCCAAACGTCGCAATTGCGACACTTTGTCTAAGTGTCGGTATTGCAACACTTTTCTATAAACGTCGGTATAGCGACGGTTTCGGGTGGGATGGAAAAAAATTGGGGAAATTTCCGACATTTGGTCAAAAGCGTCGGAACCAAGTGTCGGAATTTCCGCCAAATGTAGTAGTGAATAGATTCAACCATTTATCTACAGTATATGCATATATTTGACCCTCAAATATGGGAATTTCAAAGTTTACTTGTACCTTAAAGGGAGTCGTGCCTCCACAGTGGCTGCTGGGTGCATATGCGCCTTTGGTGGGCAGTCATTGAAGGATATAGGCAAAGTTATCCATCATTGCGTTATTTTGTTTTTCGAGGGCCTCCTCGAGAAATATTTTGATAGGATCTCCTACTCCCTCATTTTTCTTTTCATCCCCCATGGGCGGCCATTGGGGTTTGCAAGGTTGATCTTGCAAAGGTTCAACCAGATTGAGCCCTAACTCCTTATACCCCGACCTTGTTGGGGACATGCAAAGAAGGATCGAGAAAAAGCAGACCGCTCTGATACCACAGATTTGGATTTATGCAGGAATGAAACAGAATACACATATAACCATAAATACAAATATGCAATGGAAATAACACTTCATTTCATTAATATCAAAGAACTGAAATTTTCTTACAGAAAAAATGGAAATAAACTAACTAGGGCGCTGGTAGCTTATCTCTAAGAAGAGATGTGGGGGCTACAAGCCTCTGAAATGTGTTACAATGAGGTTTGAGGGCCTATTTATTATTTAGAAACAACGGAAAACCATAAACATCCAAAACCATAACCCTAGGAGATGAAGCGCCAAAACTCTGGGCCCCGTTTGGGTAAATTGGTGTTTCAACTTCCCAGGAACGTAACTTTGGCATATGATCTCTGTTTGATGTTCGTTAGAAAGATCTATCCAAGGAATACAACTTTTATTGTGAGTGAAATTGTTCCATGGACTCACGTCTCTTCCAGGTTTCCAAAAACATATCATTTAGGGCCTCAAAATGGCTTCGGAAGTTCAAGATCCGAAAAAATGCTAAAAATAGTAAGTTGTGCCGAAACTGAAAAATTGAAAGAGTCAATGGTGGGGCCCCAAGTGGAATAGGTGGGTGGCCACCAATATCCACCTAGATCATGCACAAACTCATGCACCACTGTACTTCGAACTCTGTTACAACTATAATTACCCTGCATGTCCCACCAACCAACCTCTAACTCGAAATTCACTAGCTAACTGAATTTGCCATTTCAGTTAACTATTTCAAGTCCAAATTTGAGAATAAATTACAGTTTAATGTTTATCTGAATTAAGGGATAATAAAAATAGACATGCACTGAAAAATATCCATGTGGGCCCTACCCTAGTGTAGGTTCTTAATGCAACCATGTGCTTAATGCAACCAGGTGCTTAATGCACTAGTGTGGGTGCCGAATCTTCTTATTGAATCTCAACATCGGGAAGGGACTTGATGTGCCAATAAAAATCCATTGTCCATATACATTGATTTTTACTTCCTCAAGTGTGGCTAGGATTTGGGAGCCACTTAGCTATTGA
Source organism: Pinus albicaulis (assembly GCA_034641835.2). Taxonomy (NCBI): domain Eukaryota; kingdom Viridiplantae; phylum Streptophyta; class Pinopsida; order Pinales; family Pinaceae; genus Pinus; species Pinus albicaulis. The sequence goes on along the minus strand of CM076572.1, from coordinate 233,698,834 downwards.
GGCAAGAGTCTTTTCATCTATATGCTCATCCCTATTAGCCATGGCCTTTGAGGATGCCTGATCAATTTCTAGATGTATGTGATTCGGGGTATGGGAATGATATGGTAAGCTGCAAAATGTGCTCTCCAATGGGCCTTTCCACTACCCTATGCTCTATATGAGGAGCCGCGATGACTCCTTTCATTTTGTCGAGGCATGAAAAACCATATACGGTTAGATGTAATCTTGAGGGAATAAGGGTGTGGCCATGTAGGAGGGAAAAGGGTGACAACGACAATGGGGTGGGGGTATATGCCAACTAAAAGATGCAGAATGATTATGGAAAGGGCACTGAAAAAAGTGAACCAATAGGGAGGCTACAAGGTCCAGGATAGAATGGTTGAGAAGAAGTCAAGAATAGAGTATAACCACTTAGAGCGAGGTCCCACCTCTAGATCTCCTGTGGTTTCACTTAGAGTAATGGAATTTAATGAAAGAAACAAAGCATATGGAATGTAAAACACAAATATCAAAGAAAGAATGTGAAATTATCCAACTAAACCAATCTTGTGTCAAGATTCTTGAGTGGAATACCTTATGCTCGACACTATTGATAAACATGTAACCAAAAAAAAAATTCCAGAGCTCCCCATCCTATGGGTGTCGTCAACCCTAAATAACCACTACCCGTCTCTATAAAATAGACTAAACAAAAAGGTAGTATCCACAACTATGACCAATATGGAGACCTAGAGAGACCTCAGAAAGGGGAGGACAAGGGAGGTAAGTTTAGGGGGACCTAGTCCTACCCCCCACTAAGGATATGAAACAATAACATCAAGTAGAAGTAAGACTCTTAGAGTGGCAAGTTTCCGCCCTTTGTAAACCAAAATGGCAAGCTTTAGGCTTCCTTGCAGGATCCTTTTACAATTTTTTCCCTTTCTTAGGGAAAAATATATGTATTTTATTTCCAACATTAAATTTTCAAACCAAGATCATAATATTGGAGATGCAATCACAATGAATGTAGTATTAAAGCTCTAGTCTATCTTATGCCAACAACTACTTGATCAATTAAATTTAACAACTAAATAACATGAACATAAGAAAAGAATGAATGATGATAAGCACACTGAAACCAAAGACCATTGGTAAGTGATTGTCTTCAACCCCCTGGCATAGATTCAAAATGCAGTCTTTCACTCTAAGAGGTAGTGTTCATGCATTCAATAGTAGCTTAGATTTGAAGGAACAAGGGATTATAGGTTTAGCGGGTATTTTATCACAATCAGATGTTGAAATTAAATACAAGACATTAGAACATAAATTAATGTAAAGGCATAAAAAAAATTCTAATTAACCTATGTTAAAATAACAAAATAAAGAGGTTGATTACCTAGGATTGAGGGGCCCTTCCCAACCTTACTAATGCTACCATGAACAATGAAATTAGACTGATATTATGCACCAAATATTAGGAATAGGCAACAATCATTAAATGGAAAATGAACTTTGTTTACAAGAAGGAAACACTCAAGATTGATACGACAATGAACCTCTTATAAGATACTTATCCCAATCCTATTACAAAATGAATGAATAACATCCCTAACTCCATTCTAGATCTGAATATTTATACAATAGAAGTATTGGGGTGGATTAAAACCAATCCCCCAATCTCAAATTTTTCTAACTATGAGATAAAAACAAGATAAAATCCAAGACAAATTGGATCTTTTGCTTCCAAAAATACAAATACATATTAACAAATAATTTCTATACTTTGGAAACAGATGAGATTCGTTCCTCTTGCTATGTTGACCCCTAATTTTATGTTTTTCCCCAAATATGGGAACTAGTTTTAATTATGGGTGAAATTATGCATTTTGGGAAGATTGACGTTAAAGAACCAAGTATACCTCTCATATTTTTTGGTATTTTGGAAAATGACTTGCAATGTAACCATTTTTCCGTACTAGGAAAAAAATCCATGTTTTAAAATTTCATATTCGCCCTCATTGCCTTTGGAATCATGCCCAAAATTGATTGTATGGAAACTTTTACTTGTAATGCTGTTCTCGAGCTAGAGATTCACACATGCGACCTAGGTGCGATATGATCAACCTAGAATAATTTTAATGCCTCTGCCTTCATAACCCCTATGGTATAATTTCTTCTAGAATGGTGCAAATGTGCTAACAATGATCAAGTACCATAATGAGCTTTTGGGACAAGAACTAGACTGAACATTTCTTCACTATAAAAATAAACTTAAAACTCATTTAAGTCATTAGATACTTAGGAATTAACAAAATGAACAAGTTTTACCTGAAAATGCACATCATTAGGTTTTGGGTTCAAAAGGGTAAGAATCCATGATAAGAGGGGCAATATGCACTTACGAGGGAAAGGTATTAATGGGAAGAAGGTCAAATGGGTGGTTTAAAAATATGACAATGTGGGAGCCCTACATCTCCCCCGCACCAATGTATTTTCTTGTCCTCATGCAAAAGAGACATGATCTTGCAACATTTAAATTATCTTGATGAAGCATCCTTTTTCCAGCTGATAGAAAATCCATAGCAAATTTATCTACACTTCCTTCATTCTCCACCAGCAACATTCTATCCATATCTGAATCATGGAGGTTCATTTCTCGAAGCGATTTCATTACCAACATAATAATTTTAATAATGTTTTCATTCAAGATAAAATATGTACAATGTATTGACATATCCTCCTTGGAATATGAAGAAATCAATAAAGTAGCACATTTCAACGAATGTCTCTGAATCCATGGATGAAATTTCCAGTATTTAACTATTATATTAGTACATGACCCTCCATGCACCAGTAGGAATTTGTTAAATTTCAGTTACCAAGATTCTTTTAATCATTGAAAGTTTTGATTATAGTGGCAGGCATCCTGATATCAAAATAAATTTGATATCTTGACCATATTGGAGTCCTTTTGCTGCATATATGTTCTTAATTTAAATTGTTCCAGGATATTCACTTTTTTCTATCACCATAGATATTAATATCCCTATGTTTTAACATGGTTCAACTTTCAACAAACATCGTAGGTTTAAAAACAACTTTCAAACCCATTGTTTTCCTTTTCTCGCAAGAAGCATCAGTTATGAGGAGTGTTGCCTATGAATTCTTCCTCAATATATGGGTGCAAAAGATGTTGTATAAGACAACCATAAATCAAAGCCAATTTCTATACTACAGTCTTCTTGTGCTTGTGCAAAACTTCCTATCTCTAAATATGTTGTAGCACGGTTACCGTAGTGAGTTTCATTATTTTCATTTAACTTCAATGCCTATTAATATACTTTTATAACCCTTTGTTGGGCTGAATTTTTTTCAGTGTGGAAAATTCCCTCGGAATGGTCTCCCTACTTACCAGTGGATATGAAGTTTTCTTCAAGTTATGTTTAGTCTATCTAGGAAAGAGTTATTATTTGGCTAATTGATGTTGAGTCTTTATCTATTTGAAGTAAGATGCCCAATCCTCAAACCTAACTTGTAATGAATTAAAAACCCTACTAAAGGAGAATGAGGTGCTCTCAGTGGGATCCCTCATGTGCTAATAAATCCCATTCTTGTGGAAATCCTCTTGTTTGATGGGGATTACTTCAACTGGAAATGTGGCATGTTTAATCAAATTCTTGCAAACCTCGTAGGAAATATCCTCAAGGGGATCTTAACCCAAAAATATATTGAGATTTGGAAGGTGAGAAACGGGAATGATATTTCTCTGACGAGCTCTAATCCCTCATTTAAGAATCCCACAATCTAGATCCATCTTTATTTTCGCTATTAACCAACCTATTAATACTGTAAATGTTGGATCGATCCTCCTAAGATGCAACACATATTTAAAAATATCTTCATTATCCCACGAGAAATTAATGAGATTTTGATATTTATTCACAGGTTGATGGCCGAATGGAACCCGACAATCAGAACCCCTAGGAATTCAATTCGTGACAGTGGTGGTGTTGTTTCTCCCTTATTACTAGATTTAACATCTCATAATTCTCATTAATATTCCATAATCAATAGTAATAGAATGGATTGGAATATTTCATGTTATATTACATAATGGAATAAATGGGATTGATAGAATTATAAACCTCTACCATAAGGGGAATTATAAACTTGAAAGGGGCCACGCTTCACTATAAGAACCTCACGATTTACTATCCCTAGATATTCAATTTTCGGGGATAATACTCCTATAAATCCCGACAGAAGCCTCACAACATCCTATGATTTATCGATTAGTCAAGGCTCAACCTTTTTTGGTTCTCAATAAGTACTTCATTTTTTTTGCTCCCATTAGAGTAAGATCCAAAGTTTGTAGCAAGCTTGAGCCTGGGTCTATATGCCATTATGGTAAATATAAAACACACCACTTTCAATAATAATACCTTATGAACACCAAGTTTCAGCAAAGGGTTGAGGCTGTTTCAAATACAAACTTTCACCATTAATAACAAATACAGAGGCAACATAATGAAACACAACAAATGTGTCAAGATTTACATGTAGTAATAACTCTATATTTATGAATATATATGAAAAAATATTAAAGCGGGAAGTAGAATCCTCCACATTATATGAGGCACAATTTTAACATAATATAATAATTTCCACTACACTTGTCAAGTATCAGAAAGATAATTTGATCAGAACATTATAACCAGACTGAAGGTATTACATAAATTGCATATTTTATTGACAGAAGAGATATTTTATGCTTTTTTATCTTTTGAAACTATTAACACTGACTTTAGAAGGAAACTCACTCTGTCCATTTCTTGTAGTTTTGATGCCCCTTATCACTTTATATTAAGGATTAAAAAAAAATGGTTTATCCGTTGGCTGTCAGACTCTGTTTTACCACAATGATCAACCAAAATCATCAATTCGAGAAAAACATGGGCACTATCTCCCTTGTCATTTCCTATGGCATTGGTAAAAATCATTGTCATTGTTATAGGAATTGTGCCATATAAACCTTGTAATATTGAACCAATATTTCTTTATGAAATTTCAAAGATGAGGAAAATTGAAAGATGATTAGGAAATGGTTAAATGATTGGAATGGTATATCATAATGGGAAGTGAATGAAATCAGGTCAGAGAATAACAAGCATATGAGAAGATGTTACTAAATGTATTTTATCCCTAATGGTTAAAAAAAATAAGTATGTTTTACCTATGAAATGTGCATAAATGGATTCAATCTGATCTTGTAATGCAATAAAACAAAATACTGAATCACTTCTACAAATTTGCGGAAACCAAATTCAATCGTATAATCACAAACAAGAAAGATAAATAAATTAATCGATCGCGCAACACAAGATGTATCTGGGGAAAGAAACTACTCAAAACCCCACTATCTGAATATTTTATATGATCAAGATCATGAAACAATACAATGTTATTCCTCCTCCTGAGAAACCTTTGTACTTTGCTAACTGTCTCACTTTGATCTAGGAAAAATCGGTCCAATACTTAAGCAATTCTCAGCCCCTGTCTGCCAAAACTTTCTTACAAATTCCTCAAGGAATTCTGGCCCTATTAATTAGGAAATTCCTTGGAATTGATTACGCAATCATCTAAGGATTTTTGGTGACCTCATGCATGACCTGTAAAATTTTCTAATTATACAACTGATATTTATCTTCCTTTTAACCTCAATCTCATCTGGGCCTTCCTTAGAACTGACATGCAACAACTATTTATAGCGAATTATAGTAAACTAATTGATCACTACTTGTGAATTAAATTTTATTTAGCTCACTGGACCTATCACTAGCTCATCTCTTAGTTATAACTAGTTAAACTGATTTTAACTCAATTAATTGATTTAACTAAATACAACTCACAAATAAATGTAACTGAACTCCCTAAAATCATGGGAGAAATATACATGCCTCATATCTGACCCTAAACTCGAATTTCATAAGCTAACTAAGTCTGCCTTACTCAATTAACTAATACAAGTTTTCATGAGATGAAATTACAATTTCTCTTCCAATTTAATTAAGGGGAAATTAAATTAGAAGCCCCCTTTGGGTGCCATTTCAACACTCCTTCTCAAAAAGAAAGGGAATATCTTCTATCTTGATCCTGTCTATGTGGAATTTGAATTTACTTCTTTCTAATGCCTTCGTCAATATTTTTGCATCCTGCTCCTCCATGGGAATGTACGCTAATCATGACATAATCCACCTCTACACATAATCTCTAAGATGGTGACATTGGATATCAATATGCTTGGACTTGTCATGAAAAACTGGATTAATCGAGAGTTTGATGCAACTCCGATTATCACAATGTATCACTGCCAGATCCATCTTTCATCTAAACAAACCAACAAGTATCTTCCTCGTCCAGATGGCCTCACATGTTTCTTGACTAGCCACCATGTACTCTGCCTCTGCTAAACTGAGTGCAACTGATCTTTGTTTCCTTCTGTACCAGGAAATCGTTGATGATCCTATGTTGAAGATTCCCCCTGATGTGATCTTCCTGTCGGATGGACTACCTACCCAATCTGCATCGGTGAAGCCTCGAAGCTTCACTCCCTTTTTCTATATGTACAATAGCCCAAACTTTTTAGTGCCTATGAGGTATCTCAACACATGATTTCCTTCCTTCCAAAAGAGATTGGTAGGCTTAACCATAGCTTGACTAACCTGGTTAACTACATAGAATATGTCAGGTTGTGTGTTCACCAAAAACATGAGTGAACCCACAAGATGGCTGTAAACAGTAGCATCCACTACTTTGCCTAAAGTAGCATCATATTATTTCATGTTTCCTTCTATAGGAATCTCCATGGGTTTGGTGACCTCCACGTGGAACTTCTAGAGGATCTCCACTAGTAAAAAAATGATGAAATTAATGACCAGGTGACTAAAAATTTAGTCACTGCAAATATTTCAAGTGAATTACTACTAAATTTGAGCAATTTTAAGTGACCAAACTAAAAATAACTAGATTAAATGACTAATTTAGTCTAGGAATAAAATATACGACTAGATAATAAGAGACTAAACTAAAAGGGGCTAACTTAAATGACTAATTTAGTCTAGGGATAAAATATATGACTAGATAATAAGTGACTAAACTAAAAGTGACTAACTTAAATGACTAATTTAGTCTAGGATTAAAATATATGACTAGATAATAAGTGAAAAAAATTAATAATGATTAATGTAAATGACTATTATAGTCCAAGAATAAAAATATGACCAAATAACAAGTACACCAAGTATAAGGATTAGTCATTTATGTCAGTAATTTTTAATTGTGTCACTCCATAAATGGAAAATTGTAATTTTGGTATCGAAGTGTTACATTTCACTATAAGTGTCTTTGAATCCATCTGCAGTGTTAAAATTTAGAGATAGAGGGGTCTTTGAATTTACAGTGTTAAAATTATGAATACCCTTTTGTCTCTAAAGTTTAACTTGCAGATGGATTCATCTACAATTAACATAATTGCATGTATCATCTATCGACTTTACACTAATTCCTTCATTATAATTTTAGTAAAGGTAATATTTAGATAGTCAAACTAATATTTATATTTATATTTAATATCTTGCCATAAAGTTTAATTTTGAAACTTTATTGATTTATGTTAAAAGTGTGGGTTGTTTTAAGTCTAAGGTTAAATCTTCATATTTACATTTAATAAATAGATAAATATAACATTGCTTATGTTAAACACGTGAGTTCATTTAAATATAGTATTAAATCATCATATTTATATTTGATAAATACTAAATAGATAAACCTAAAATATATATTTATAGACCTATTTAGCAAATAGGTATGAACCTTTATTAATTTAAGTATGAACCTTAATTAATTTTTTAATGATGTATGAACCTTTGTTTTTTTGTAAGTAAATTTCATATTCATGTAGGAACAAAGGAATACATATAGCCACTTAAAAAATAGGTGGTCTCCCCCCGACCAGGTTTGTTGAACAAAATTTGCACCAGATGACAAAAATACAGAAGATAGACTAGGGACATTGCCCATAAATGGTTGGGCTAGATGCACCAAAACACATATAAAACATAAAGAACACCAAATAGCATACTAGTCGTATGACGTGATGGATGCAGGCTTGTTTGGGGTTGTTCCTAGAGGTAGTGGAGGAAAAAAGTCACACTGAACGTTCCCTTAAAAGTGCGCCAACCAAGTCTCCGGATTTTCTACTTTCTCAGTGAGTTGATTTTTTCCTCGCCAAACAACTACCAGTATCTCCCAGAATTAGCACTATAAATAGTGCATTTTTTCTAATGTTTCCATCCGCTCTGCATGCTCCTCATGACAGACTCTCTTAGTTGTGTCCAATATTTCCATCAAGCTGATGATAAGTACATGACAATTCTCCAGGAAGCAATGCTGGATAACCTGCCCCTCATTTACCTCAGATCAATCACACCCACAATTCCCCTTGCCACCATGGGATCCTCTGCCCCAACGACTCTGCTTTGGAACCCTTGAACCCCCACCCCTGCTATCCACCCGCTTACCTCCTCCACAGTCCCCATGCACACCCACACTAGCGAGTCACGCTTGCCCCACAATCTTGCCACCCTAGCGTGGATCCACCATGATTATTTTCCAGTCTGCCATCCCCACAGGACCATGGATGACAGGGGAGGGAGAACACCCATACTGCACTAGGGGCTTCATAATTCGCCAGGGTCGAGGAAACCCGCAGTGTGAAAAGTCTAGAGACCAGACCCCCCACCATAGAAAACAAACACCACTAGAAAAAGAGACAAATGTAGTCGGCCACCACCGCAGCGAAGCATAGAGCCACCTCCAACTACTAGGTAAAGACCACCACAACCAGGAAAACCAAATACCATCACCCACCAAACCAACATAGGAAATTGAACAACAAACGATGACAAAGTAGCCAATGCCTAAGCGTAACTTCCCCCAAGGAAACGACCTACCTCAAAATTCTCCACATAGATACCACACACCAATCCACTAAACACCATCACACCCAAGGCGGAGGGGACGAAATTGGGAAAATAAACTAGTTTTCTGCCACCACCCTCAAGGTTTCCTGGAGTCTAGATTCTAGCTTCCTCTCTTAGCATGAAAAAATAGTCTCACTGAAATCCAAGAAAAATGGAAACAAGTGATCTCACTTCCCTTCAAATTCCTATCCTCGACCTAGCCACAGATAATGGCTAAGAAATTGAGCGGCAGGGACCGGTTGAACACACCGCATCAAAAAATGCCCACGACAAGCACACACAAGCCAATCCCTTCGTAAAATTTCCTACGATGTTTACGCTTCCTTTTTGAAGGCCACCACCAAGACCAACACCAAACCAGAGTGAGGAATCAAATTTCAAGCTCCCTCATCTTCCCTCGCCTTATCCTTTCACCACCTCCAAAATCCAATGCACAGTTATTTGTCACACGAATTTCCAACGTGAAGCCAATACCTCTCCTGCTGCATGTGTTACAGTGAAGGGACTGGGAGTACCATCCCTCACCCTCGCTCCACTTGTATTTACTCATGTGAGACACATTCCACATGTTTCTCATACCTCACCCCCATCAGGGAAGTATTGTATGAACCTTTGTTAATTTGGATATGAACCTTAACTACTTTTTTAATGTTGTATGAACTTCTATTAATTGTTTGATATGAACCTTGGTTAATTTTTAATGATATTATTAACTTTTGTTAATTGTTTAGGTATGAACTTTATTTAATTTTTTAATAATATATAAACCTTTATTAATGATTATAAATATGTAATTCAAAATATTTAAGTATGCTTTATTGTGTAATAATGGATATATATGTTTAGTTTTATCAATTCCTATAAGAATTGTACCAACGAATATATTTATTTCATTTAATACATAATTGACATGATTATATCAAATTAATATTTAAATAAAACAATATTATTGGTTGTATATTTGATTAATAACCAAAGTAGTAAATCTATTTTTGCAAAAGAGCTCCCCTCAAGTCATGCATAGTAGGGACTTTGAAGCCCTTTCCTTTAGCTATAATAGAGTCCCACATAGCTTGGTAATAAGGTGAGCAAGAAAAAATAAATGGGATATATGCATCATACCACCATCTAGCAATGTATTAAAAAGAAGATTCTTTGCACACTTACAAGACATGCCATATAACCCTCGATGATGGAGGGATTGAGCTTCGCATTTGTGTTTGAAAACTTGGATTTCTAGATGGGGGAGACAATGAAGGGGGTTTATTATCATATATGGCAGCACTTGGTTTTGGATGAAAGAATGTGAAGAAGGATCATTTTGGAGGACCGATGACTTTGATACATTGATGGAGGCAACCAAATATGTATGATAGCCAATGTCTCCAGAATTTCATTTCTCTATCAATATTTATTTTCCAAATACTGATAATGACCCTTAACCCGACAAGGTTCCATGTTTATGGACCCAAGCTCACGCAGTGGACTAGAGACAATATCAAAAACCTTGCAATGTCACCATCTTAGAGCTCAAAGGTGTGACCGTGGATCAAAGACAAGATCAAAACCCTTGTGACATCACCATCTCAGAGCTCGAAGGCATGACCTACAATAATGAGAGGGTTTTCAAGCTTAGTGTCATGGGATTTTTCCTTGATGAAATAATATTGCCTTTAAATTTCAACTGCACCAATTTTAGACTCCCTCGACTTGTTGGTGAGATACCAACGAAGCTCCAGTATCTGGTCAATCTTGCAATCTAATTCCCTTGTCATAAATCCTTCGTGCTTATCTAAATGTCAAAGATCTCCACGATAATTGGCTCACAGGAAAAGGTGGAGGAATTTGGACATTCAAATACTAGATCCACTCTGGATCAGACTCATGAATACTTCAAAAGGTAGCAACTGACAAGGAAATTTGATGTGTATTCATTTGGATTAGTGTTACTAGAGATCTTGTGTGCAAGGGAAAGTCTTAATCTTGTTTTTTTCAGAGAAAAATTTAATATAGTAGAGTGGGAAATGCATTGGCAGAAAAATGGCAAGATTGAAAAAATAATTGACCCTCACCTTGTTGGGACCATCAACCTTGGTTCTCTGAAAACCTTTAGGGAGACTGCTGAAAAGTTCTTGAAGAGAAGGGCATCGATAGGCCTTCCATGGGAGATGTCCTATGGAACCTGGAATATGCATTTCAACTCCAAAATATATCCATGAAAAATGATCTATTTGAGAATCGTACAAATCATATTGCAGATGTTCCTTTATGCTACCTAGAGCCTGAGCCTTTTGGTCCAAGTTTAGTATGACTTCAAGTCTTATATGACAGTTCTCAATTTATATATTTCATTAATGAGCATGTGGAATTTTGGAGTTCTCAAAATCAAATGGAGGGATAGTTGTGAGAATTTACATGTTGTTTGGAACTTGTTCTCCTTCAGTGGATATGACACATATTGGATCCATACCTTGGTACAATAGTTCCTTACCTCTAGATGTTTGCACAAGATTCAGGGAAAAGTGAACACATGACAATAGTGCCTTTGGTTTGGGATGATATATACAAGTATGTAGAACAGATTGAGGGCACATACATTATGTTCCTTTGCACTACCCAGAGCCTGATACTTTTATACTAGTGTTATTGGATGAGGTGTTGGTGGAAGTCACTAGAAAATTTGGCAAATTTTCCGAAGTCCACTTCGTCGCTATTCTGACACATATTCGTTGCAAGAGCAACAGTTCGAGGCCAGAAAAAATGTGGTTAGCCATTACGTCACAATTCCGACTATTTTCCAAAGTGTCGAAATACCGACACGTTTTATGATGTTTCCAAACAACTGTCGCTCTTCCGACGTTTCCCAAACCATCGTTCTTCTGATGTTCCTAAATTGTCGCAATTCTGACGATATTCGGTCCGATGTTTTGGACGTCTCTCTTCGCAATTCCGACGATATACGGTCCGATGTTTTGGACGTCTCTCTTCCGACATTTTTTAACTGTCGCTCAATCGACGTTTGTAGACTGTCGCAATTCAGACGATATGTGGTACGAAGTTTTCAACGTCGCTCTTCGGACGCCTATTAATTTGTCGCAATACCGACACTTTCCCAAGGTGTCGCAATATCGAGGCTTTGCAAAAGTGTCGCAATGTCGACGCCAGGAAGAACTATTGCAATACCGATGGGCATTTAAAAATAAAATAAAAAATGTAACGTCCCAATACCGACGAAAAGGGAAAACGTCCATGGCGTCGTAAGACTGACGCTTATAAGGCGTCGGAAGAGCGACGGCGGGTTCAATTTTAAAAAAAAAATTGAAACTTTAAAACAGGACATAAAATGGTTATAAAGCCCATTTAAAATTATCCTTCATGTGGAACTTTACCTTTGTTCCCTTGTGGCTTAATCCTCATTAAAAGCTCGCATATCAAACGCTTTCCATGTCCAACTTAATGAATCCTAATACTCGGGATTTATAACTTTGGTTCAACACCCATCATACAATTGTTAGTTCACCTTTATAAAAAATCCTCAGTGCCAACGTATATCAAACCCATATGTAATATGTGGGCCATTACCAATCTCATGTGAATATTTAATCTTCGACTTTTTCCTTTCTTTATAACCCAATATAATGATGACTCACGGCATGTGTAAAACCATAATATGTCAATATATATTACATTCTCTAATCCGATGTTTTGAAATACAATATAAGATCCTTGACCTTAGGTTTAGACCCAAGCACCAACATATATGAAGGGTTGGTCCCACAGTAGTGATACGCATAACATTTACAAACGTACCTTTCCATCCAATGATGGACGCATCATCGCGCTCAAACTTGGCAATCCAACGACCATCGCATTACAAAAGTGCACGCATGTTGTTATTCCAATTTTACGCGATAAAAGTGGTATTAGCCTTACCACTTTTTCCACGTGTCCAATGATGGGTGATATCTCGTTTTTTTCATAAAAATAATTTACCACTTATAACTTACGCGAAACCAACGGTTTTGGGCTCAAAACCACCTTTGTTGTTCTGCTTACTTCCGGTTTCATTTCTACTTGTGGTTCTGCCCAATTCTTCAACGCTCCACCTTCTACTTTGTGATTAGAGGTTCCACGAATTCCAATCAGCTACATTTCAATCCTGTGGCATGAATGCACCTATATTCAGTGTAAATTATAACTTCTACGTCTACCCAATTTAATTCTCTCCATTTCTTGTTTGCCCAAGACTCCTCTGCAAATTCAATAAAATTTTGAATAGACCCACTGCTTACTTCGGCGTAACCATTCAAGAGGTTGTAACTCACATCGACTCCATCTCAGTCGTAAGAATTGAGAATGAACCCATCGTTGCAACTATAGTGAACCCCAATGTAATTCAGATACATTCAAATGTCATCAATGCTATTACTATGTTGGATTTTACAGTATTGCCCATTCTTTTTGTCATTCATCAGCACATGAATGAACCCCTATATTCAACTCTGGAGTTAAATCTATAGTAATCTCAAATGGACTTTAAAATCAATCTTCATTGTATGACCGAGTTAGTTATGTTGAACCTCTAATTAAACTGAGAGGGGGGGTGAATCAGTTTAATACATTCCTGATCTTTTAAAACTTTTCATTAAACTTATTTACACCTTCATTTCAAACTCAATTTGATGTGAGAGTAATTTTAGAATGTAATAAAAAAGTATTAGTTTAATAGAGAAGTAGACTTAATATGAGAGCAGCAGGTATTAAGAAAATGATACATATCAGATCAATACATAAATATCATGCACAGAGACACCAGATATAAGTGGAAACCCATAAAGGGAGAAAACCACATCTTATTATTGTTGTGATGCAAAGGCAAGCTCCAACTCCTTCTCACCACTGTTTTCTGCAGGCACCAACCTACAGGAGGCTCCTACCTCAATTCTGCAAGCTACAACTTGCAAGGAAGCACCAACTCCCTTCAGTTTTATGCAGGCACCAACCTATAGGAGGCTCCAACCTCAGTCAGCTACAACTGACAGCTATCAAGCTGCAACTTGATAGGGAAGCTCCGACTTCCTCATTTTCTAAAACTGAATGTTTGCTGATTTACCTCAGATATCAGCTCTGTTCTGTAGCTTCTCTTAATCTTCTCTGCCTTCTATATTCTGCATTCTCTCTATATATGCTCTCTCCCTTGCTCTCAAAAACTCTCTCTGCATATCAAGATGATATTATTTATAGATTTCCTCACATGACTGTCTGTATTCTGCTTGGAATTCGAAATGGAAAGTCATGTCTCTTTGCCTTCTGCCTTCGCACTCCTTTTATCAGCTTACTCAGAAATTATGACTGTAGGTGTCAATTTTATCATTACAGTGGGAGTTTGTTTTCTCTCGGATACTTGCCAATGCATCACAAACAATAAAAACAATTAAAATATTTACATTCTTATTACAAAGTGAACTCTAGCTCAACTCATTTAGTCTTTTGAATCGATGCGCATTTGTCTTTTCTTTGGTTGTCTTTGTCCTTTTTGTGACTGTGTTTTATCTCCTCTCGGCTCTATTTGCTTTTCTGTCCTCTGTGGGGGTGTAACAGCTGCATACGTGTAACTCTGCCTTCTAAATAAATGAAATGCAATTGCTAACTTTTTAAATCAGGGCAATTTCAACCCTTTTCATGCCACGAGTGTCTTGTTGATGTGGAAGTTCCGCAAGCGGAACGAACATAGATCACAGTCGTTGTATATTAATAATCGCCCTCCCATTAAGCCGATGCCCGAGGGTTCACAACCCATGTGGCATATTTTAATACAACTATAACCGTGCTTTATATATATCTAACAACAATCCTTTTATATATAAAAAATTTCCCTCCACCTTAAGCCTTTGGTCTTATTTACAATCCAATGAGTCGAATCACAACCACTAATATATGAAAGGGTCGGGCCCCACATCTCCGTCGGCGAATCGGTGGTGTCAAACGAAAACTTACGATTGGGATTGATCAAACGGACGCGATGACCACATAAAACATGTCTCATAGCGCAATCGGGTCTGAACTTTGAACAAATGCAATCGGGGCACATAATGGAAAAGTTCTGATTGCGATCAGAACATGGATGCGATTTGCACATATTAACTCTCGCATATAACAGGATCAAGTCCACCACTTCAATCGCAGCATTTTACAAAAGACTTGCAATCAATCGGAAAGTTCTGATTGCGATTAAGATCCCGAACGCGATTGAACTGATTAACTCCATCGTATAACGCCATCGGGTCCGCCACTTGATCGGAGCATATTACAAAAGACTTGCGATCTATCGGAAAGTTCCGATTGCGCTTAAGATCCCAGATGCGATTGAACCTATTAACTCCATCGTATAACGTCATCGGGTCCGCCACTTGATCGGAGCATATTACAAAAGACTTGCGATCAATCGGAAAGTTATGATTGAGATTAAGATCCTGGACGTGATTGAACCGATTAAATCCATCGTATAACGCCATCGGGTCCGCCACTTGATCGGAGCATATTACAAAAGACTTGCGATTGAACCTTTTCTCCGATTGCGATTGGGTGAGGGGTCCCACCTTATAAGCCATTTCGTTTTGATAGAACCTTTGGTTATATAGATATAAAGCGCTCTACTTGTATATAACTGATATATATGTTTATATATATATTTTTCTGCTGGAGTGAAGCCATTCCCGGAATAATGTTTGTGTTGTATTATATGTATAATGCCGGTTGGAGTGTGCGATTCCCAGAATATGGTTTTGTATTATATGCATTGCCTTGCCGCTGGAGTTAAGCGATTCCCGGAATAGGGATTATGTATTATATGTATAACACCGGTTGGAGTGTGTGATTCCCGGAATTTTGTAACGGCTCTCTGCCTCTGTCACTTAGTCTCTGCCTCTGCCTCTGCTGCTTCTGTCGCTCTGCCTCTGTATCTACCTTTCGATAACAGTTCTTCACTGTGCTTCTATGAATGTTACATTTTGACTTTCTTCTTGCTGCCTCTATTGCTTTCGCTGTGCCTCTTTTTCCTTCCTCTGCTTCAGCGCTGCCTCTTTTGCCTGAGTGCGGCCTCCTTTGCCTGAGTGCTGCCTCCTTTGCCATCAATGACAATATTTCCAACAGTCTCCCCCTTTGGCATTGATGGCAATCCACTTTCTCTGTTTTCTTTCTCTTTCTCTTGTTGCTTGCTCTTCCTGTTTGCCTGCTCTTCCTCCTGTTGTTTTTTCTTCCTCCCCCTTTGACATCAATGGCAAAGGACGACGCCTCATCTCTCCGTATGGGCTCTGTCGTTGTATTTCCTTTCTCTGAGTTACGTTTAGGTCCTCTTCAGCTGAAATTGTACTATGCTGCTCCAGAGTGATGTATGAGACTTGTTGAGAGAACACTTTGGTGTAATGAGCCGATATATGTTTTATAGCTGTGATTCATTTGTAGTGCCTGTAATATGTGCTAGATTGCAGACAGGTTCTTGTTTCTTCTGAATGCTGATAATATTGATAATGTGATCCTGTGGACTTGTTTTATGCTTATCTTGCTGGCTATTCTCCCCCTGGAATGATATCTTCATTTTGTTCTCCCCCTGAGACTGTACTTTCTCTTCATATTAGAGAATAGTATCTACAGATACTACCCCTAGTTTGTCTCTCAAGTATTCGAATGGTTCTTTGGCAAGTGGTTTGGTAAATATATCTGCTATCTGTTCTTTCGTTGATACATAGTCCAGTTTAACTATCTTCTGAGTCATTTGTTCTCGGAGAAAATGATACTTAATTGGTATATGTTTAGTTTTTGAATGAAGCATAGGATTTTTAGATATACTTATAGCACTTGTATTATCACATTTGATTGAGATAGGTTCATTAATGCTTACCTTCATGTCTTGAAGAGTTTGCTTCATCCACATGACTTGTGTACAACATGCTGCTGCTGCTATATATTCTGCTTCAGCAGCAGACAGAGATATGGATGTTTGTTTCTTGCTTAGCCATGCCACCAGACTTTCTCTTAGATAGAATGCACCTCCACTTGTACTCTTCCTGTCATCCACACAGCTGGCCCAATCTGCATCTGTGTACACTGTTAAGGTGAAGCTTTTGCCTTTAGGATACCAAAGCCCATATTGTGTTGTTCCTTGTAGATATCTGAGTATTCTTTTTACTGCCAGAAGATGGTTTTGTTTAGGTGCCGCTTGATATCTTGCCACTAGTCCTACTGCTAGCATGATGTCTGGTCTTGAAGCTGTCAAGTACAGCAGGCTTCCTATCATGGATCTGTAGAGTTTTTGATCTACATCTGCAGACCCATCATCAGCACACATCTTGCATCCCGTGATCATGGGGGTTGTCACTGGTTTGCAGTCCTCCATTTTGAATTTTTTCAGCATTTCTTTTAAGTAATTTTCTTGAGAAATGAATGTGCATGTGTTCTTTTGCTGAATTTGCAGTCCCAAGTAGAAACTGAGCTCTCCAATCATAGACATTTCAAACTCTGTTTTCATCTCATCAGCAAACCCTTTTGCTAGTTCATCTTTGTTGCTTCCAAACATTATGTCATCAACATATACTACAACAATCAGGAGTTCATCTTCATGGGCTTTTATGTATAGATTGCTGTCTACTCCACCTCTCCTAAAACCCTGTTTTTGCAAATATTTGTCCAGTCTTGAGTACCAAGCACGAGGAGCCTGTTTCAGTCCATATAGGGCCTTCTTTAGTCTGCATACATAGTATTCTTTGTCTGTCAGTGAGAAGCCTTCTGGTTGTTCCATGTACACTTCTTCTTCTAGATCTCCATTAAGAAAAGCAGACTTTACATCCATTTGATATACCTTGAAGTCTTGGTAGCATGCAAATGCCAGGAACATTCTGATAGCTTCCATTCTGGCTACTGGGGAAAATGTTTCTTCATAATCAAGTCCTTCAATTTGTGAGTATCCTTTGCAGACCAGCCTGGCTTTATTTCTGATTACTTGTCCTTGCTCATTCATTTTGTTTTTGAATACCCATTTTGAACCAATGATATTTTTCTCAATAGGTCTAGGAACTAGTTCCCAGGTATTGTTCTTCTCAATTTGGTCCAATTCTTCATTCATTGCTTTTACCCAATACTTGTCCTTGCCGGCTTCTTCAAATTTCTTTGGCTCTATTTGTGATAACATGGCTATGTATACTTCTTCTGTTTGTTCTGTTAGCTGCCTTCTTGTCTGGACTCCTGCTTTCTTGTCTCCTATGATCTGATCTTCAGGATGATTCTTATGAGTGTATCTTGAGGGGGTTTTTGGGCTCAGTTCTGCATCTTCTGTTGTCTTGCTGGTTTCATCATCATTCTGATCTTCTTCTTCATGATTATTTGATGGACTGCAGCAGTCTGTATTTCTTGTATTGTTTGGAAATTCTTCATCAAATCTCACATCAATACTTTCAACTATTTTCCGAAGAGTCTTATTGTAGCACCTGTACCCTTTACTTTTGGAAGCATATCCTAGAAAAATCCCTTCATCTACTCTTGCATCAAATTTCCCAAGGTTTTCATCATTATTCTTTATGTAACACTTGCTACCAAAGACTCTGAAATGTTTTATTGAAGCTGGCGTTCCATGCCATAGTTCATATGGAGTCTTGTCACTGCTTGGCCTTAAGTGAGCTTTATTAAGGATATGTACTGCTGTGTGTACTGCTTCTGCCCAGAAGGTTTGAGAAATATTATTCTCTTGCATCATAGCTCTTGCTATTTGTTGTACAGACTTGTTTTGTCTCTCTGCTACTCCATTCTGCTGAGGTGTCCCTGCAATAGTAAATTGTTGCTTTATTCCATGTTCATTACATAGGTCTGCAAAGTCATAATCTGTGAATTCTCCTCCTCTGTCTGATCTGATACATTTCATCTTGCATCCAGTTTGATTTTCTGCTAATGCTTTGAATATCTTAAATTTTTCCAATGCTTCTGATTTATTTTTGAGAAAAGCAACCCATGTCATTCTGGAAAAGTCATCTATTATCATCATGAAATAGGATTCTCCACTTGGTGTCCTAGTTCTAGCAGGTCCACACAGGTCCATGTGCAAAAGCTGGAGTGGTCTTCTTGTTGACAGCTCCTCTTTAGATTTAAAGGATGTGCGAGTCTGTTTCCCCAATTGACAAGATTTTAATATAGTACTTGAAGGCCTTTTTATTTCTGGCATATCTCTTACAACTTTCTTCTTGCTCAGTCTGATGATATGGTCAAAGCTGAGATGTCCCAATCTCCTATGCCACAACCATGACTCCTCCAGTTTGCTAAGATGGCAGGCTTCATCTTCCTCTTTTACTATGTATACATTGTTCTCTATTCGAACACCTTTGAGCAGAGTCTTTCCTGTTGTGCTTGACCTGACTACACAATATTGTGCTCTAAAAAGAACTTCACAGCCTTTGTCACACATCTGACTGACACTTAGTAAATTTGCTTTCAATCCATCCACAAATAGTACCTCTTGGGCTTTTCCTCTGCCATTGTCTATGCTGACTGAGCCTTTTCCCTTGATCTTTCCTGATTTATCATTACCAAAAATAACATTGCCAGATTTATTTTCATCAAGAGTTATAAACTTGCTTCTGTCTCCAGTCATGTGTTTGGAGCAGCCACTGTCCAAGTACCACTGGCTTTTCAGATCTTGAGCAGTTAGATCCAGGTCACACTTATTCTCCTTCTTTTTCCACTGGAGGAATCCTTCTGTTTGATATCTTTTGTGAGGTGATGAATTGCATCCTTTCAGAGGACATTTGGAAGGCATATGTCCAGCTTGATTGCATATAAAGCATTTGATCATAGTTTTTGCAAAATTTTGAGTATGACCAAAATTTCTTTGATTCATGAACCTCCTTGAGGTGTTGAACATCATTCTTTTTCCATACTTTCTACATTCAATAATTTTATGGCCAAATTCCTTACAATAAAAACAATAACCATAGAAATTATTTGCATACCTGATGTCAGATTGTTTTCTCCATTTGTTTGTTTGAGATAGCCTCTTCACTGTTTGCATCTTTTGCAGGTCTGAATTACTCTTCCTTGCATAACAATATGCAGCAATGTGTCCTAGCTTGTGGCAGACATAGCAGGTGGCATTCTTCATAGGAGGGAAGAATTTCCTCTGATGACTTCCAAATTTGATATACTTAGGGGCATATGATTCTTTTTCTACCATCTTAGTATTCATTATATTCTTTGTTACTAGAGGTTTCTTCTGCTCTCTATCTCTCTTATTGCAGATTTCTTCTTTTGTAGGAATGATCTGGGCTTCTTCATCAGTCTTCATTGCTTTTACAAAAATTATATTTTTGTCTTCCTTTTCTTTGCCTTTACTCGATTCTCCTTCATAGCCTATTCCAGTCTTTATCATAGGGGATCTTTGAGCAACCAAAATTTCATTCAACTTAATAGAGCTTGTTGTTTGAGAAGGGTATATAGAAACTTTCTGTTGAGCCTTTTCTAATTTCTTTCTCAGACATAGAATTTCTTCTTCCAACTTATCTTGTTCTCGAGATTTATCTTTAATTTGCTGAAGTAACATATCTTCTATCTTCTTGGCTTCTTCAAGCCTTACCTTCAGCAGCATGAGGACTTCTGAATTTTGTTCTTCTTTAACACATTTGAGGAGAATATATTTTTGTTTTCTGCATTTTAGTTTGAGTCTCTCAATCTCCTCCAGAGCACTTCTTAGCTCCCCCTCAAGGTCGACTTCCCCTTCTTGTTCTTCATCTTCTAGTAGGAGTCCCTCAAGATCTTCTATGGCCATCAATAAAAAATCTGAGGTTCCTTCTTCACTTGAGGGTTCATCTGAATCTTCAGATGTACTGCTGTCTTGCTGAGCATAGAAAGATTTTCTGCTGAACTTCCTTCCCTTCTGCCAGTTCTTTGATTTATTCTTTTCTGACTCTTGAGCCTGATTCCTTGCTTTCTTGTGAGGACACTTAGTAGCATAGTGTCCAACTCTTCCACAGTTAAAGCACTTGAAATGAAGTTTACCTTTGTATTTACCTGAACCTCTATCCAGTTTCTTGACAAATTTTGCTTCTTCTTCATCTGAGCAAGAGCATATTTCTTCCTCTTCTTCTTTCTTCTTTTCTGTTTTAAAGGCTGCTTCCCTCGAACTTGGTTTCTTCTGTGGGAGCCTCATTTCATAGGCTATTAGATTTCCAAGTAGCTGGTTCATGGTCAAAGTCTCCCAATCCGCTGTCTCTTCTATTGTAGACACCTTGGGATTAAATTTGGATGGGAGTGATCTCAGAATATTTTGCACAACTATACCTTCTGGTATGGTTTCTCCAAGAGCTTTCATATTGTTAACAATTTCTGCAACTTTTAAGAAGAAGCTGCCAACATCTTCATCATCATTCATTTTTAAGTTTTCAAACTGGGCTCTATATATTTGAAGTTTGGTAGTTTTTACTTTCTGGTCTCCCTCATGTATGTCTTCAAGAGTATCCCATATTTTCTTGGCAGTGTCTTTGTGCATTACTTTAATAAACTCTGCTTCACATAATCCATTCAAGATGGCATTCATGGCTTTTGCATTAGCCACAAAATCTTGTTTGAGTCCTTTTCTGAGTCAGTTGCCTTCGGGGCATATCCTAATTGCACAGCAGCCCAGACTTCTATTCCTAGAGACATTATGTATGTCTTCATTCTGATTTTCCAGAAAGCATAATTTTCACCGGTGAAGAAAGGGGCTTTATTGGTTGAGCATCCTTCTTTACTAGCCATCTTGGGAACCTAGGATCTCCTTTCAATTGTTAGACTTGTAAAAAGGGACCCGCTCTGATACCAATTGTTGAACCTCTAATTAAACTGAGAGGGGGGGTGAATCAGTTTAATACATTCCTGATCTTTTAAAACTTTTCATTAAACTTATTTACACCTTCATTTCAAACTCAATTTGATGTGAGAGTAATTTTAGAATGTAATAAAAAATTATTAGTTTAATAGAGCAGTAGACTTAATATGAGAGTAGCAGGTATTAAGCAAATGATACATATCAGATCAATACATAGATATCATGCACAGAGACACCAGATATAAGTGGAAACCCATAAAGGGAGAAAACCACATCTTATTATTGTTGTGATGCAAAGGCAAGCTCCAACTCCCTCTCACCACTGTTTTCTGCAGGCACCAACCTACAGGAGGTTCTATCCTCAATTCTGCAAGCTACAACTTGCAAGGAAGCACCAACTCCCTTCGATTTTCTGCAGGCACCAACCTACAGGAGGCTCCACCCGCCTACCAAGTAAGTGACAATGATTGCCGCAACTTGGTAGGGAAGCTCCAACTTCCTCATTTTCTAAAACTGAATGTTTGCTGATTTACCTCAGATATCAGCTCTGTTCTGTAGCTTCTCTTAATCTTCTCTGCCTTCTATATTCTTCATTCTCTCTATATATTCTCTCTCCCTTGCTCTAAAAAAAAAACATCTCTGCATATCAAGATGATATTATTTATAGATTTCCTCACATGACTGTTTGTATTCTGCTTGGAATTCGAAATGGAAAGTCATGTCTCTTTTCCTTCTGCCTTCTCACTCCTTTTATCAGCTTACTCAGAAATTATGACTGTAGGTGTCAATTTTATCATTACAGTGGGAGTTTTTTTTCTCTCGGAGACTTGCCAATGCATCACAAACAATAAAAACAATTAAAATATTTACATTCTTATTACAAAGTGAACTCTATCTCAACTCATTTAGTCTTTTGAATCGATGTGCATTTGTCTTTTCTTTGGCTGTCTTTGTCCTTTTTGTGACTGTGTTTTATCTCCTCTCGGCTTTATTTGCTTTTCTGTCCTCTGTGGGGGTGTAACAGCTGCATACGTGTAACTCTTCCTTTTAAATAAATGAAATGCAATTGCTGACTTTTTAAATCAGGGAAATTTCAACCCTTTTCATGCCACAAGTGTCTTGTTGATGTGGAAGTTCCGCAAGCAGAACGAACATAGATCACAGTCGTTGTATATTAATAATCGCCCTCCCATTAAGCCGAGGCCCGAGGGTTCACAACCCATGTGGCATATTTTAATACTACTGCAACCGTGCTTTATATATATCTAACAACAATCCTTTTATATATAAACAATCGCCCTCCACCTTAAGCCTTTGGTCTTATTTTACAATCCAATGAGTCGAATCACAACCACTAATATATGAAAGGGTCGGGCCCCACATCTCCGTCGGCGAATCGGTGGTGTCAAACGAAAACTTGCGATTGCGATTGATCAAACGGACGCGATGACCACATAAAACATATCTCATAGTGCAATCGGGTCCGAACTTTGAACAAATGCAATCGGGGCGCATAATAGAAAAGTTCCAATTGCGATCAGAATACGGATGCGATTTGCACATATTAACTCCCGCATATAACAGGATCGGGTCCGCCACTTCAATCGCAGCATTTTACAAAAGACTTGCGATCAATCGGAAAGTTCCGATTGTGATTAAAATCCCGGACGCGATTGAACTGATTAACTCCATCGTATAACGCCATCGGGTCCGCCACTTGATCGGAGCATATTACAAAAGACTTGCGATCAATCGAAAAGTTCCTATTGCGATTAAGATCCCGGACGCGATTGAACCGATTAACTCCATCGTATAACGCCATCGGGTCCGCCACTTGATCGGAGCATATTACAAAAGACTTGCGATCAATCGGAAAGTTTCGATTGCGATTAAGATCCCGGACGCGATTGAACCGATTAACTCCATCGTATAACGCCATCGGGTCCGCCACTTGATCGAAGCATATTACAAAAGACTTGCGATTGAACCTTTTCTCCGATTACGATTGGGTGAGGGGTCCCACCTTATAAGCCGTTTCGTTTTGATAGAACCTTTGGTTATATAGATATAAAGCGCTCTGCTTGTATATAACTAATATATATGTTTATATATATATTTTGCTGCTGGAGTGAAGCGATTCCCGGAATAATATTTGTGTTGTATTATATGTATAACGCCGGTTGGAGTGTGCGATTCCCGGAATACGGTTCTGTATTATATGCATTGCCTTGCCGCTGGAGTTAAGCGATTCCCGGAATAGGGATTATGTATTATATGTATAACACCGGTTGGAGTGTGTGATTCCCGGAATTTTGTAACGGCTCTCTGCCTCTGTCACTTAGTCTCTGCCTCTGCCTCTGCTGCTTCTGTCGCTCTGGCTCTGTCTCTACCTTTTGATAACGGTTCTTCACTGTGCTTCTATGACTGTTACATTTTGACTTTCTTCTTGCTGCCTCTATTGCTTTCGCTGTGCCTCTTTTTCCTTCCTCTGCTTCAGCGCTGCCTCTTTTGCCTGAGTGCTACCTCCTTTGCTTGAGTGCTGTCTCCTTTGCCTGAGTGCTGCCTCCTTTGCCATCAATGACAATATTTCCAACAGTCTCCCCCTTTGGCATTGATGGCAATCCACTTTCTCTGTTTGCTTTCTCTTTCTCTTGTTGCTTGCTCTTCCTGTTTTCCTGCTCTTCCTCCCCCTTTGACATCAATGGCAAAGGACGACGTCTCATCTCTCCGTATGAGCTCTGTCATTGCATTTCCTTTCTCTGAGTTACGTTTAGGTCCTCTTCTGGTGAAATTGTACTATGCTTCTCCAAAGTGATGTATGAAGCTTGTTGAGAGAACACTTTGGTATAGTGAGTCGATATGTGTTTTATAGCTGTGATTCATTTGTAGTGCCTGTAATATGTGCTAGATTGCAGACAGAGATGATGCATTTTATGATTGAAAGGTTCTTGTTGCTTCTGAATGATGATAATATTGATAATGCTGATAATACTGATAATGTTGATCCCGTGGACTTGTTTTATGCTTATCTTGCTGGCTGTTCTCCCCCTGGAATGATATCTTCATTTTGTTCTCCCCCTGAGACTGTACTTTCTCTTCATATTAGAGAATAGTATCTACAGATACTACCCCTAGTTTGTCTCTCAAGTATTCGAATGGTTCTCTGGCAAGTGGTTTGGTAAATATATCTGATATATGTTCTTTCGTTGATACATAGTCCAGTTTAACTATCTTCTGAGCCACTTGTTCTCAGAGAAAATGATACTTGATTGGTATATGTTTAGTTTTTGAATGAAGCACAGGATTTTTAGATATACTTATAGCACTTGTATTATCACATTTGATTGAGATAGGGTCATTAATTCTTACCTTCATGTCTTGAAGAGTTTGCTTCATCCACATGACTTGTGTACAACATGCTGCTGCTGCTATATATTCTGCTTCAGTAGTAGACAGAGATATGGATGTTTGTTTCTTGCTTAGCCATGCCACCAGACTTTCTCCTAGATAGAATGCACCTCCACTTGTACTCTTCCTGTCATCCACACAGCTGGCCCAATCTGCATCTGTGTACGCTGTTAAGGTGAAGCTTTTGCCTTTAGGATACCAAAGCCCATATTGTGTTGTTCCTTGTAGATATCTGAGTATTCTTTTTACTGCCAGAAGATGATTTTGTTTAGGTGTTGCTTGATATCTTGCCACTAGTCCTACTACTAGCATGATGTCTGGTCTTGAAGCTGTCAAGTACAGCAGGCTTCCTATCATGGATCTGTAGAGTTTTTGATCTACATCTGCAGACCCATCATCAGCACACACCTTGCATCCCGTGATCATGGGGGTTGTCACTGGTTTGCAGTCCTCCATTTTGAATTTTTTCAGCATTTCTTTTAAGTAATTTTCTTGAGAAATGAATGTGCCTGTGTTCTTTTGCTGAATTTGCAGTCCAAAGTAGAAACTGAGCTCTCCAATCATAGACATTTCAAACTCTGTTTTCATCTCATCAGCAAACCCTTTTGCTAGTTCATCTTTGTTGCTTCCAAACATAATGTCATCAACATATACTACAACAATCAGGGGTTCATCTTCATGGGCTTTTATGTATAGATTGCTGTCTACTCCACCTCTCCTAAAACCCTATTTTCGCAAAGATTTGTCCAGTCTTGAGTACCAACCACGAGGAGCCTGTTTCAGTCCATATAGGGCCTTCTTCAGTCTGCACACATAGTATTCTTTGTCTGTCAATGAGAAGCCTTCTGGTTGTTCCATGTACACTTCTTCTTCTAGATATCCATTAAGAAAAGCAGACTTTACATCCATTTGATATACCTTGAAGTCTTGGTAGCATGCAAATGCCAGGAACATTCTGATAGCTTCCATTCTGGCTACAGGGGCAAATGTTTCTTCATAATCAAGTCCTTCAATTTGTGAGTATCCTTTGCAGACCAGCCTGGCTTTATTTTTGATTACTTGTCCTTTCTCATTCATTTTGTTTTTGAATACCCATTTTGAACCAATGATATTTTTCTCAATAGGTCTAGGAACTAGCTCCCAGGTATTGTTTTTCTCAATTTGATCCAATTCTTCATTCATTGCTTTTACCCAATACTTGTCCTTGCTGGCTTCTTCAAACTTCTTTGGCTCTATTTGTGATAACATGGCTATATATACTTCTTCTGTTTGTTCTGTTAGCTGCCTTCTTGTCTGGACTCCTGCTTTCTTGTCTCCTATGATATGATCTTCAGGATGATTCTTCTGAGTGTATCTTGAGGGGGTTTTTGGGCTCAGTTCTGCATCTTCTGTTGTCTTGCTGGTTTCATCATCATTCTGATCTTCTTCTTCATGATTATCTGATGGACTGCAGCAGTCTGTATTTCTTGTATTGTTTGGAAATTCTTCATCAAATCTCACATCAATACTTTCAACTATTTTCTGAAGAGTCTTATTGTAGCACCTGTACCCTTTAATTTTGGAAGCATATCCTAGAAAAATCCCTTCATCTGCTCTTGCATCAAATTTCCCAAGGTTTTCATCATTATTCTTTATGTAACACTTGCTACCAAAGACTCTGAAATGTTTTATTGAAGCTGGCTTTCCATGCCATAGTTCATAGGGAGTCTTGTCACTGCTTGGCCTTAAGTGAGCTTTATTAAGGATATGTACCGCTGTGTGCACTGCTTCTGCCCAGAAGGTTTGAGCAATATTATTCTCTTGCATCATAGCTCTTGCTATTTGTTGTACAGACCTGTTTTGTCTCTCTGCTACTCCATTCTGCTGAGGTGTCCCTGCAATAGTAAATTGTTGCTTTATTACATGTTCATTACATAGGTCTAACAAAATAATAATCTGTGAATTCTCCTCCTCCGTCCGATCCGATACATTTCAGCTTGGATCGAGTTTGATTTTCTCGCTAATGCTTTGAATATCTTAAATTTTTTCCAATGCTTCGATTTATTTTTGAGAAAAGAAACCCATGTCATTCTGGGAAAAGTCATCTATTATCAGCATGAAATAGGATTCTCCACTTGGTGTCCTAGTTCTAGCAGGTCCACACAGGTCCATGTGCACAAGTCGGAGTGGTCTTCTTGTTGATGACTCCTCTTTAGATTTAAAGGATGTGCGAGTCTGCTTTCCCCAATTGACAAGATTTTCATATAGTACTTGAAGGCCTTTTTATTTCCGGCATATCTCTTACTGACTTTCTTCTTGCTCGATCCCTGATGATATGGTCAAAGCTGAGATGTCCCAATCTCCTATGCCACAACCATGACTCCTCAAGTTTGCTAAGATGGGAGGATTCATCTTCCTCTTTCACTATGTATACATTGTTCTCTCGTTCGAACACCTTTGAGCAGAGTCTTTCTGTTGTGCTTGACTCGACTACACAATCTTGTGCTCTAAAAAGAACTTCACAGCCTTTGTCACACATCCGATCGACACTCGATAAATTTTCTTTCGATCCATCCACAAATAGTACCTCTTGGGCTTTTCCTCTCGCCATTGTCTATGATAACTAAGCCTTTTTCCCTTGATCTTTCCCGATTTATCATTACCAAAAAATAACATTGCTGCATTTCTTTTCATCAAGAGTTATAAACTTGCTTCTCGTCTCCAGATCATGTGTTTGGAGCGACCCATCGTCCAAGTACAACCGGCTTTTCGAAGTCCTTGAAAGGAAGTTTACCTTTGTATTTACTCGAACCTCTATCCAATTTCTTGACAAATTTTTCTTCTTCTTCATCTCGAGCAAGAGCATATTTCTTCCTCTTCTTCTTTCTTCTTTTCTCGTTTTAAAGGTCGCTTCCCTCGAACTTGGTTTCTTCGTGGGAGCCTCATTTCATAGGTCGTTAGATTTCCAAGTAGTCGGTTCATGGTCAAAGTCTCCCAATCCGTTGTCTCTTCTATCGTGACACCTTGGGATTAAATTTGGATGGGAGTGATCTCATAATCTTTTGCACAACTATACCTTCTCGGTATGGTTTCTCCAAGGGCTTTCATATTGTTAAAAATTTCTACAACTTTTAAGAAGAAGTCGCTCAACATCTTCATCATCATTCATTTTTAAGTTTTCAAACTCGGGGCTTTATATATTTGAAGTTTGGCAGTTTTTACTTTCCGGTCTCCCTCATGTATGTCTTCAAGAGTATCCCATATTTTCTTGGCGTTGTCTTTGTGCATTAATTTAATAAACTATGCTTCACATAATCCATTCGAGATGGCATTCATGGCTTTTTGCATTAGCCACAAAATCTTGTTTTTGAGTCCTTTTTCGAGTCGGTTTCCTTCGAGGCATATCCTAATTGCACAGACAGCCGGACTTCTATTCCTAGAAACATTATGTATGTCTTCATTCCGATTTTCCGAAAAGCATAATTTTCACCTAGGTGAAGAAAGGGGCTTTATTGGTTGAGCATCCTTCTTTACTAGCCATCTTGGGAACCTAGGATCTCCTTTCGGTTGTTAGACTTGTACAAAGGAACCCCCCTACGATACCAATTGTTGAACCTCTAATTAAACTCGAGAGGGGGGTGAATCTGTTTAATACATTCCTAATCTTTTAAAAACTTTTCATTAAACTTATTTACACCTTCATTTCAAACTCAATTTGATGTGAGAGTAATTTTAGAATGTAATCGGAAAGTATTAGTTTAATAGAGCAAGTAGACTTAATATGAGAGCAAAGCAGGTATTAAGAAAATGATACATATCGAGATCAATACATAAATATCATGCACAGAGACACCATATATAAGTGGAAACCCATAAAGGGAGAAAACCACATCTTATTATTGTTGTGATGCAAAGACAAGCTCCAACTCCCTCTCACCACTGTTTTTCTGCGAGCACCAACCTACGGGAGGCTCCTACCTCAATTCCCGCAAGCTACAACTTGCAAGGAAGCACCAAATCCCTTCAGTTTTTCGTGCACCAACCCTACAGAGGCTCCAACCTCGATCAGCTACAGCGACAGACTATCAAGCTACAACTTGATAGGGAAGCTCCAACTTCTTCATTTTCTAAAATCGAATGTTTGTCTGATTTATCTCGGATATCGCGCTTTGTTCCGTAGCTTCTCTTAATCTTCTCTCGCCCTCTATATTCTGCATTCTCTCTATATATGCTCTCTCCCTTGCTCTCAAAAAAAAACTCACTCGCATATCAAGATGATATTATTTATAGATTTCCTCACATGATCATTTGTAGATTCGCTTGGAATTCGAAATGGAAAGTCATGTCTCTTTGCCTTCCGCCTTCTCACTCCTTTTATCAGCTTACTCAAAAAATTATAACTCGTAGGTGTCAATTTTAACATTACGGTGGGAGTTTGTTTTCTCTCGGAGACTTGCCAATGCATCACAAACAATAAAAACAATTAAAATATTTACATTCTTATTACAAAGTGAACTCTAGCTCAACTCATTTAGTATTTTGAATCGATGCGCATTTGTCTTTTCTTTGGTCGTCTTTTGTCCTTTTTGTGATCGTGTTTTATCTCCTCTCGGCTCTATTTGCTTTTTCTATCCTCTCGTGGGGTGTACATGTTTGCATACGTGTAACTCTGCCTTTTAAATAAATGAAATGCAATTGCTGAATTTTTAAATCGGGGCAATTTCAACCCTTTTCATGCCACGAGTGTCTTGTTGATGTGGAAGTTCGCATGCGGAACGAACATAGATCACATGATCGTTGTATATTAATAATCGCCCTCCCATTAAGCCGATGTCCGAGGGTTCACAACCCATGTGGCATATTTTAATACAACTGCAACCGTGCTTTATATATATCTAACAACAATCCTTTTATATATAAACAATCGCCCTCCACCTTAAACCTTTGGTCTTATTTTACAATCCAATGAGTCGAATCACAACCACTAATATATGAAAGGGTCGGGCCCCACATCTCCGTCGGCGAATCGGTGGTGTCAAACGAAAAGTTGCGATTGCGATTGATCAAACGGACGCGATGACCACATAAAACATGTCTCATAGCGCAATCGGGTCCGAAATTTGAACAAATGCAATCGGGCGCATAATAGAAAAGTTCCGATTGCGATCAGAACACGGATGCGATTTGCACATATTAACTCCCGCATATAACAGATCAGGGTCCGCCACTTCAATCGCAGCATTTTACAAAAGACTTGCGATCAATCGGAAAGTTCCGATTGCGATTAAGATCCCAGACGCGATTGAACTGATTAGCTCCATCGTATAACGCCATCGGGTCCGCCACTTGATCGGAGCATATTACAAAAGACTTGCGATCAATCGGAAATTTCCAATTGCGATTAAGATCCCGGACGCGATTGAACCGATTAACTCCATCGTATAACGCCATTAGGTCCGCCACTTGATTGGAGCATATTACAAAAGACTTGCGATTGAACCTTTTGTCCGATTGTGATTGGGTGAGGGGTCCCACCTTATAAGCCATTTCATTTTGATAGAACCTTTGGTTATATAGATATAAAGCGCTACGCTTTGTATATAAGCTGATATATATGTTTATATATATATTTTGTTGCTCGGAGTGAAGCGACTCCTGAATAATGTTTGTGTTGTATTATATGTATAACACCTGGGTTGGAGTGTGCGATTTCCGGAATATGGTTCACGTATTATATGCATTGCCTTGCCACTGGAGTTAAGTGATTCCCCTGGAATAGGGATTATGTATTATATGTATAACACCGGTTGGAGTGTGTGATTCCCGAAATTTTGTAACGACTCGTGCCTCCGTCACTTAGTCTCCGCCTCTTGCCTCTGCCGCTTCATCGCTCGCCCTCTGTCTCTACCTTTCGATAATCGTTCTTCACCGTGCTTCTATGATCGTTACATTTTGACTTTCTTCTTGCTGCCTCTATTGCTTTCGCTTTGTGCCTCTTTTGCCTTCCTTTGCTTCAGCTGCCTCTTTTGCCCGAGTGTCGCCTCCTTTGCCCGAGTGCTCGCCTCCTTTTGCCATCAATGACAATATTTCCAACATATCCAAAAAAAAATTGGACTCCTTGTTATGTACACTTCATGAATTTTCTCCCGAAAGATATTAATAACATTTCATGGGTTAATAAAACCATAATTGAAGCAAATATCATACAAACCTTTATTTTTAATCATGCAACATCCATAGCAATTTATAGGAAATATGAAAATAATTAGTTTCTTCGATGTGTCCGGACTAGATTTTCATATGCATTCATAATTCTTCAACACCTTATTAAAATGAATCAATGTTTGAGAGAGATGGTGTTATCAATGCATTGGAAAAGGTGGAAGGGTTATCATATTCAGGATGGCCCAAAATTTGAGGACATTATTATTGGTCTTTATTTAGAGGATTTTTGGAGGAGAGTGGAAGATATTTTCACCCTTATTACACTTATTATTTCCACCCTTTGTGTATTAGATACTAATGAACCATTCTTAGGAAATGTTTTTTGAGATTATGGATCAAATGAGAGAGAAGCTTCATGACATAATAGAAGATAAAAAATTATAGGATCAACAAAGACACCAAAAAATGAAGTGTGGGAACTTAGTTTGACAAGGTGGAAAATGCTTCATAGCTCTCTTAATTCAATTGCATTCCCAATCAATCCTAAATGGTTTCATAAGAAACCATATTCAGATGTAGAGGTGATGTAGAAGCTGGGAAGACTTTTATAAGTGGGTGTTACGATCGTCAGGGATCACACTAATGTACTACTTGAGTTAGGAAAGTACTTGAGATCGAAGACCACATTGTAAATGAAGATTGTGCATACAATATAAAATAACTTGGACTAATAGACTTGTGGATGCAACATGGTACAGGGAACCCCCTTGCTTTATCGATTGGCTATCTATTTGCTTTCGGATGTATGCTCAATCAAAAATACCTTTAATGCATTGAATTATTGTTTAAACGATTAATTATAATGTTCATTTTGTATTATTTTCCCTTTAATATTTCAAATGAATATGATTAACATAATGATACTTTTATTTCATAGGTGACTAGTTCCTCTACATGTCAAAGAAACCGAGTAAATATTATTTTATCCATTCAACAAAGAGGAATCACCTAGGCACAAAAATGGCACAGGGATTTGGTGTTTGTACACTCAAATCTACTTTTTCTATCTTGACAACAACTAGAATACAAAACTGGACCCACAAGAAATTGGGATTATGGTGGTTCACAAGATGATGGAGATGTTTAGCTTCCACTTGAGGTGCTACAAGACAATGTTCAAGAAATGTTTGATGATACCACAAAGTCTATTGACCAAAATAGTTCTTTTGGAATTAGCTCAAGCTCAACAACGATTCAAGAAAATGAGCTTGAAAATATATATTATTAGGTTTACTTGCATTTTGAATGTGAATTATTAGAAGTGACTTTAGAGATACATATATATTCAAAGGTATACATTTAATTATTTGTATTTGAAATCTCATATTCATATAAATGTTTGTTATTTCTTGGAATTAATTATTAGCTAAATCTTTTTATCTACAAAATTATCACTTCTTTATTAAAACTAAATCACTATTTATGAATGTTTCTTTACAATTTCACAAGCGGAAACATTGGATGTTTATGATTAAACAATGTAAACTATGAAACAAGAACTATAAACTGAAAATGAGAAGTATAGCAAAAAAAAACCCCAAAAATGTAGAAAAACAGCTCGAAAAATAAAAGTGTTGATGCTAGAATACCAACATTTTTTCTAGGGGAAATTTTGAACATGCTCTAAACATGGCAGTGAAAACAATTTTTTTTTTGTGCAAAAAACACCCTGAAAACAAAAATTGTTGATGTTGGAGTATAATTTTTTTTCTTCACAATAGATTTTCAAAATTTTGAAATAATGACATAAAAGATAAAATATCATGACTCTGAAAAACCTTAAAATTTAAATAAAAAAAAAACAAAACAATAAAAAACAAAAAAACAAAAACAAAAAAACAGAACAATGAAAAAAACAAAAACAAAAAAAAACAAAAGTTTAAAATAACAATAAAAGTAAATAAAAGTATATATTAGAAAAAAAATAAAATTAAAAAAAGACAAAAAAAATCAAATATATAAAAAGCCAAAACAAAAAAATCAAACATAAAGATTTTAAAAAAATAACAAAATTAAGAATATATATATATATATATATATATATATATATATATATATATATATATATATATATATATATATATATATATATATAATCAAATAAAATAAAATAAATCAATAAGTTATACAATAAAAAAAACACATTTAAGAAAAAATTAATAAAATTTAAAATTTAAAAAATTAAAAAAACTTGAAAAAAAAACAAATTAATAAAAAATTAAAAACATTAAAAAAACTAAAAAAATAAAAAAACAATAAAAAAACGAATTTTAAAAATATTTAAATAAATAAGAAAATAAAAAATAAAAAAAATAAAAAAACATTAAAACAAAAAAACAAAAAAACAAAAAAATTTAAGATATTAAAAAGCTAAAATAACAAACAAAAATTATTAAAAAAATAAAAAAGAATAACTAAACTAATTAAAATTGATTAAAAAAATCAATAATTATAATTAAAAATAAATAAATAAATTACAAATTCAGGTTCCTTAAGCCACCGGCGGGCTCAAGCTAATTCTCAAAATTAATCGGGGGCCCAAGCCAATTCTTAGAATTGGCTTTGCACTATCAGTAGGCCCGATGGGCCGGGAGCGCATGAGCGCAAAGACTCCGTCGCCCACACGGCAGTGACCATCGGGCCACCAACTCAAATTTGATTATGAGAATCTAATCGGATTCTCATAATCGTATATCATTTGTTGGTGGCCCGAGGGGCCTCCCTACCGTGGGCGGGAGGAGTTTCGCAACTCCACACACCCATGATAGGTGGCCACCAACAACTCAAATCTATGGCCTAAGGGGACGCTTGCCCATCCAATTCTCAAAGTAGGATTTGAGTCGTTGGTGGCTCGAGGGGTCGCTCGCTATGGGCGAGCGAGTTGCAACAACTCTACCCGCCCATGGCGAGCGGCCCTCCCGGGCCATCAACAACTCAAATCTTGATTCTCGAGAATAAGATTTGAGCCATTGGTGGCCACTGTCATGGGCAGACGGACTCGTAGCAACTCCGCCCATCGCTCCCAGCCTTTTCCCACCCACGGCAGACGACCGCCAATGGCTCAAATCTGATTTTGAGAATCAAATCCAATTCTTATAATCGGATTTGATCCGTTTGTGGCCCGAGAGGCCGCATGTCGTGGGTGGGAAAATTTGCGGAAGCTTCACCCGCCCATGACAGACGGCCACCAACGACTCAAATTTGATTCCGAGAATCGGATTTGAGTTGTTGGTAACTCAAGGGACTACTTGTTGTGGGAGGACGAGTTGCGGTAGCTCTACCAGCCCATGGAAGGCGGCCACCAATGGCTCAAATCTGATTATTAGAATCGGATCTCGATTATTATAGTCGGATCTCGATTATCGAATCGGATCGATTCTCGTAATCGGATTTGAGCCATTAGTGGCCCAAAGGGCCACCTATAGTGGGTGGGAGGAGCTACAACGACTCGCCTACCCACGGCGAGTGGCCCCTTGGGCCACCAATGGGCTCATAGCTGATTTTCGAATCACCAATGGCTCAACGGATGCAATAATTTGTTTTTATTTATTATTATTTTTTTTACTTTAGTTTTAATTATATATGTTTTATTTTTTAAATTTATATATATATATATATATATATATATATACATATTATTATTATTATTATTTATTATTATTATTATTATTATTATTATTATTATAATTATATATGTTTTGTTTAGGTTTTTTTAAATTGTCTTATTTAATTTTTTTTTAAGTAATTTTTTTTTAATTTTTTTTTCAATGTAATTTTATTATTAGTTTTTTTTATAACTTTTTTTATTTTTAATGATTTTTTTTATAACTTAATTGTCTTTTTTTTTATGTTTATGATTTTTATTATTTTTATAAATTGTATGTTTAGTTTTATTTTTTATTTTTTTTAATACTTCACATGTTATCTAAATCATTTTTTTGAATTTTTTATTTTTGAAATGTTGTCTTTTTTATATAAAATTTATAAAATTTGTTATTTTTTCCAAAAAAAATTACTCAAAATTTCCATAATTTTTTATTTATTTTTTATGCAAAATGTGTATATTTTGTCGAGTTTTTAAAATATTATTTGTTGGTGATAATTATTTTATGTGCATTGAAACATTAATTAACGATATATAAATATAAAAGAAATAATAACCTCAAAATATTATTATTTTTTAAACTTTGGAATATATATATATATATATATATATATATATATTGCAAAGGAAAAAAAAAAAAATTGGATACCTTTAAAAACCAAATATCTTAGAACGAAGAACATGAAGACGAATAAGGCCACTTGAAAAATGGTTAAATAATCAACATTTAACAAAAAAAATTATGTACACTTAGGACATAGGAAAATTTAAAGTGTCAAAAATATGCCTTGAAAAAAAATGTTGATGGTTTTCAAAATCCACATGAAAACTTTCAACATTTTAAAAAAATATTCCACACTTCATACATTATAAAACTAAAACGGCAAAAAATATGCCCTCTAAAAAAAGGGGATTGATGTTGCATCAACCCTTTTCAAAATTAGCATGAAAAATCGCTAACATTTTAAAAAAAATGTTCATACCCGATACATGAGAAAATTTAAAGTGTCAAAAAATATGGTAAAAAATAAAAAAAAGGTGTATTCTAAATCAACACTTTTCAAAATCAAATAATTTTTTTGGTACGTCAAAAAAAATGGTGTATTCGAATCAACAATTTTCAAAATCGGACGATTTTTTGCTACCTAAAGAAAAAAATGTGTATTCTAAATCAACAATTTTCAAAATCGGATGATTTTTTGCAACCTCAAAAAAATTGGTAATTGTATCAGTCCTTGTTTCAAAGTTTACAATGTTATTAATGATTTTTTTATATTATTCACCTTTAATCATTTTTTTTCTCTTTCATGGGAAACCCCCCAAACTCGTTTCTCGTATCGTTCTTGTTTCTCATTTCATTTTCTATTTTTTCTTTTTCTCGATAACATAGGTCTACAAGCAACCTTAGGTTGACAAGCGATTCATGGTCCCTCCCTAAACAGAGTCATCTACTTTTGTGATGGTTGGTGGCCATCTTCTCCCTCATGCTCACAACTCAAACTCGCACAAATTTAGCGAGTGAATGGTTAGTCCCCAATCAAACTAAAGTTCGATGTAAGGAATTGGTTTAGTCATGGAGAATGTCCATAATTTTTTGCTTTTGTCTAATGAGCTCTATAGAAAAGGGCTAGAAATATTGTAACCTGGCATAGTAGTTTGGGTATTTGTCATCATTTCATTTTGTCTCGATAAGCTAATGAGGAAGAACATTGTTAACAGGGGGAAAATTATAAGGATGGACGTTTATCATAAAGTTTAAAAACTTGGCGAATCTTAGTACTCCTCAATATGTGAATTATAAAAAAAATTATGTTATTTTTGTAAAAATATTTATTTTTGTAATCATGTTATATTAGTATATGTAATTTTTTTGGCGATTTTAAGGGTAAAATATTTTTATACTATAAAATTTGGGCAAATCAATTTTTTTTTAAAATGGAAATTGGCAAATCTTCTTTTTTGAAAAAAACAATGGAAAATTAGCCCACCTCGTGAATATTAGCCCCTAAAATTTTCCATGATTGTTAATCTAAAAAATACTTGTTTTATTGGGCCAATTTCCCAATAGGGTGGCTAGTAACACAAAGATAATCTCAACGTATATTTTCGCATCGATAATATAAATTAACAACTTACCACAATTTCTCTGGTTATTTTAAAAGAAAATATAGTTTGATGAAATCATGATCTTCCAAAATTTGGCAAAGAATAACATGCAATCCTTTTGATCTACTCTCCCATATAAATTATAAAGGTACATAGTAGAACAACGTAAATACTGCATGTGGAATGAAAAAAAGAGTGATTGGGTGCAATCGATGAACTAATATCAATTTGACACAAGCAACTCGATTTGCCGTTATCTTTGCTCGAGCTAGTTCTCTCTAGAGTGTCTTCTTACCTTCCCTGAAAAAATGCCAACACATGGATATGCATGCAAATTGAACCATTTGGAATGGTTATCTAACCAAAAAAAGTAATGTTTCAACTTTCATACAATAGCAAAATTGTAAAAAATGCATGGCATGGCAGGACTTACAATCAATTCATTCACTTGTTGTTGATAATCAATTCGAAATGCGACTTCCAATAGGGATTTCTTGGATCGGTGAAAGTACGGCACTATTCATGCACCCACCAAGATTCATGTCTTCCCTACAACATGTGGTTACTTGTGATTATGTTTGTGCTTCGTTTTTGGTTTGGGGCAGTGCAAATCCTAGGAAACATAGGTGGAACGAGATAGCTTGCACTCATGGCTTCTAGTAGAAGGATTCCAAATTGAATGCAATGAGAACATGGGTGGGTACACTTGCCATGTATGGACAAGAGCAAGCTAGTCAAAAGAAAGAAAAAAAGTTAGAAATTCGGCAAAAGTGTTAATATCATATTTTTTCTCACTGCGCTAGTGTTATATAATTATCTCGTGGTTAATAAAATGATAAAAATTGCATCGAGAGATCAGTCTCAACACAACATTAAATCAATGTGTTCTTAACTAAGATGTATGGAATAAATGAACTGTGAATTCGAGGAACAAATAAAAAGATGACGGAGTTATTTGAAGTTTCTTATTACATGGGGGGGGGGTATATTTTATAAACCGGCATCTCCTTAAAGTGGCCACTAATAATTATATAAAAGATTATAAAAACTGCAGTCTAGTTCCTAATACTAGTAAAAGGATTTGTTCCCTCACTCTAGTAGAAAAATAATCACACCAAAAGGAGAATCTTATAATAGCCAAAAGATCAAAATTAAAAGACTTCAAATTTGGACAAAATATATAGTCACGTTCTCGAGACAAAAAATGTGGCAACATGCATCACCAACACATTTTCTTGATTTGTTGGTAACTTGGTCAAATACAACTCAATAAATAGCCCAATTTAGAAGGATATATTGATGTTTCAAATAAATATCTACACCATTGCTATATTAAACAAGAAGATATCACCAGACGAGGCAAGGAAACAAAAGTAATAGATAAAGGAGCTACTGGAATAGGTAGCCCAAAATCAACCTTGACAGATATAACGAACGAATATCCCCATCTTCATTTAACTCCAAAAAAGCTGCACCATTTAAAAGCACTTTTTGACTATGGAGGTCACCATCTTTTGGTGTTAAGTGGTATTCCATCCTATAATCTTTCACCTTTGATGTTTTGATTCCAGCCCTCAGTGCTACGAATTTCTTAATCTTATGTATGAAAGACTCTTTTGCATTCGGTCTTCCATTGTACATGGTAGAATTTGGATGAGAAGAAAAATGAACATCAATTTTTGTGTCGTTGCTAAGGTTTATCAAGAGTAAAGTTATTCCAATCTACAAAAATAAATAAACAAAAGTGAGATATTGATCCACACAAAAAATCAATCGAAGTTCACACATTATATTATTTCTAAGAAATGCAATCGGGAATGCAAAAAATTGAGGGATGTAATAAATGCGAGACGTACATTAACACTATCCATTTCGAGAGAATGAGATATCTACACTTTTACTAGAGATTTAGACCATTAGGACCATAGTTATAGACTTTGTCAAGACCATGGACACACTATACTAGCCAATCTTAATATTATAAGTAATCATCATATATTATGAGAAATTTACCAAGGTCGGTGAGGTCTAAGACCCTCCTCTAGTGATAAAATTGATATTTATCCTAGTATTATTCTTTGTCCAATTGGGATCCAAATAAATGAAGAAAACATAGCACACATTTATGTGCATATTTGTAGAATTAAGAAAAGTTTTGGCAAGATGTGTACATGTCATGAAATAATATGCAAACATTACAATCGAATGTGAGAATATAAAGCTTGGAGACAACAAGGTTCTATAGAACCACTATATTGAAGAATTAGAGGTGAAAAACGCATAACACAAGTTTATGTGAAAATTTGATAAAAAAATCAAAGAAACGTTGACAATATCTGTACAACCACCAAAAAAAAATATCCTTAATTTGGGTATAAGTTGTAAGAGACTAGAATCCATGATAGTCCTATGTTTCTTTGATGGTATTTGAAACTAAAAAAAAAACGAAGTTTCCTTGAAACTTTTGATCGAAAGACTGTAGTACAAAATCCCAGTGATGGTAATTTATAAATGAACACCTCACCCCACAAGAAACACCTAGTCCATTCAAACTTGGACATTTGAAAGTATTTATAAAGGAAAAAGAACATGGTCACCGTGATCATTACACAAACAAATGACTTGTGAAAAAAATAATTGTCAAGGAATATGGAAAAAGTGAGATCTATAATCTCCCTCCTACAGTAACAAATTCATGAAATAATAAATATAATATGGTAGTTTGTAGCATAAGTATTTGGACCAAAATCCACAAACATAGGTTCTCACTTCCCAAAAAAATGGCATTGCATAACATTGTAGAATATTAGCATGGAAAAAGACCCACAAATCACAAGATAAAGTCCATTAAAAAGGATTAAAATTCATCATTCATAGCCATAGGAAGTCAAAATCATTTGGTAGACCAGTTATTCAAGGAAAAATACCAGTTTTCAATGGAAAGGAAATCAATATATCTATCCTATACGAATAAATTCAATCCTTCATAATCTAACACTTCAACTCCATATACTAGAATACTTAAAGATATGATGATCTAAGTTAAATACGTAACTGAACGAAGCACATTTACGTATTGCTTAGATCATCATATCTTTAAGTATTCTAGTATATGGAGTTGAAGTGTTAGATTATGAAGGATTGAATTTATTCGTATAGGATAGATATATTGATTTCCTTTCCATTGAAAACTGGTATTTTTTCCTTGAATAACTCGGGTCTACCAAATGATTTTGACTTCCTATGGCTATGAATGATGAATTTTAATCCTTTTTAATGGACTTTATCTTGTGATTTGTGGGTCTTTTTCCATGCTAATATTCTACAATGTTATGCAATGCCATTTTTTTGGGAAGTGAGAACCTATGTTTGTGGATTTTGGTCCAAATACTTATGCTACAAACTACCATATTATATTTATTATTTCATGAATTTGTTACTGTAGGAGGGAGATTATAGATCTCACTTTTTCCATATTCCTTGACAATTATTTTTTTCACAAATCATTTGTTTGTGTAATGATCTCGGGGTGACCATGTTCTTTTTCCTTTATAAATACTTTCAAATGTCCAAGTTTGAATGGACTAGGTGTTTCTTGTGGGGTGAGGTGTTCATTTATAAATTACCATCACTCGGGATTTTGTACTACAGTCTTCTCGATCAAAAGTTTCAAGGAAACTTCTGCTTTTTTTTTAGTTTCAAATACCATCAAAGAAACATAGGACTATCATGGATTCTAGTCTCTTACAACTTATACCCAAATTAAGGATATTTTTTTTTGGTGGTTGTACAAATATTGTCAACGTTTCTTTGATTTTTTTTATCAAATTTTCACATAAACTTGTGTTATGCGTTTTTCACCTCTAATTCTTCAATATAGTGGTTCTATAGAACCTTGTTGTCTCCAAGCTTTATATTCTCACATTCGATTGTAATGTTTGCATATTATTTCATGACATGTACACATCTTGCCAAAACTTTTCTTAATTCTACAAATATGCACATAAATGTGTGCTATGTTTTCTTCATTTATTTGGATCCCAATTGGACAAAGAATAATACTAGGATAAATATCAATTTTATCACTAGAGGAGGGTCTTAGACCTCACCGACCTTGGTAAATTTCTCATAATATATGATGATTACTTATAATATTAAGATTGGCTAGTATAGTGTGTCCATGGTCTTGACAAAGTCTATAACTATGGTCCTAATGGTCTAAATCTCTAGTAAAAGTGTAGATATCTCATTCTCTCGAAATGGATAGTGTTAATGTACGTCTCGCATTTATTACATCCCTCAATTTTTTGCATTCCCCGATTGCATTTCTTAGAAATAATATAATGTGTGAACTTCGATTGATTTTTTGTGTGGATCAATATCTCACTTTTGTTTATTTATTTTTTGTAGATTGGAATAACTTTACTCTTGATAAACCTTAGCAACGACACAAAAATTGATGTTCATTTTTTCTTCTCATCCAAATTCTACCATGTACAATGGAAGACCGAATGCAAAAGAGTCTTTCATACATAAGATTAAGAAATTCGTAGCCCGGGCCGGAATCAAAACATCAAAGGTGAAAGATTATAGGATGGAATACCACTTAACACCAAAAGATGGTGACCTCCATAGTCAAAAAGTGCTTTTAAATGGTGCAGCTTTTTTGGAGTTAAATGAAGATGGGGATATTCGTTCGTTATATCCCGTCAAGGTTGATTTTGGGCTACCTATTCCAGTAGGCTCCTTTATCTATTACTTTTGTTTCCTTGCCTCGTCTGGTGATATCTTCTTGTTTAATATAGCAATGGTGTAGATATTTATTTGAAACATCAATATATCCTTCTAAATTGGGCTATTTATTGAGGTGTATTTGACCAAGTTACCAACAAATCAAGAAAATGTGTTGGTGATGCATGTTGCCACATTTTTTGTCTCGTGTGACTACGTACTATATATTTTGTCCAAATTTGAAGTCTTTTAATTTTGATCTTTTGGCTATTATAAGATTCTCCTTTTGGTGTGATTATTTTTCTACTAGGTCGGGGGAACAAATCCTTTTACTAGTATTAGGAACTAGACTGCAGCTTTTTATAATCTTTTATATAATTATTAGTGGCCACTTTAAGGAGATGCCGCTTTATAAAATATACCCCCCCCATGTAATAAGAAACTTCAAATAACCCGTCATCTTTTTTATTTGTTCCTCGAATTCACAAGTTCATTTATTCCATACATCTTAGTTAAGAACACATTGATTTAATGTTGTGTTGAGACTGATCTCTCGATGCAATTTTTATCATTTTATTAACCACGGATAATTATATAACACTAGCGCAAGAGAAAAAATATGATATTAACACTTTTGCCGTAATTTCTAACTTTTTTCTTTCTTTTGACTAGCTTGCTCTTGTCCATACATGGCAAGTGTACCCACCCATGTTCTCATTGCATTCAATTTGGAATCCTTCTACTAGAAGCCATGAGTGCAAGCTATCTCGTTCCACCTATGTTTCCTAGGATTTGCACCTGCCCCAAACCAAAAACGAAAGCACAAACATAATCACAAGTAACCACATGTTGTAGGGAAGACATGAATCTTGGTGGGTGCAGAATAGTGCCGTACTTTCACCGATCCAAGAAATCCCTATTGGAAGTCGCATTTCGTAATTGATTATCAACAACAAGTGAATGAATTGATTGTAAGTCCCGCCATGCCATGCATTTTTTACAATTTTGCTATTGTATGAAAGTTGAAACATTACTTTTTTTTGGTTAGATAACCATTCCAAATGGTTCAATTTGCATGCATATCCATGTGTTGGCATTTTTTCAGAAGGTAAGAAGACACTCTAGAGAGAACTAGCTCAGTGCAAAGATAACGGCAAATCGAGTTGCTTGTGTCAAATTGATATTAGTTCATCGATTGCACCCAATCACTCTTTTTTTCATTCCACATGCCGCATTTACGTTGTTCTACTATGTACCTTTATAATTTATATGGGAGAGTAGATCAAAAGGATTGCATGTTATTCTTTGCCAAATTTTGGAAGATCATGATTTCATCAAACTATATTTTCTTTTAAAATAACCAGAGAAATTGTGGTAAGTTGTTAATTTATATTATCGATGCGAAAATATACGTTGAGATTATCTTTGTGTTACTAGCCACCCTATTGGGAAATTGGCCCAATAAAACAAGTATTTTTTAGATTAACAATCATGGAAAATTTTAGGGGCTAATATTCACGAGTGGGCTAATTTTCCATTGTTTTTTTCAAAAAAGAAGATTTGCCAATTTCCATTTTAAAAAAAATTGATTTGCCCAAATTTTATAGTATAAAAATATTTTACCCTTAAAATCGCCAAAAAAATTACATATACTAATATAACATGATTACAAAAATAAATATTTTTACAAAAATAACATAATTTTTTTTATAATTCACATATTGAGGAGTACTAAGATTCGCCAAGTTTTTTAAACTTTATGATAAACGTCCATCCTTATAATTTTCCCCCGTTAACAATGTTCTTCCTCATTAGCTTATCGGACAAAAATGAAAT
The DNA here is from genome assembly GCA_034641835.2 of Pinus albicaulis. NCBI lineage: Eukaryota > Viridiplantae > Streptophyta > Pinopsida > Pinales > Pinaceae > Pinus > Pinus albicaulis. The sequence goes on along the minus strand of CM076572.1, from coordinate 233,655,081 downwards.
GATGACAAATACCCAAACTACTATGCCAGGTTACAATATTTCTAGCCCTTTTCTATAGAGCTCATTAGACAAAAGCAAAAAATTATGGACATTCTCCATGACTAAACCAATTCCTTACATCGAACTTTAGTTTGATTGGGGACTAACCATTCACCCGCTAAATTTGTGCGAGTTTGAGTTGTGAGCATGAGGGAGAAGATGGCCACCAACCATCACAAAAGTAGATGACTCTGTTTAGGAGGGACCATGAATCGCTTGTCAACCTAAGGTTGCTTGTAGACCTATGTTATCGTAAAAGAAAAATAGAAAATGAAATGAGAAACAAGAACGATACGAGAAACGAGTTTGGGGGTTTCCCATGAAAGAGAGAAAAAATGATTAAAGGTGAATAATATAAAAAAATCATTAATAACATTGTAAACTTTGAAACAAGGACTCGATACAATTACCAATTTTTTTGAGGTTGCAAAAAATCATCTCGATTTTGAAAATTGTTGATTTAGAATACACATTTTTTTTCTTTAGGTAGCAAAAAATCGTCTCGATTTTGAAAATTGTTGATTCGTAATACACCATTTTTTTTGACGTACCAAAAAAATTATTTGATTTTGAAAAGTGTTGATTTAGAATACACCTTTTTTTTATTTTTTACCATATTTTTTGACACTTTAAATTTTCTCATGTATCGGGTATGAACATTTTTTTTAAAATGTTAGCGATTTTTCATGCTAATTTTGAAAAGGGTTGATGCAACATCAATCCCCTTTTTTAGAGGGCATATTTTTTTGCCGTTTTAGTTTTATAATGTATGAAGTGTGGAATATTTTTTAAAATGTTGAAAGTTTTCATGTGGATTTTGAAAACCATCAACATTTTTTTTTCAAGGCATATTTTTTGACACTTTAAATTTTCCTATGTCCTAAGTATACATAATTTTTTTGTTAAATGTTGATTATTTAACCATTTTTCAAGTGGCCTTATTCCTCTTCATGTTCTTCGTTCTAAGATATTTGGTTTTTAAAGGTATCCAAATTTTTGTTTTTTGTTTTCCTTTGCTATATATATATATATATATATATATATATATTCCAAAGTTTAAAAAATAATAATATTTTGAGGTTATGATTTCTTTTATATTTATATATCGTTAATTAATGTTTCAATGCACATAAAATAATTATCACCAACAAATAATATTTTAAAAACTCGACAAAATATACACATTTTGCATAAAAATAAATAAAAAATTATGGAAATTTTGAGTAATTTTTTTTTGGAAAAAATAACAAATTTTATAAATTTTATATAAAAAAGACAACATTTCAAAAAATAAAAAATTCAAAAAAAATGATTTAGATAACATGTGAAGTATTAAAAAAATAAAAATAAAACTAAACATACAATTTATAAAAATAATAAAAATCATAAACATAAAAAAAAAAGACAATTAAGTTATAAAAAAAAATCATTAAAAATAAAAAAAGTTATAAAAAAACTAATAATAAAATTACATTGAAAAAAAAAATTAAAAAAAAAATACTTAAAAAAAAATTAAATAAGACAATTTAAAAAAAACCTAAACAAAACATATATAATTAAAAATAATAATAATAATAATAATAATAATAATAATAATAATAATAATAATAATATGTATATATATATATATATATATATATAAATTTAAAAAATAAAACATATATAATTAAAACTAAAGTAAAAAAAATAAAAATAAATAAAAACAAATTATTGCATCCGTTGAGCCATCGGGTGATTCTGAAAAATCAGCTATGAGCCCATTGGTGGCCCAAGGGGCCACTCGCCGTGGGTAGGCGTAGTCGCTGTAGCTCCTCCCACCCACTATAGGTGGCCCTTTGGGCCACTAATGGCTCAAATCCGATTCTCGAGAATCGATCCGATTCTCGATAATCGATCCGACTATAATAATCGATCCGATTCTAATAATCGATTTGAGCCATTGGTGGCCGCCCTTCCATGGGCCGGTAGAGCTACCGCAACTCGTCCCTCCCACAACAAGTAGTCCCTTGAGTTACCAACAACTCAAATCCGATTCTCGTAATCAAATTTGAGCCGTTGGTGGTCGTCTGTCATGGGCGGTGAAGCTTCCGCAAATTTTCCCACCCACGACATGCGCCTCTCGGCCACAAACGCATCAAATCCGATTATAAGAATTGGATTTGATTCTCAAAATCAGATTTGAGCCATTGGCGGTCGTCTCGCCGTGGGTGGGAAAAGTCGGAGCGATGGGCTGAGTTGCTACGTGTCCGCCCTCGCCCATGACAGTGGCCACCAATGGCTCAAATCTTATTCTGAGAATCAAGATTTGAGTTGTTGATGGCCCGGGAGGGCCGCTCGCCATGGGCGGGTAGAGTTGTTGCAACTCGCTCGCCCATAGCAAAGTGCTCTCGGCCACCAACGACTCAAATCCTACTTTGAGAATTGGATGGGCAAGCGTCCCCTTAGGCCATAGATTTGAGTTGTTGGTGGCCACCTATCATGGGTGTGTGGAGTCTGCGTAAACTCCTCCCGCCCACGCGTAGGAGGCCCCTCGGGCCACCAACAAATGATATACGATTATGAGAATCCGATTAGATTCTCATAATCAAATTTGAGTTGGTGGCCCGATGGGCCGCCCGCCGTGGGCGTACGGGAGTTGCCGTCAGCCTCCGCCCACCCACGATAGGTGTCAAAGCCAATTCTAAGAATTGGCTTGGGCCCCCAGCTAATTTTGAGAATTAGCTTGAGCCCGCCGTGGCTTAAGGAACTCGAATTTGTAATTTATTTATTTATTTTTAATTATAATTATTGATTTTTTTAATCAATTTTAATTAGTTTAGTTATTCTTTTTTATTTTTTTAATAATTTTTGTTTGTTATTTTAGCTTTTTAATATCTTAAATTTTTTTGTTTTTTTGTTTTTTTTGTTTTAATGTTTTTTTATTTTTTTTATTTTTTATTTTCTTATTTATTTAAATATTTTTAAAATTCGTTTTTTTATTGTTTTTTTATTTTTTTAGTTTTTTTAATGTTTTTAATTTTTATTAATTTGTTTTTTTTTCAAGTTTTTTTAATTTTTTAAATTTTAAAATTTTATTAATTTTTCTTAAATGTGTTTTTTTTATTGTATAACTTATTGATTTATTTTATTTTATTTGATTATATATATATATATATATATATATATATATATATATATATATATATATATATATATATATATATATATATATATATTCTTAATTTTGTTATTTTTTTAAATCTTTATGTTTGATTTTTTGTTTTGGCTTTTTATATATTTGATTTTTTTTGTCTTTTTTTAATTTTATTTTTTTTCTAATATATACTTTTATTTACTTTTATTGTTATTTTAAACTTTTGTTTTTTTTTGTTTTTGTTTTTTTCATTGTTCTGTTTTTTTTGTTTTTTGTTTTTTTTGTTTTTTTATTGTTTTGTTTTTTTTTATTTAAATTTTAAGGTTTTTCGGAGTCATGAATTTTATCTTTTATGTCATTATTTCAAAATTTTGAAAATCTATTGTGAAGAAAAAAAATTATACTCCAACATCAACAATTTTTTGTTTTCGTGGTGTTTTTTTCACAAAAAAAATAGTTTTCACTGCCATGTTTAGAGCATGTTCAAAATTTCCCCTAGAAAAAATGTTGGTATTCTAGCATCAACACTTTTATTTTTCGAGCTGTTTTTCTACATTTTTGGGGTTTTTTTTGCTATACTTCTCATTTTCAGTTTATAGTTCTTGTTTCATAGTTTACATTGTTTAATCATAAACATCCAATGTTTCCGCTTGTGAAATTGTAAAGAAACATTCATAAATAGTGATTTAGTTTTAATAAAGAAGTGATAATTTTGTAGATAAAAAAGATTTAGCTAATAATTAATTCCAAGAAATAACAAACATTTATATGAATATGAGATTTCAAATACAAATAATTAAATGTATACCTTTGAATATATATGTATCTCTAAAGTCACTTCTAATAATTCACATTCAAAATGCAAGTAAACCTAATAATATATATTTTCAAGCTCATTTTCTTGAATCGTTGTTGAGCTTGAGCTAATTCCAAAAGAACTATTTTGGTCAATAGACTTTGTGGTATCATCAAACATTTCTTGAACATTGTCTTGTAGCACCTCAAGTGGAAGCTAAACATCTCCATCATCTTGTGAACCACCATAATCCCAATTTCTCGTGGGTCCAGCTTTTGTATTCTAGTTGTTGTCAAGATAGAAAAAGTAGATTTGAGTGTACAAACACCAAATCCCCGTGCCATTTTTTGTGCCTAGGTGATTCCTCTTTGTTGAATGGATAAAATAATATTTACTCGCTTTCTTTGACATGTAGAGGAACTAGTCACCTATGAAATAAAAGTATCATTATGTTAATCATATTCATTTGAAATATTAAAGGGAAAATAATACAAAATGAACATTATAATTAATCGTTTAAACAATAATTCAATGCATTAAAGGTATTTTTTGATTGAGCATACATCCGAAAGCAAATAGATAGCCAATCGATAAAGCAAGGGGGGTTCCCGTACCATGTTGCATCCACAAGTCTATTAGTCCAAGTTATTTTATATTGTATGCACAATCTTCATTTACAATGTGGTCTTCTCGATCTCAAGTACTTTCCTAACTCAAGTAGTACATTAGTGTGATCCTGACGATGGTAACACCCACTTATAAAAGTCTTCCACTTCTACATCACCTCTACATCTGAATATGGTTTCTTATGAAACCATTTAGGATTGATTGGGAATGAAATTGAATTAAGAGAGCTATGAAGCATTTTCCACCTTGTCAAACTAAGTTCCCACACTTCATTTTTGGTGTCTTTGTTGATCCTATAATTTTTATCTTCTATTATGTCATGAAGCTTCTCTCTCATTTGATCCATAATCTCAAAAAAATTTCCTAAGAATGGTTCATTAGTATCTAATACACAAAGGGTGGAAATAATAAGTGTAATAAGGGTGAAAATATCTTCCACTCTCCTCCAAAAATCCTCTAAATAAATACCAATAATAATGTCCTCAAATTTTGGGCCATCCTCGAATATGATAACCCTTCCACCTTTTCCAATGCATTGATAACACCATCTCTCTCAAACATTGATTCATTTTAATAAGGTGTTGAAGAATTATGAATGCATATGAAAATCTAGTCCTGACACATCGAAGAAACTAATTATTTTCATATTTCCTATAAATTGCTATGGATGTTGCATGATTAAAAATAAAGGTTTGTATGATATTTGCTTCAATTATGGTTTTATTAACCCATGAAATGTTATTAATATCTTTCAGAGAAAATTCATGAAGTGTACATAACAAGGAGTCCAATTTTTTTTTGGGATATGTTGGAAATATTGTCATTGATGGCAAAGGAGGCAAAGACTCGGGCAAAGGAGGCAAGACTCGAGCAAAAGAGGCAACATAAGCAAAGGAAGGCAAAAGAGGCACAAATGAAAGCAATAGAGGCAAAGCAAGAAGAAAGTCAAAATGTAACAAAGCTCATAGAAGCACAAAGAAGAACAAGCTTATCGAAAGGTAGAGACAAGAGGCAGAGCGATTGCATAAAGCAGAGGCAAGAGGCGGAGACTAAGTGACAGAGGCACGTAGTCGTTACAAAATTTCGGGAATCACACACTCCAACCTGGTGTTATACATATAATACATAATCCCTATTCCTGGGAATCACTTAACTCCAAAGGGCAAGGCAATGCATATAATACGTAACCATATTCCGGAAATCGCACACTCCAACCCAGGTGTTATACATATAATACAACACAAACATTATTCCGGAGTCGCTTCACTCCAGAGAACAAAATATATATATAAACATATATATCAGCTTATATACAAGCGTAGCGCTTTATATCTATATAACCAAAGGTTCTATCAAAATGAAATGGCTTATAAGGTGGGACCCCTCACCCAATCACAATCGGACAAAAGGTTCAATCGCAAGTCTTTTGTAATATGCTCCAATCAAGTGGCGGACCTAATGGCGTTATACGATGGAGTTAATCGGCTCAATCGCGTCCGGGATCTTAATCGCAATTGGAAATTTCCGATTGATCGCAAGTCTTTTGTAATATGCTCCGATCAAGTGGCTGGACCCGATGGCGTTATACGATGGAGCTAATCGCCTCAATCGCGTCTGGGATCTTAATCGCAATCGGAACTTTCCGATTGATCGCAAGTCTTTGTAAAATGTCGCGATTGAAGTGGCGGACCCTGATCCCGTTATATGCGGGAGTTAATATGTGCAAATCGCATCCGTGTTCTGATCGCAATCGAACTTTTCTATTATGCGCCCGATTGCATTTGTTCAAATTTCGGACCCGATTGCGCTATGAGACATGTTTTATGTGGTCATCGCGTCCGTTTGATCAATCGCAATCGCAACTTTTCGTTTGACACCACCGATTCGCCGACGGAGATGTGGGGCCCGACCCTTTCATATATTAGTGGTTGTGATTCGACTCATTGGATTGTAAAATAAGACCAAAGGTTTAAGGTGGAGGGCGATTGTTTATATATAAAAGGATTGTTGTTAGATATATATAAAGCACGGTTGCAGCTTGTATTAAAATATGCCACATGGGTTGTGAACCCTGGACATCGGCTTAATGGGGAGGGCGATTATTAATATACAACGATCGTGATCTATGTTCGTTCCAGCTATGCGAACTTCCACATCAACAAGACACTCGTGGCATGAAAAGGGTTGAAATTGCCCCGATTTAAAAATTCAGCAATTGCATTTCATTTATTTAAAAGGCAAGAGTTACACGTATGCAAATGTTACACCCCCACGGAGGATAGAAAAAGCAAATAGAGCCGAGAGGAGATAAAACACAATACAAAAAGGACAAAGACAAACAAAGAAAAGACAAATGCGCATCGATTCAAAATACTAAATGAGTTGAGCTAGAGTTCACTTTGTAATAAGAATGTAAATATTTTAATTGTTTTTATTGTTTGTGATGCATTGGCAAGTCTCCGAGAGAAAACAAACTCCCACCGTAATGTTAAAATTGACACCTACAAGCTTATAATTTTTGAGTAAGTCGATAAAAGGAGTGAGAAGGCAGAAGTATAAAGAGACATGACTTTCCATTTCGAATTCCAAGCGTAATACAAACAATCATGTGAGGAAATCTATAAATAATATCATCTTGATATGCGAGTGAGTTTTTTTTTGAGAGCAAGGGAGAGAGCATATATAGAGAGAATGCAGTAATATAGAGGGCAGAGAAGATTAAGAGAAGCTACGTAACAAAGCCGATATCTCGAGATAAATCAACAAACATTCAGCTTTAGAAAATGAAGAAGTTGGAGCTTCCCTATCAAGTTGTAGCTTGATAGCCGCGCTGTAGCCGATCGAGGTTGGAGCCTCCCGTAGGTTGGTGCCCGCAGAAACCGAAGGGATTTGGTGCTTCCTTGCAAGTTGTAGCTTGCGTAATTGAGGTAGGAGCCTCCCCGTAGGTTGGTGCCCGCAGAAAAACAAGTGGTGAGAGGGAGTTGGAGCTTGTCTTTGCATCACAACAATAATAAGATGTGGTTTTCTCCCTTTATGGGTTTCCACTTATATATGGTGTCTCTGTGCATGATATTTATGTATTGATCTCGATATGTATCATTTTCTTAATACTCGCCGCTTCTCATATTAAGTCTACTCGCTCTATTAAACTAATACTTTCCGATTACATTCTAAAATTACTCTCACATCAAATTGAGTTTGAAATGAAGGTGTAAATAAGTTTAATGAAAAGTTTTAAAAGATTAGGAATGTATTAAACAGATTCACCCCCCTCTCAGCTTTAATTAGAGGTTCAACAATTGGTATCGTAGGGGGTTCCTTTGTACAAGTCTAACAACCGAAAGGAGATCCTAGGTTCCCAAGATGGCTAGTAAAGAAGGATGCTCAACCAATAAAGCCCCTTTCTTCACCTAAGTGAAAATTATGCTTTCTGGAAAATCAGAATGAAGACATACATAATGTTTCTAGGAATAGAAGTCCGGCTGTCAGTGCAATTAGGATATGCCTCGAAGGAAACCGACTCGTAAAAGGACTCAAAACAAGATTTTGTGGCTAATGCAAAAAGCCATGAATGCCATCCCGAATGGATTATGTGAAGCATAGTTTATTAAATTAATGCACAAAGACACCGCCAAGAAAATATGGGATACTCTTGAAGACATACATGAGGGAGACCGAAAAGTAAAAAACCGCCAAACTTCAAATATATAAAGCCCAGCTTGAAAACTTAAAAATGAATGATGATGAAGATGTTGGCAGCCTTCTTCTTAAAAAGTTGTAGAAATTTTTAACAATATGAAAGCCCTTTGGAGAAACCATACCCGAAGGTATAGTTGTGCAAAAAGATTATGAGATCACTCCCATCCAAATTTAATCCCAAGGTGTCTGCAATAGAAGAGACAACGGATTGGGAGACTTTGACCATGAACCAGCCTACTTGGAAATCTAACGAAACTTATGAAATGAGGCTCCCACGTAAGAAACCAAGTTCGAGGGAAGCGAACTCTTTAAAACGAAAAAGAAGAAAGAAGAAGAGGAAGAAATATGCTCTTGCTCGATGAAGAAGAAGAAAAATTTGTCAAGAAATTGGATAGAGGTTCGTGTAAATACAAAGGTAAACTTCCTTTCAAGGACTTCGAAAAGCCAGCTTGTACTTGGACGATGGGTCGCTCCAAACACATGACTCGGAGACAGTAAGCAAGTTTATAACTCTTGATGAAAAGAAATCTCGGCAATGTTATTTTTTGGTAATGATAAATCGAGAAAGATCAAGGGAAAAGGCTTAGTTATCATAGACAATGGCGAGAGGAAAAGCCCAAGAGGTACTATTTGTGGATGGACCGAAAGAAAATTTACCGAGTGTCGTCGATGTGTGACAAAGGCCGTGAAGTTCTTTTTAGAGCACAAGATTGTGTAGTCGTCAAGCACAACAGAAAGACTCGCTCAAAGGTGTTCGAACGTAGAACAATGTATACATAGTGAAAGAGGAAGATGAATCCTCCCATCTTAGCAAACTTGAGGAGTCATGGTTGTGGCATAGGAGATTGGGACATCTCAGCCTTTGACCATATCATCGACCGAGCAAGAAGAAAGTCAGTAAGAGATATGCCGTAAATAAAAAGGCCTTCAAGTACTATATGAAAATCTTGTCAATCGGGGGAAACAGACTCGCACATCCTTTAAATCTAAAGAGGAGTCGTCAACAAGAAGACCACTCCAACTTGTGCACATGGACCTGTGTGGGACCTGCTAGAACTAGGACACCAAGTGGAGAATCCTATTTCATGCCGATAATAGATGACTTTTCCAGAATGACATGGGTTTCTTTTCTCAAAAATAAATCGAAGCATTGGAAAAAATTTAAGATATTCAAAGCATTAGCAGTAAAAATCAAACTCGATCCAAGCTGAAATGTATCGATCGTACGTGAGGAGGAGAATTCACAGATTATTATTTTGTAGACCTATGTAATGAACATGGAACAAAGCAACAATTTACTATTGCAAGGACACCTCAAACAGTAATGGAGTAGCAGAGAGGCAAAAATAGGTCTCAGTACAACAAATAGCCGTAGCTATGATGCAAGAGAATAATATTGCTCAAACCTTCTCGGGGAAGGAGCAAGTACACACAGAGAAGACATATCCTTAATAAAGCTCACTTAAGGCCAAGCAGTTGACAAGACTCCATATGAACTATGGCATGGAAAGGCAGCTTCAATAAAACATTTCAAAGTCTTTGGTAGCAAGTGTTACATAAAGAATAATGATGAAAACCTTGGGAAATTTGATGCAAGAGCAGATGAAGGGATTTTTCTAGGATATGCTTCCAAAAGTAAAGGGTACATGTGCTACAATAAGACTCTTCGGAAAATAGTTGAAAGTATTGATGTGAGATTTGATGAAGAATTTCCAAACAATACAAGAAATAAAGACTCGTCATGCAAATCCATCGATAATCATGAAGAAGAAGATCAAAATGATGATGAAACCAACAAGACAACAAGATGTAGAATCGAGCCCAAAAACCCCCTCAACATACACTCGAAGAATCATCCCTGAAGATCGATCATAGGAGACAAGAAAGCAGAGTCCGTACAAGAAGGCAACTAACGTAACAAACAAGAAGTATACATAGCCATGTTATCACAAATGGAGCCAAAGAAGTTTGAAGAAGCCAAGCAAGGACAAGTATTGGGTAAAAGAAATTAATGAAGAATTGGATCAAATTGAGAAAAACAATACCCGGGAGCTAGTTCCTAGACCTATTGAGAAAAATATCATTGGTTCAAAATGGGTATTCAAAAACAAAATGAATGAGCAAGGACAAGTAATCATAAATAAAGCCAGTCGGGTCCGCAAAGGATACTCACAAATTGAAGGACTTGATTATGAAGAAACATTTGCCCCCGTAGCCGTAATGGAAGCTATCGAATGTTCCCGGCATTTGCATGCTACCAAGACTTCAAGGTATATCAAATGGATGTAAAGTCTCGCTTTTCTTAATGGAGATCTAGAAGAAGAAGTGTACATGGAACAACCGAAGGCTTCTATTGACGTACAAAGAAGACTATGTGTGCAAGATCAAGAAGGCCCTATATGGACTCGAAAACAGTGCTCCCTCGTGATTGGTACTCAAGATCGGACAAATATTTGCAAAAACAGTGGTTTTAGGAGAGGTGGAGTAGACAAGAATCTATACATAAAAGCCCATGAAGATGAACTCCCGATTGTTGTAGTATATGTTGATGACATTATGTTTGGAAGCAACAAAGATGAACTAGCAAAAGGGTTTGTTGATGAGATGAAAACAGAGTTTGAAATGTCTATGATTGGAGAGCTCGGGCTTACTTGGGACCGCAAATTCAGCAAAAAGAACACATGCACATTTATTTCTCAAGAAAATTACTTAAAAGAAATGCTCGAAAAAATTCAAAATGGAGGACTGCAAACCAGCTGACAACCCTCATGATCACGGGATGCAAGGTGTGCCGATGATGGGTCCGCAGATGTAGATCAAAACTCTACAGCATCCATGATAGGAAGCCCGCCGTACTTGACAACTTCAAGACCATACATCATGCTAGCAAGAGGGACTAGTGGCAAGATATCAAGCAACACCTAAACAAAACCATCTTCTCGACAAAGCAAAAGGAATGCTCGGATATCTACAAGGAACAACACAATATGGGCTTTGGTATCCTAAAGGCAAAAGCTTCACCTTAACACAGTACATACGATGCAGCATTGGGCCACTGTGTGGATGACAGAAGAGTACAAGTGGAGGTGCATTCTATCTAGGAGAAAGTCTCGGGTGGCATGGCTAAGCAAGAAACAAACATCCATATCTCTTTCTACCGTTGAAGCAGAATCACATAGCAAGAAGCAAAGATGTTGTACACAAGTCATGTGGATGAAGCAAACTCTTCAAGACATGAAGGTAAGCATTAATGAACCTATCTCAATCAAATGTGATAATACAAGTGCTATAAGTATATCTAAAAATCCCGTGCTTCATTAAAAAACTAAACATATACCAATCAAGTATCATTTTCTCCGAGAACAAGTGGCTCGTAAGATAGTTAAACCGGACTATGTATCAACGAAAGAACGAGATAGCGGATATATTTACCAAACCACTTGCCAGAGAACCATTCGAATACTTGAGAGACAAACTAGGGGTAGTATCTCGTATATACTATTCTCTAATATGAAGAGAAAGTACAAGCCTCGGGGGGATAACAAAATGAAGATATCATTCCAGGGGGAGAACAGCCAACAAGATAAGCATAAAACAAGTCCACAGGATCAACATTATCAGTATTATCAAAATTATCAATATTATCATCATTCAGAAGAAACAAGAACCTTTCAATCGTAAAATGCATCATCTCTGTCTATAATCTAGCACATATTACAGGCACTACAAATGAATCACAACTATAAAACACATATCGACTCACTATACCAAAGTGTTCTCTCAACAAGCTTCATACATCACTCTGGAGAAGCATTGTACAATTTCACCAGAAGAGGACCTAAACGTAACTCGTAGAAAGGAAATGCAACGACGTAGCTCATACAGAGAGATGAGACGTCGTCCTTTTCCGTTGATGTCAAAGGGGGAGGAAGAACAAACAACAGAGGAAGAGCAGCAAACAGAAGAGCAAGCAACAAGTGAAAGAGAAAGCAAACAGAGAAAGTGGATTTGCCATCAATGACAAAGGGGGAGACCGTTGAAATATTGTCATTGATGGCAAAAGGAGGCAAAGACTGCAGAAAAGGAGGCAACACTCGTGCAAAAGAGCCAGGGCAAGCAGCAGGAAGGCAAAAGAGGCTCACGAAAGCAATAGAGGCAGCAAGAAGAAAGTCAAAATGTAACAATCATAGAAGCATAGTGAAGAACCATTATCGAAAGGTAGAGACACATGTGCAGAGCGATGTATGCAGCAGAGGCAGAGGCAGAGACGAAGTGACAGAGGCAAGAGAGTCATTACAAAATTCCGGAATCACACACTCCAACCGGTGTTATACATATAATACATAATCCCTATTCCAGGAATCGCTTAACTCCGGCCGCAAGGCAATGCATATAATACGAACAATATTCCAGGAATCGCACACTCCAACCGGTGTTATACATATAATTCAACACAAACATTATTCCGGAATCGCTTCACTCCAGAAAGCAAAAATATATATATAAACATATATATCAGCTTATATACAAGCGAGTGCTTTTATATCTATATAACCAAATGTTCTATCAAAACGAAATGGCTTATAAGGTGGGACCCCTCACCCAATCGCAAGCGGAGAAAAGGTTCAATCGCAAGTCTTTTGTAATATTCTCCGATCAAGTGGCAGACCCGATGGTGTTATACGATGGAGTTAATCATTTCAATCACGTCCGGGATCTTAATCGCAATCAAAACTTTCCGATTGATCACAAGTCTTTTGTAAAATGTCAGCCATTGAAGCTGGCGGACCCGATCCTCGTTATATGCGGGAGTTAATATGTTCAAATCGCATCCGTGTTAGTGATCGCAATCGGAACTTTTCTATTATGCGCCCCGATTGCATTTGTTCAAAGTTCTGACTCGATTGCGCTATGAGACATGTTTTATGTGGTCATCATGTCCGTTTGATCAATCGCAATCGCAAGTTTTCGCTTTGACACCACCGATTCGCCGACCGAGATGTGGGGCCCAACCCTTTCATATATTAGTGGTTGTTATTCGACTCATTGATTGTAAAATAAGACCAAAGGCTTAAGGTGGAGGGCGATTGTTTATATATAAAAGGATTGTTGTTAGATATATATAAAGCACGGCTGCAGCTTGTATTAAAATATGCCACATGGGTTGTGAACCCTCGACATCTGCTTAATGGGAGGGCGATTATTAATATACAACGACCGTGATCTATGTTCGTCTCCGCTTGCGCAACTTCCACATCAACAAGACACTCGTGGCATGAAAAGGGTTGAAATTGCCCCGATTTAAAAAATTCAAAGAATTGCATTTCATTTATTTAAAAGGCGTAGTTACACGTATGCAACCGTTACACCCCCCAATGAAGGGACAGTAAAAGCAAATAGAGCCGAGAGGAGATAAAACACAATCACAAAAAAGGACAAAGACAACACAAAAGAAAAGACAAATGCGCATCGATTCAAAAGACTAAATGAGTTGAGATAGAGTTCACTTTGTAATAAGAACGTAAATATTTTAATTGTTTTTATTGTTTGTGATGCATTGGCAAGTCTCCGAGAGAAAAACAAACTCCCACCGTAATGTTAAAATTGACACCTACGCTTATAATTTCGAGTAAGTCGATAAAAGGAGTGAGAAGGCAGTAGGCAAAGAGACATGACTTTCCATTTCGAATTCCAGCGTAATACAAATAGTCATGTGAGGAAATCTATAAATAATATCATCTTGATATGTAGAGTGAGTTTTTTTAGAGCAAGGGAGAGAGAATGCGTAATATAGAGGGCGTAGAAGATTAAGAGAAGCTACAGGTAACGTAGCCGATATCCGAGATAAATCAGCAAACATTTAGTTTTAGAAAATGAGGAAGCTCTGAGCTTCCCTATCAAGTTATGCGCTGATAGTCGCAAAGTGTAGCCGATCGAGGTTGGAGCCTCCCGTAGGTTGGTGCCTCGCGAAAAACCGAAGGGAGTTGGTGCTTCCTTGCAAGTTGTAGCTTGTAGAATTGAGGTAGGAGCCTCCCGTAGGTTGGTGCCTATCGGAAAAACAAAGTGGTGAGAGGGAGTTGGAGCTTGCCTTTTGCATCACAACAATAATAAGATGTGGTTTTCTCCCTTTATGGGTTTCCACTTATATCTCGTGTCTCGTACATGATATTTATGTATTGATCTCATATGTATCATTTGCTTAATTCCCGCCGTCTCTCATATTAAGTCTATCGCTCTATTAAACTAATACTTTCTCGATTACATTCTAAAATTACTCTCACATCAAATTGAGTTTGAAATGAAGGTGTAAATAAGTTTAATGAAAAGTTTTAAAAGATCAAGAATGTATTAAACTCGATTCACCCCCCTCTTAGTTTAATTAGAGGTTCAACAATTGGTATCGTAGGGGGTTCCTTTGTACAAGTCTAACAACCGAAAGGAGATCCTAGGTTCGAAGATGGCTAGTAAAGAAGGATGCTCAACCAATAAAAGCCCCTTTCTTCATCGGTGAAAATTATGCTTTCTCGGAAAATCGAATGAAGACATACATAATGTCTCTAGGAATAGAAGTCCTGCCGTCGTGCAATTAGGATATGCCCCGAAGGCAACTCGACTCGAAAAAGGACTCAAAACAAGATTTTGTGGCTAATTCAAAAGCCATGAATGCCATCCCGAATGGATTATGTGAAGCGTAGAGTTTATTAAAGTAATGCACAAAGACACTCGCCAAGAAAATATGGGATACTCTTGAAGACATACATGAGGGAGACCGTAAAGTAAAAACTGCCAAACTTCAAATATATAGAGCCCAGCTTTGAAAACTTAAAAATGAATGATGATGAAGATGTTGCGTGCCTTCTTCTAAAAGTTGCGTAAATTGTTAACAATATGAAAGCCCTTGGAGAAACCATACCGTAAGGTATAGTTGTGCAAAAATATTCCGAGATCACTCCCATCCAAATTTAATCCCAAGGTGTCTCGTAATAGAAGAGACAAATCTGGATTGGGAGACTTTGACTATGAACCAAGCTACTTGGAAATCTAATAAATTTATGAAATGAGGTCGCCACGTAAGAAACCAAGTTTGAGGGAAGCAACCTTTAAAACTGTAAAAAGAAGAAAGAAGAAGAGGAAGAAATATGCTCTTGCTCGTATGAAGAAGAAGAAAAATTTGTCAAGAAACCGGATAGAGGTTCATGTAAATACAAAGGTAAACTTCCTTTCAAGTGCTTTAACTCTGTGGAAGAGTTGGACACTATGCTACTAAGTGTCCTCACAAGAAAGCAAGGAATTAGGCTCAAGAGTCGAAAATAATAAATCAACGAATCAGCGTAAAGGGAAGGAAGTTCGGCAGTAAAAATCTTTCTATGCTCAACAAGACAAATGAAAGACATCTCGAAGATTCGATGAACCCTCAAGTGAAGAAGGAACCTCGAGATTTTTTTATTGATGGCCATAGAAGATCTTAGAGGGACTCCTACTAGAAGATGAAGAAGAAGAAGGGGAAGTCGACCTTGAGGGGGAGCTAAGAAGTGCTCTGGGAGGAGATTGAGAGACTCAAAACTAAAATGCGTAAAACAAAAAGATATTCTCCTCAAATGTGTTAAAGAAGAACAAAATTCGAAGTCCTCATGCTGGCTAGGTAAGGCTTGAAGAAGCCAAGAAGATGGAAGATATGTTACTTCAGCAAATCAAGGATAAAACCCAAGAACAAGAGAAGTTGGAGGAAGAAGTGGTATGTCTTAGGAAGAAACTAGAAAATGCTCAAAGGACAAGTGGTTATAAACTCTTCTCAAACAACAAGCTCTAGCAAGATTGAATGATATCCGTCGTTGCTCAAAGATCCCCAATGATAAAAACAGAATAGGCTATGAAGGAGAATCAAGTAAAGGCAAAGAAAAAAGAAAACAAAAAATATAATTTTTGTAAAAGCAAAGAAGACTCGATGAAGAAACCTGTATAATTCATACAAAAGAAGAAACATGTAATAAGGATGACAGAGATCGAAGAAATCTCTAGTAACAAGGAATATAATGAATACTAATATGCTGCAGAAAAAGAATCATATGCCCCCGAGTATATCAAATTCTGAAGTCATCGTAGGAGATTCCGCCCTCCTATGAAGAATGCCACTTGTTATGTCTCGCTACAAGCCATGACACATTGTTGCATATTGTTATGCAAGGAAGAGTAATTCGCACTCCGCAAAAGATGCAAACAAAGTGAAGAGGCTATCTCAAACAAACAAATGGAGAAAACAATCTTACATCGTATGCAAATAATTTCTATGGTTATTGTTTTTATCAGTAAGGAATTTGGCCATAAAATTATTGAATGTAGAAAGTATGGAAAAAGAATGATGTTCAACACCTCAAGGAGGTTCATAAATCAAAGAAATTTTGGTCATACTCAAAATTCCCGCGAAAAAATATAATCAAATGCTTTATATGCAATCAAGTCGGACATATGCCTTCCAAATGTCCTCTCGAAAGGATGCAATTCATCACCTCACAAAAGATATCGAATCGTAAGGATTCCTCCATGGAAAAAGAAGGAGAATAAGTGTGACCCGGGCTCTAACCGCCAAGATCCGGGAAAGCCAAGTGGTACTTGGGCAAAGGGTCGCTCCAAACACATGACTCGGAGACTAAAGCAAGTTTATAACTTTCGATGAAAAGAAATCTGCAATGTTATTTTTGGTAATGATAAATCAGAGAAAGATCAAGGGAAAAGGCTTAGTTAGCATAGACAATGGCAGAGGAAAAGCCCAAGAGTTACTATTTGTGGATGGACCGAAAGAAAATTTACCGAGTGTCGCCGAGTGTGTGACAAAGGTCAGTGGAAGTTCTTTTTTAGAGCACAAGATTGTGTAGTCGTCAAGCACAACAGAAAGACTCGCTCAAAGGTGTTCGACACGCAGAACAATGTATACATTGGAAAGAGGAAGATGAAGCCCTCGCCATCTTAGCAAACTTGAGGAGTCATGGTTGTGGCATAGAGATTGGGACATCTCGAC
Source organism: Pinus albicaulis (assembly GCA_034641835.2). Classification (NCBI taxonomy): domain Eukaryota; kingdom Viridiplantae; phylum Streptophyta; class Pinopsida; order Pinales; family Pinaceae; genus Pinus; species Pinus albicaulis. Next base: position 233,637,771 of record CM076572.1, on the reverse strand, counting down.
CCTTTGACCATATCATCGTGACCGAGCAAGAAGAAAGTCGTAAGAGATATGCCGAAATAAAAAGGCCTTCAAGTACTATATGCAAATCTTGTCAATCGAAACAGACTGCATTGACATCCTTTAAATCTAAAGAGGGAGCCGCCAACAAGAAGACCACCCAGCCTTGTGCACATGGACCCGTGTGACCAAGTAGAACTGTGTGGACACGATAGTGGAGTAAACTCTGCTTTCATGCCGGTATACGAGATGACTTTTCCGCACGACATGGGCCGCTTTTTCTCAAAAATAAACTCGTAGGCATTGGAAAAATGTAAGATATTCAAAGCACTAGCAGTTTAAAATCAAACTCTGATGCTTCGACAATGTATCAAATCGCACGTAGGGAGGAGAATTCTGACAGACGAGACTTTGTAGACTCTGGTGTAATGAAATGTCATGGAACAAAGCAAACACTGCTACTATTGGGTGACACGCGTAATGGAGTAGCAGAGTGCACAGGTTCATCAGACAACAAATAGCCAAGAGCTACAGATGCAAGTAGACTAAGATGGTCTCAAACCTTCACGCGTGAAGCCACACTAGACACATGCTGTAAAGAGCATATCCCTAATAAAGCTCATCACTAAGGCCAAGCTGGAAGGACAAGACTCCATGATGAACTACGCAGTGGAAATCCGCTTTCAATGTACATTTTCGTGAGGCCTTTGGTAGCAAGTGTTACAGGAAAGAATAATGATGAAAACCTTGGGAAATTTGATGCAAGAGCGGCAGTGAAGGGATTTTTCTAAAGGATATGCTTCCAAAAGTAAAGTGCACAAAGTGCTACACAGACTCTTCTGCAAATAGTTGAAAGCTATTGATGGAGATTTGAGTGAAGAATTTCCAAACAATACAAGAGAAAGTACAGACTGTCACAGGCGCCCAGACTCGATAATCATGAAGAAGAAGATCGGAATGATGATGAAACCAGCAAGACAAATGCAAGATGCGTAATCGAGCCCAAAACCCCTCAAGATACATCTCGTAAGAATCCATCCTAAGATCAAATCATAGGAGACAAGAAAGAAGGAGTCCGGTGAAAGAAGGTAGCCAATTTGGGAATACAAACAGCAGAAGGAGCACATAGCTGTACATGTTATCACAAATAGAGCCAAAGGAGTTTTCTGAAGAATCCAGCTAAGGACAAGTATTGGGGTAAAAGCAATGAATGAAGAATTGGATCAAATCGAGAAAATCACACCCGGGAGTCAGTTCCTAGACCTATCGAGAAAAATATCATTGGTTCAAAATGGCATTCAAAAACAAAATGAATGAGCAAGGACAGGGCACCGACAAAGCCAGGTCAATCGCAAAGGATACTCACAAATTTGGAAGTGACTAGATTATGAAGAAACATTTGCCGTCATTGCAGCCGAATCGAAAGCTACCCACTGTTCCCGGCATTTGCATGCTACCAAGACTTCAAGGTAGTTATCAAATGGATGCAGTCATCGCTTTTCTTAATGGAGATCTAGAAGAAGAAGTGTACATGGAACAACCAAGGCTTACTCATTGGACAGACAAAGAAGACTACGTGTGCAGATCAGTAGGCCCTATATGGACTGAATCAAAGCCTCGTGTCAAAATCGCACTCAAGACCTGGACACATTTGCAAAAATAGGTGTAGGAGAGGTGGAGTAGACAACAATCTATGCTATAGTCATGAAGATGAAATCCTCAATGTTGTAGTATATGTTGATGACATTATGTTTTGGAAGCAACAAAGACGAACTAGCAAAATGGTTTGCTCGATGAGATGAAACAAACAGTGAAATAAGTTCGTCATCGAGAGTCTCGCTTACTTGGGATTGCACCAGTCGCAAAAGAACACAGGCACATTCATTTCTCAAGCTAGTAAATTACTGGAAAAGAAATGCCGAAAAAATTCAAAATGGAGGACTCAAGAAAAACGAAAGAAAACCCACATGATCGGCAGGATGCAAGGTGTCCGTCGATGGTGCGCTCTCAGATGACAGATCAAAAACTCTATAGATCCACGATAGGCAGCTCCGTTGTACTTGACAGCCTTCAAGACCGGGACATCATGCTAGCAAGAGACTAGCTGAAGCAAGATATCAAGCAACACCTAAACAAAACCACTCTTTCAGCAAGAAAAGAATACCGACATCTCGCAAGGAAACACACACAGTATGGGCTTCTGGGTACCTCCAGTGAGCTTCACCTCAACAAAGGTACACACGTATGCGTACCGGGCGCGTGGTGGGATGACAGAAGAGTACAAGTGGAGGTGCATTCTATCTAGGAGAAAGTCTCGGTGGCATGGCTGGGTCAAGAAACAAACATCCATATCTTGCTCTGCGCATGGAGCTGTAGTATAAAGAACAAAGATGTTGTACACAAGTCATGTGGATGAAGCAAAACTCTCTTCAGACATGGCAAGGTAAGCATTAATGAACCTATCTCAATCAACAAAGTTATAATATCAAGTGCTATAGAGTATATTCTAAAAATCCTCGAGCTTCATCTGCAAAGTACTAAAGCAGAGGCCTAATCAAGTATAATTTTCTCCGAGAACAAGTGGCTCGTAAGATAGTTAAACCGGGACTATGTATCAACGAAAGAACTGTGATATGCATATATTTACCAAACCACTCGCGTAGAACCATTCGAATACTCGAGAGACAAACTAGTAGTATTCAGATACTATTCTCTAATATGAAGAGAAAGTACGAAATCTCAGGGGGAGAACAAAAATGAAGATATCAATCGAGGGAGAACAGCCAAAGAAGATAAGCGATAAAACAAGGCCACAAAGGATCAACATTATCAAAGATTACCAACGATTATCAATATTATCATCACTCGCTGAAGCAACAAGAACCTTTCACCGTAAATGCATCATCTCCCGTCTCGTAATCTAGCACATAATACAGACATCTACAAATGAATCACAAATTTATAAAACACATATCGACTCACTATACCAAAGTGCTCTTCCTCAACAAGCTTCATACATCACTCTGAGGAGCTACAGTACGAATTTCACGTAAGAGGACCCGCGAAGCGTCGTCGAAAGGAAATGCAACGCCAAACAGCTCACACTGGAGAGATGAGACATCGCCCTTTGCCATTGACTGTCAAAGGGGGAGGAAGAACAAAAACAATAGGAGGAAGAGCGCACAGAAGAGCAAGCAAATCCGTATAGAAAGAGAAAGCAAATGTGAGAAAGTGGATTTCCATCAATGCCAAAAGGGGAGACTTATTGGAAATATTGTCATCGATGGCAAAGGAGTGTGCAAGACTCGCAAAGGAGGCAAAGACTGTGCAAAAGAGGCAGACTCTCAAAGCAGCAGGAAGGCAAAAGAGGCACAAAATGTGCTGCCGAGGTAGGCAAAGTAAGAAGAAAGTCAAAATGTACACCAGTCATGGAAGCATAGTGAAGAACCACTATCGAAAGGTAGAGACAAATACAGCGATGTATGAAGCAGGGGTAGAGTGCAGAGAGACTAAGCATGAGGCGAAAGAGTCGCTACAAAATTTCCGGGAATCACACACCTAAACTCGGTGTTATACATATAATACATAATCCCTATTCTGTGGAATCGCTTATCCCGCCGGCAAGGCAATGCATATAATATCGTAACCATATTCCGGAATCGCACACCCAACTCTCAAAGCTAGCACATTATAATACAACACAAAACATTATTCCTGGACCGCTCTCACTCAAATTTGAACAAAATATATATATATAAACATATATATATCAGTTTATATACAAAGCGTAGCGCTGTATATCTTATATAACCAAAGGTTCTATCAAAATGAAATGGTCTTATAAGCCGACCCCTCACAATCGCACCGCGAGAAAAGGTCTCAATCGCAAGTCTTTTTGTAATATGCTCCAATCAAGTGGCGAATCCCGATGGCGTGATGCCATGGAGTCACTCGCTCAATCGCGTCCAGATTCTAATCGCACCGGAACTTTCCGATTGATCGCAAGTCTTTTGTAATATGTCGATCAAGTGGCTTGGACCCGATGGCGTTATACCATGGAGCTACCAAGCTCAATCGCGTCCGGATCTTAATCTTCACGCACTCCAACTTTCCGATTGATCGCAAAGTCTTTGTAAAAATGGCCGCGATTGAAGTGTAAGCGTACCCGATCCAATGAGATGTGGGAGCTAATATGTGCAATCGTGATCCGCGGAAGCTCTTCCTGACCGCACCGAACTTTTCTATTATGCGCCCGATTGCATTTGTTCAAAGTTCGGACCCGATTGCGCTATGAGACATGTTTTATGTGGTCATCGCGTCCGTTTGATCAATCGCACCGGAAGTTTTCGCTGGACACCACCCATTCGCCGACCTGGAGATGTGCCCCATTCCTTTCATATATATTAGTGGTTTGATTCCCACTCATTGGATTGGAAAAATAAGACCAAAGGCTTAAGGTGGAGGGCGATTGCTTGTATATAAAAGGATTGTTGTTAGATATACAGGTAAAGCACTGCTGCTTGGCAGCTTGCATTAAAATATGCCACATGGGTTGTGGAACCCCTAGCTCCTCGCTTAATGGGAGGGCTTATATATTAATATACAAACGACCGTGATCTATGTTCGTTCCGCTATTTGCGGAAATTCCACATCAACAAGACACTCGTGGCATGAAAAGGGTTGAAATTGCCTTGATTTACAAATTCAGTAGAAATGCATTTCATTTATTTTAAAAAGTGCGTAGGTTACCGATGCAAAGCAAGTACACCCCCACGTAGGACAAGAAAGAAAAGAGAGCCGAGAGGAGATAAAACACAAAGTCACGTAGGGTGCTGACAGTGTGACACCAAAGAAAAGACAAATGCTGCATCGATCTCAAAAAGCACTAAATGAGTTGAGCTAGACTTCACCTTTGTAATAAGACCGTAAATATTTTAGACTGTTTCTTTATCAGTATGCGATGCAAGTGCAAGCTCCTCGAGAGAAAAACTCCCACCGCAGATGTTGAAACTGACACCCCACGAAGCTATACTTTCCTGAGTGAGTCGATAAAAGGATGTGAGAAGGCAGAGGGCAAAGAGACATGACTTTCCTCACTTTCGAATTCCAAGGTATCACAACAAATACATGGTGAGGAAATCTATAACAATATCATCTTGATATGCGCTAGTGGAGTTTTTAGAGCAAGGGAGAGAGCATATATAGAGAGAATGCAGTAATACAGAGGGTAGCAGAAGATTAAGAGAAGTCACAAGCAGCAACGAGCAGTTGATATCCGAGATAAACTTAGCAAACATTCAGCTTTAGAAAAATGAGGAAGCTGGAGCTCCCTATCGCTGTGCGACTAGCCAGCCGCGCTGGGAGCCGACTCGAGGCTGGAGCCTCAGTAGGTTGGCAGCCTCGTGCAAACCGGCGGAGCTGGTGCTTCCTTGCAAGTTGTAGCTTGCAGACTGAGGTAGGAGCCTCCTATAGGTTGGTCGCCGTCAAGCGGTACTAAGCAGAGAGGGAGCTGGAGCTTGCCTTCGCATCACTAAAACAATAATAAGATGTGGCTTTTCTCCTTTATGGGTTTCCACTTTATGATCCGGTGTCTTTGTACATGATATTTATGTATTGATCCGAGATGTACTCACGCTTTAATACCTCGTCGCTTTCCTCATATTAAGTCTACTCTGCTCTATTGAAACTAATACTTTCTGATCACATTCTAAAAATACTCTTACATCAAATTGAGCTTTGAAAAATGAAGGTGTAAATAAGTTTAATGGTAAATTTTTAAAATATCGTAGAATGTATTAAACTCGATTCACCCTCCTCTCGGCTTTAATTTAGAGGTTCAACAATTGGTATCGTAGGTTCCTTTGTACAAGTCTAACGAACCGAAAGGAGATCCCAGGTTCCCGAGATGGCTGAGTACATGAAGGATGCTCAACCAATAAAGCCCCTTTCTTCACCTAAGTGAAAATTATGCTTTCTCGAAAATCAGAATGAAGACATACATAATGTCTCTAGGAAATAGAAGTCTGGCTACCAAGTGCAATTAGGATATGCCTCGAAGGCAACTGACTCTAAAAGGACTCGAAAACAAGATTTTGTGGCTAATGCAAAAGCCATGAATGCCATCCCGAATGGATTATGTGAAGCAGAGTTTATTAAAGTAATGCACAAAGACACTCGCCAAGAAAATATGGGATACTTTTGAAGACATACATGAGGGAGACCCGAAAGCAAAAACGCCAAACTTCAAATATATAGAGTCCCAGCTTTGAGAAACTTAAAAATGAACGATGATGAAGATGTTGGCAAAGCTCTTCTTCTTAAAAGTTGCGTAAATTGTTACCAATATGAAAGCTCTCGGAGAAACTATGCACTAGAAGGTAGACAGCAAAATATTCATCCTGCAGACTGTTATTTGACAAAAGGACTAAAGCAAATGACTTCAGTTAGAAATGGTTCTAAAATGATCAAGGAGGGAAGAGAAAGAAAACATGGCAAGTTTGAAAATCTCAGGGAGGTGGCTCCTACATTATTCATTCCGCAGAGGAAGAGAATGCATTTTCCTACAAGAACTGGGCTGGTGAAGAGGTGTTGGAGGTCCCGTCATCATGATATTAAACACTATTTCATTAAGAGTCTTAGTTTTGTGAGTTTTATCCTATTGTATACACTTTATTTGCATAAAGAAAAAGGGAAAGAAAAAGACAAACAAATAAAAAAAGAGGGCAGAAATAAAACAAGAAAGGTATAGCCTACACTAAAACAAGGAAAGGAAAGAGAATGTGTGCAAGCTCGACTCCCACACTTTAAGGAGCACTCCATTTTCCAATCATGACAAATTTAATCATGATTACTGTAGATTTCAATTTATCATTTATATGATAATGAAGAAGATTTTCCAAACCTGCTTAATCTTTGATTTTCAATAATGTATTTAGATAGAAGAAAGAGAACTGTTCTAACATGCCACAAATCTTCTGGAACCGAAAGAAGAAGAAAATGTTTGTAACTCTTAATCAGATTCAAAAACTGTGAGTCTTCTAATGAAGAAAGAAAGGTGACTCTAAAAGCTCAAAATTTGAGTCACAAATACAAGAAGAATGTTTTAAATTTCAGATCTTTAGCCAAAATTTTGGTTTTTTGAATCTCTGAGTTTCAGCTCATGTGAAATTTGTTTTTTATGTTGCGGACCCACAAAGAAATCGCACAACCTAACTCGGTTTCATATTGTTTCAATTTCCTTGCTTTAGAATATAGAGAATGAAATCACGTGATGTACTTCAATCCTCCTGACAAAGAGGTATAGGTAGAGAAAATTAAGGGGAGTTCAACTGCTGATTCAACTCATGGAGAAATAAGGTATATTAGAGAGGTTAGTTTATGTTTGCAAAATAAAAACATCTGAAAAGAGTTTTCCTACCCAAGTGCACTAAGAAAGAGCACACAGTGACAAATAGTTTGGGGTAGGTAGAAGTGTTGTTAAAATGGATTTCTTGCCAAGGTGATGTTGAAGGGTTGTAAAATGAAGAATTATGCCCAATGAAATGGCACTGTCTGCTAAATGCTTAGATTACCGAGGTTCTGACACCTAAAGGGCAAGATGTCCTCCTGCGGGAGTCACCAGCACACCCAGAGAACATATATCTAATGGTGGCTAACTTGTCACAAGCCTTCAAGAAATATATTTCTTGAAAATCATCATTTGAAGTCTTATGATGACTTATCCTCCTCAATTAATCTTCACTACTTTTTCACTCTAAGTCTCAAAACCGCCATTAATTTAAGAGAAAACCGGCCATAATACTCTAATTAATCACCATTTACCTCTCCATTTCACTCCACAAAATCTCCATTTTTCATCCTTACTTTCCAAATCCACAAAAAACCCCCTTCATTTCACCTCTAAATTGTCTTAACTCATTTAAACCTTATGATTCATTTATTGGTTTAAATCCCTTCCATTTTACCCATCAAAACTCGTTTTTGGTCTTAAAATCTTATTGGCCTAAATAATGTTTGCATTATAATTTATTGATTCCCAGGGTTTATATTTTTTAGCCCTCCACCTCATAAGGGCCATAAGCCCCCACACCAAGTTTAAAGGACTAAAAACCCTCTTTCCGAACCATTATTACCTTCTATTTTTCATTTCCCTCAACGTTATAATTTGAAAAGATATGAACCGTTGATCTCGCAAATCAATGTTCCCTCAGGCGCTCATCCTTTCGCCCCATTCACTTGCCATGCTCTTTCTCCTTTCAAAATAACCCACCCCCATCTTTGGATCTCAACCATCCGGACCATGATCCAACGATCAGAATTAACCCGATTCACCATCGAACCCACTCCTTGACACATTTTCATATGTCATCGTGGACCCTACCTACCTTTCGCTCTCACAGCCATCCATCGTATTCCACCCGCACCGCTTCTGCCTTCAGCCTCTTTGATCTAATCCGTTCAAATTTTATATCGCGTAATTTTGAGCCCCTTTCGTAGTGCGCTACTTCCATGCGATAAAATTGGTTTTCATTTCCTTCACGTGTCGAGGATGAATGAATTAGTTCCAAAGTTAATACCGCCTTCCCCCCATTTTGTTGTATGAAAACCATCCCCAATTTTCCGCCATAATCGCTACCCTCCGCAACGTCACTTTCGCTTTAATCAAACACATACGAGATCACACAACCCATATTATATCACGATATCAATTCATTTGTTTCCCATCTCTCTCCCATTACGCCTTACGAGATCACCGTAGATCATCCCGATCTAATGGTCCACGTTCCTCATTACACCTGCATCTCTCACCGAACCCGTGCTATTTCTCACTGTGGTTTTATCCCAATTTTCTACTCGTATACGTCTACCTCACCGCTCTCCACCCCTGTGAGCTTTGCAAGCAATCTAAACCAAGCCCACAGGTTTTCATAACAATTTATCGTGTGCTTCTGTGTATCCATGGCCGATGAAGGAAAAACGCTTTGGCTACCACAAAAGTGACACAAAGGCTCGATGGAAATTCCTGTGGCCAAGAACAACATCAAAGGGAACCCAAGCCAAGGGCTAGGTCGCGGCCAATCAATGGATCAGATCCATGAACCCTCAAGGACCCTCTAGCTCAAGAAACCTCCACCCGTATACGTAACACTAAAGATGAGGATCACATATCCAAAGTGGGTGGCTGGGCAAGGCATAGAAGATTAATAAAAACCTTTGAGGGCATCAATACAGAATAAACCGAGCAATCAACAAAGTGAAAGCATAAACAGAGCGAAAACGCTAGTACAAAGGAACAGAAAGCAGCTTATTAGTGCTTAAGTTGACCGACACAGTACATAGCCCATCTCCATGCTCAAAAGCCTCAAGCAAAGAAGTTATTACACCAAGGAAGCTACTACAAACTATCAAGTAGTTATTTAGAAAGTATATTCAAGGCCTGCTCTTTCACTTAACTCACACCTAAGAAGATAAAAGTACACTCCATGGTTTTTCCTCCCAAGGACACCCTGTGGGTGATTTCTGCCATATCAAAATATCTCTCAACAAGTAACAAGGTTACTAAATTTGTATAGAATTTAATGTTATGGCTATGACATAGAATGGAGTACTCCGAATGCCCTCTTCCTAGCTCTAATGGTAATTAAAACCTTCGCCACTTTTCCATTTTCTCTATAAAAAAACTCTTTGAGTCTCATTGTAAAGGTTGGCATTTGGTGATTTGCAGTTAACAGATAGATTGTTGCTTGAAGAAGCATTGGTAAGCTCAAGGAGTGTGGAAGTCTCTCGTTTTTTCTGCTGATGAAGGAGGTCAGACTGTGATTGATCCTTGGAGCCTGGCTTTGGTGAAGTAACCTCTGTTGTTAATTTTGTTTCCGTTTATCACTTTGTTCCATTATGCTTTCACTTACGTAGGATAAAAAGTTTAGGCAGAAATGGGACTTAGAAGCACCTCTCGACCTATTTATCTTTCACTGCTTATATGTTTTCTCGTTACTAAACATGACTAGGTATTATAATAGCTCTCTTGAATATTCAGCTTTTTGTTTTATTTTAGAAATGGTTAATCTTGCATAAGAAGTAAAAGAATGTTTAGGCGTTCTTTCTTTGCCACCGAATGTTGTATCATAAATTTCCCTTTTGATTACTAATTATTGCACTTTGACAGAGAGGTTTTTTTCAATCATACCCTCCGTCTCTTACCGTAATTATTGTGTTAAAGGACCCTATAATCAAGAAATGATGTCTGCCTCCTCTTCTTTCAATGCAATTGTATGCCTTTGATTAAGCTTCCCAACGCTGAACTTATAGGAGGAAATAGGTGTTCCCCTCAATCCTATAATTCATTTAGAAGGGTGTTAGTCTGCATTTCTCCTCTTCTTTGAGTGGTTACATTTATTAAGTCCATAAATAATGAGCTTATCGAGGAAATAAAGGCATTCCCCTAATCCTTTAAGTCAGGAAAGGTTTAGTTTGCTTTTTCACTCTTAGTCCTTAATGTTCACCCCATTTCACCTATATTATTCAACAGATCTGACCAGTTATATTTGGCTTCTCCGTTTCCCTCTTCCTTCTCAATCAAAACTATTGGACTTTCACATGACTCAATTCGCTTTAATGGCTTGGATTCCTATGCCTAATCCACACTGCATGGAAAATATATTTCATTCAACTAAATAAAAAACACCTTGCACTTCAAAACTAATTAAATCAACTTAAACTACATGTCCTTATAAAGATATTGGTATCCCTAGACTATTACAGAGGCTAATCCTGGAGCTCTGCTTATTTGCAGCTAGCCTAGCTGCTTGGCATACCATCTGGCTGTTAAACACAGACCCAATAGAGTTCTGGCATGGCATGTAGGGTATTCATATCATAGAGTACACAGATAGGCATTCTTTAGATTACAACTACATGTAAACCACCAACTAACAACCTGGGATCAATCGACAACATAGAGACTTCACTCCAATCAGTCGGAAACACTGTCTGATCAGACTCACTGAGGCAGAGTATCATCTGAGACTGATATCAGAGGTTCTACTGAGAAGTGACTTTCATTCCGTAATCGCAGGTCATATCCATCAGATGCTACAGACTGAACTCAGAGGTGCGTTTCATGGAGGAGTTGGGCATAGCACCACATTATCATGATCCCCTAATAATTGATGGTATCCAAAGGGATTTTGGTACTTATACCGGGCAGGATAGTGAGTGGAGAAAGGGGGAATTCATGTTGGACAAGATGTCTTGGGATCTTGGTATTGAAGGGATTCCTTCATGTTAGGACAATGTCTAGGATAGGGATGATTTAGTGGCGCATCTATGACTCGTTACACACCACTTCATGGGTGATATCCCTAGGAGAAATTTCTTCTCCATCATGGTCCTAAGCCGGCATCCGGTAGCCCCTTGCAGCCATTAGCTAGCTCATTGTGCCATTTCTCCGCCACCTGAGCCAACCATGTGGTCCCTCGCCCATCTGTATTGATCGTATGTTTGAAGGTGGGTCTCCTAAACCCAAAGGTTTTTCTTGTCATTTGGTTATTGAGTATTGGGTTTACTTATCTTGGACACTTTTGGGCATGGATTAATGGGGGGATTTGTCGGAAAGAATGGGCTGAGTTTGTGTTTTTTTCCCCTTGACCTCTTTTTTATGTTACCCTTGTATTTTAGTACCTTTGTATTTTAGTCCTGTGGTGTCTCCTTTACTGACCATTTTCTTTTAGGCTGGTACTACTCGGGAAACCCCGACTTTGGTTGCATGGTCCCACTACCTTATTCACATATATCACTCCCCTTCCACTCATTATACCCCCATTCATAATCTCTCCCTCCCGGGTCCACATTTCCTCATTGGGTCCACATAGGGTTAGCCTTCCCATTCCCTTGCCCCCACCTTGGTTCGGGCTTGGAACGATGTCTTGGAGGTCGAAGTAGCTGAAAATAAAGGTAAAAGCATAAATGGCCACATTCAACAAGAAAATGTACCACAAGATGCAAAAAATTGTTGGGACAAACATAATTAGCACGTGGGAAAAATCCAATGCATGAGCTCTACCCCATGTTTGTGGCCACTACCATGGTTCCATAGGCCCTAGATGAGCCTCCTTTATCATTCAGGAACCCATGATTGTCCCAAACCCTGGAGGGCAATGAACCACCCTACCAAAAGGGGGTAATCACTGCTATATCTTGCACATTATGCTCTTATCCTTTGAGCCCCCCCAAGCAGTTAATCAAAGAAAAATTATAAAAGAAAAAAGATATATAATCAAAGGTGGAAAAATAAAGTTTGGGGCACTATATGTACCACAATTTCTCCCTCCTACACATTATATACCCAAGTGTGGGCTTCCCTTTTTCTAGCTACCCTTGTGCCCCGATATGTGGCCCAGGATCTCCCCTCTCATTCCCTATTCCATTTCACCTCTTTATCATATGCCACCCCCATCTCATGGATGTACCTTGGACATACTATTCCTTCTAAAGGTAGAAACCGCCTAATAAGGTACTTCGATAACCCCCTTTGGAGGTTGGAAATATGAGCACATGCCAAAGCCCACTATGGAAGGGCATGTCATTAAGAAGTGTCCACTTGTTGTCCATGGTTTTTAAGCTCTTTTAGCTGATTACTTTAATTATTTGTTGTGTTGGTGTTAGGTCCCTATATCACTAGTATAGTCCCTTATTATTGTTAGTGTAGCCCCCTTATTGTTATTATTGAACCCTTGTAACCCCCATTTTGTTATTATTGTGCCCTTAAATTATTATTGTTAGGTCGGCTAGGATTACATTGTGGCCCCATGGACTCCTATATATAGAAAGGAGGTTTGTAATTTGAATCATCCAAGAATTGTTCATTCATGTAATGTATTGAAGGTTTCCCCCTTGAAGTGGCTTATTTCTAAGGCGTTGATATCTCTTTCTTCTCCTTTTGGAGCTGGTTTCACAACATTTGGTATCAAAGCTTTGGATTCTAGGGTTTCGCTGCTCCAAACAGGTCATCGTGGAATTTTCGCTATAAATTTTTTTCTACGAAGCTTCAGAAGCTGAAATTTTTAGGGTGCGAAGCTGAAATCTTGAGGAAGTTTTTATAAAAATTTCAGAGCTTGGTTCAGAATATTTTCGGAGATATGATCTGTGGAAGGTAGATCTTTTTTCAGGCTCCTAAACAGGTCATCGTGGAATTTGCGCTATAAAAAATTTTCTACGAAGGTTAAGAATCTGAAATTCATATGGTGCAAAGCTGAAATCCTGAGGAAATTTCTCAAAACATTTCAGAGCTTGGTTCACAATATTTTTGGAGATATGATCTGTGGAAGGTAGTACTTTTTCAGGCTCCTGAATTTCATCTCAAATAGGTGATCGTGGGAAAAGTTCAATAACTCTCTCTCTGAGCATCGGATTGGAGTGCCGTAAAAAGTGGTTGCAAGTACACGGACTTCAATTTCTTGGCTATCAATTTCAGAGATGAAGGAAAAAAAAGTGACACGTGGCAAGTCGTACAATTTCACTCTACTGAACCAGTCCAAAATTGGGTCATTGTGGGAGATTGGAAATAACTTTGTCTTGAAGAATCCAAATCAGATCATACCTGTGGCATTTGAAAGACAGTTCAGAAGGCTACTACAGAAGTGAATTATAGATATTGAAGATTCTCAATTACAAAGATAATTCAATTTCAATACAGAGCTCCTAAAAAGCAAGTAAAAGGTGTGTATTTTTTTTCCGAATTGCATAAGTCTTGTTGGAAGAATCAAGTTGAATTGATTCCAAGGGAATATTGTAGAATAGAGATCAGTATTGGATTCTAAAATGGCCCCTAAAAAGAATTCAACTCCCATTAAGCCTTTAGAAGGCTCTACTGTGACTCATGAAGACGAAGAATGGCAACATGACATATCAAAATTACAAGAGAAAGTGCAACAACAAATTTCGCTCTCGCAAAGAACAACAAAAAATGAAATGGAAGTTTTGAAGAAAGGCATGGAAACCAAGATGGATGGTTTGAAGAAAGGAGTGGAAGCTAAGATGAATGGTTTGGAAGCTAAGATGGATGGCATGGAAGTGGGCATGGAAGCTAAGATTGATGACATGGAAGCTAAGATCGATGAAAACATGAAAGACAACATGGAAAACATGAAGAATGATCTAAGAGCATACATGGAAGGCTTGATGACAAGCTTAAAACAAGAAACGATTCCTAATGGCGGAAATATAGTAGAAGAACCTCATGATGAGAACAAAATAAATGTTAATCGTGATTTCATAACCTCTAATGTTGGCGGGAAAAACCACCATATTCCAAAAATGGATATGAGGAAGTTTGATGGAAAGGATCCTGTAACATGGATACTACAGATGGAGCAATATTTTGATCTCCATAATGTGCAAAACACACAAAAGGTACGCATTGCAACTTTACATTTAGAACAAAATACATTTCTATGGTATCGTTGGCTTTGCTCTCGTAAAAAATTGTCACTTGGTCAATTTTTACGGAGGAAATGATAGCACATTATGAGGATACAAAGAGCAACACCTTCTTTAGCCAATTGATAAATCTCAAACAAAAGGGTTTAGTGGGGCAGCACATTGAGGACTTCCAAAAAATTGAATATAAGGGTAACTGATCTTACAGAGGAACACAGGATTGATCTCTTCCTAGGCACTTTAAAGGATAACATCCAACATGAAGTTCGCGTTTTGGAACCTGATTTATTGGAGAAGGCATTCAGGTTGGCAAGAAAAGTTGAATGTAAAATTATGGCGACAAGTAAGCCTACCACTCAATTCTATAAAGAAGGAAGTGTTGCTACGCCTAGATTTCCACAACCTACAAGGTTGACACCACAACAATTGGAAGAAAAAAGAGGAAAAAGGCTTTGCTATAGTTGTGATAGAAAATACACTAAAGGTCATAAGTGTGCTGAGAAGAAATTATTTTACATAGATTGTGAAGAGGAAGAAGAAAATGAACAAGAAGAGGATATACACCAGGAACCAGCCCTAGAAGAGGAAGAAATGAATCCGACCATATCGTGTAATGCCCTGGCAGGAATTACCACTCCTCAAACTCTCAAGATAGAAGGACATATCAAGAAGAAAAAGGTAATAGTGTTGATTGATTCAGGTAGCACCCATAATTTTATTCATTGTAAGGTAGCCAAGGAATTAAATTGTTTCCTATACCCAGCACCAGAATTCCAAGTGATGGTTGCAAATGGAGGAACTATAAATTGCTCTGGAAAATGCCATAATATCAAGCTAACCATGGGGGAATATGTATTGACTAGTCCAATGCTTTTCATTCCTATGGGAGGTGTTGATGTTGTACTAGGAGTACAATGGTTACAATCTTTGGGGACAGTAGCTTTTAATTTTCAAGAACTTTTCTTGAAATTTTTTTCAGAAGGAAAGGAAGTCGAATTACGGGGTATTGAAGGGAAGCCGGGAAGGATATTAAGCTCTAATGTCATGAAAAAGCTTCTAAAGAAAGAACAACGAGGCGTAATTGCACAATTATGCTCACTAGAAGTTCCGACATCAAAATCATCTATTTCTGCAGATCTCCAACAAGTCTTGGACAATCATTCCGAGGTGTTTGAAACTCCCAAAGGACTCCCACCTATTCGTGATCATGATCATGCTATTCATTTGATTCCAGGAAGTGTTCCTCCAAACATCAGGCCTTATAGATATACTTACTTCCAAAAGAGCGAAATTGAACGTATGATTGCAGAAATGTTAGAGGCGGGTATAATTCAAACTAGTCAAAGTTCTTTCTCTGCTCCTGTAGTATTGGTACACAAGAAGGATGGATCATGGCGAATGTGTCCAGATTATAGGGAGCTCAATAAGCTCACCATTAAAGACAAATTTCCGATTCCTGTGATTGATGAATTATTGGATGAATTACATGGAGCAATTTATTTTACCAAGTTGGATCTTCGTTCAGGATATCATCAAATTAGAATGAAGACTGAAGATATTCCAAAAACAGCATTTCGAACTCATGAGGGTCATTATGAATTTTTGGTCATGCCTTTTGGTCTTACCAATGTACCTTCTACATTTCAAGGGTTGATGAATTCCATTTTCAAACCCTTCCTTAGAAAATTTGTGCTAGTATTTTTTGATGATATACTAATCTACAGCAGGTCTTGGAAGGATCATGTTGAACATGTTGACAAGGTGCTCAAACTATTGCGGGAGAAACAATTATATGCAAAAAAATCCAAATGTTTCTTTGGAGTACAAGAGGTGGAATATTTGGGTCATATTGTATCTCACGAGGGTGTGAAAGTAGACCCTAACAAAATTAAAGCCATTAAGGAATGGAAAGTCCCCACAACCATAAATAAGTTGCGAGGATTTCTCGGGTTAACGGGGTATTATCGCAAGTTTGTTAAGAATTATGGGAGAATAGCAGCACCTCTAACAACATTATTGAAGAAAGATGAATTTTCATGGACTCCTGAAGCAACTAAGGCCTTTGAACATCTTAAAGAGGCAATGTGCCTAACACCGGTCTTAGCTACGCCAGACTTCACAAAACCTTTATTGTGGAATGTGATGCCTCAGGAAATGGAATTGGTGCAGTTTTAATGCGGGAAGGAAGACCCATTGCTTTTGAAAGTCGTCCAATCAAAGGAAAGTATTTACAGAAACCTATTTATGAGAAGGAAATGTTAGCAATACTACATGCACTAAAGAAATGGCGAACTTACCTAATGGGAAGACACTTCAAGGTAAAAACTGATCATGATAGTCTTAAACACTTTTTGGAACAAAGACTATCATCATAAGAGCAGCAAAAATGGGTCACAAAGATGTTGGGTTATGACTTTGAAATAATCTACAAAAAAGGAAAGCTTAATGTTGTTGCAGATGCACTCTCAAGAAAGAATGAAGGGGTGGAAGCATTGCTTTGTGCCATTTCTATTATCCAACCAGATTGGATAACCGAAGCAAGAGATGAATGGAAGAAGGACAAAGATGTATGGACACTCATTCAAAAGTTGCAGCAAGATCCTAGTACATCCGATACATTTAGTTGGAAAAATGATTCCTTATGGTACAAAGACCGCTTATATCTTTTTAAGAATTCCCAACTAAAACAAAAGATTCTTCTGGAATTGCACGCTTCTCCTTTAGGAGGACACTCAGGATTTTTAAAAACTTACCACAGGGTGAAGAAAGATTTTTTTTGGGATGGCCTTAAATCTGATATTCAAAAGTTTGTGGCGGAATGTTTGGTTTGCCAGCAGAATAAAGTGGAAACAATTAAGACCCAGGGACTTCTACAACCTTTATCCATTCCAAGTCAACGTTGGGAGGAGATTTCAATGGATTTTATCACAGGTTTACCTAAGTCCGAAGGAAAGAATGTCATCATGGTGGTAGTTGATAGACTTACCAAGTATGCACACTTTTGTGCATTATCTCACCCATTTAAAGCAAGTACAGTTGCTACTACATTTATGGACAGAATTCAAAAGCTACATGGAAGCCCAAGGGTTATTGTGAGCGACAGAGATCCCATTTTTTACTGGAAATTTTTGGACGGAGTTATTTTCTTGTTTGGGTACTCAATTAGCTCATAGCTCATCTTATCATCCTCAATCTGATGGTCAAACTGAGATCGTAACTAAATGTTTGGAAGGATATCTTCGTTGTTTTGTATCTGATAAACAAACACAATGGGTCAAGTGGTTACCTCTTGCTGAATGGTGGTATAACACTTCCTTCCATACTGCAGCAAAAATGACCCCATTTATGGCACTTTATGGATATCATCCACCATCCATCACATCACATTTAAGAGAAAATTCGAAGGTTCAAGCAGTGGAAGATCACGTCAAGCATCAGTAAGAAGTTCTCCAACTCTTAAAGGATAACCTGAATTTGGCACAAAATCGAATGAAACAACAAGCAGATCAACATCGCGGCGAGAGAAGTTTTGATGTAGGAGATTGGGTATTTTTACGGCTACAACCATACAAACAAATGTCCCTCAAGCAAGCTAAGAAGGATAATAAATTATCACCAAAGTACTATGGTCCTTACAAGGTGTTGCAAAAGATTGGTTCTATGGCATACAAATTGGAGCTTTCTGCTTCTTCGCGAGTACATCCAGTTTTCCATGTTTCATGCTTAAAGAAGGTTATAGGTGAAAATCTTCCAGTTCAAACAATATTGCCAGAACTTGATGAGGAAGGAAAAATAATATTGGAACTTGAAGTGGTCATGGAAACAAGAACTCGACAGCTACGGAATCGGTCAATTTCAGAGTATCTCATCAAGTGGAAGAACTTACCCACTGAAGATTCTACATGGGAGGATGAGAATTTTATACAGAAGCACCCGGAGCTACTCAAGCGTTGAGGACAACACTTTTTTTGAAGGAGAGGGGCATGTTAGGTCCCTATATCACTAGTATAAGTCCCTTATTATTGTTAGTGTAAACCCCTTATTGTTATTATTGTACCCTTGTAACCCCCATTTTGTTATTATTGTGCCCTTAAATTATTATTGTTAGGTCGGCTAGGATTACATTGTGGCCCACTAAGATTACATTATGGCCACATGGACTCCTATATATAGAAAGGAGGTTTTGTAAATTGTATCATCCAAGAATTGTTCATTTATGTAATGTATTGGAGGTTTCCCCCTCGAAGTGGCTCATTTCTAAGGCGTTGATATCTCTTTTCTTCTATTTTTGGAGCTGGTTACACAATAGTTGGAAGGCTAGGGGATGCATTGGATCTTATGTAGGTTGCAGATGGTGTCCATTTGGGTTTTGTCTCCCTATACAGGGTCCTAACCCTCTAGAGGGATACATTGGCACATTTAAGGTGTGTGTAGAGAGCCATGGGCCTCCAAAGCAGTATAGAACACTCCATGGATCCCCAAATATGTTCAGAGATTCCTCGAGATCCACCTTTTGGACGATGAAGATGCATATGGTAACATTATGCCCAACTAGCCCCATAGGTGCACCACACGCTTGGAAGGTGTCCCGGGACTTTTACGTTCACATGGAATCATTTATTCCATCATCTGAGCCCTTGTAGATGGTCTACAGGCATATTCGACTTACTCGGAGACCCATGAGGTCATTGGTGTGCCCCTAGACCTACTGGGAGCACCACAGGTTTATTGTTTGGAGAACAAGGAGCCATCCCCTTGTCCATCATTTTTGAGGATCCTATTCATCGTTATGTCAATTATGGACCTCATCAAGCCTCTTGGAGGGCCCTACGACATGCATATATCATTATTCGACCTCTTGAGAGGGTTATTATTTATTTGTGAGCTAGTTTGGCGGGCTTGTCACCAAAATTTATTAATTTGCACATTATTTTATTTTAAGGGCTAATGTAGGCCCAATTAGGTAATTAAATCTCCTAATGAGTGTATAAATAGGAGTCAAATTAATTCATTTTGTATCATCACTTGACTTGGATCATTCTCTCATTAGAGAACTTTGCACTTTTTCCTTGATGGATATTCTTGGATAATGGATGAATTTTGATGTATGGATTGGGTTCTTCTTATCTTGGATATTCTTATATTTCCAATGTGTTGATGGTTGGATATATTATCGTACATGTAAGTGAAATTTTAATGCAATTTTATTTCATTTTTATGCATACATTGGTTATGAGATTTTCACTATTTTAGGGCTAATTGTTGCATGCATTTATGGCATCAATGTGGAATTATGTTTCTATTTAGCTTATCTTCATGTATGGGCCATGTTTGATGAATGAATTGTCCTAGAGATTGAGTTATCTCAAAAATCCTCTTCCATTTGCAACAAAGTATAAACGCTTTTAAGGTCACTTTTCTTGTCTTGCCCTTAACATTGGACCAAGTCAACTTTGAGATCCTCCTTGAACAAGAAACAAAGTCCATCTTCATAATTCTCCTTGAATTCATATACCCAAGAGTAATTAGGCACTGATCCATTAAAGGGTGGTCATTTAAATCACAATTTTCACCTTTTTCTCCCTCTTCTAGTTCTAGCCATGCTGGGCCACCTAGAGCATCAATTTCCTGACAAAATAGCCCTAAAAAAAGTTCAATCTCCTAGGCCCTAATGTAATGGTGTGTCTTCATGTCTCCTTTGAATTTGAAGAGATTCCAACGGTGGGATTGCGATAAATCCCATGGTCTAGGATCAAAATTTTCCCTGGTGTTCCCAAGGCTAGTACCTCATAGGGTCAATTTGACATATTCAGGTGAAAATTATTGTTTGGTCATTTCCCCTTGCCTTGGTTAGGTTAAGAATATCATTGGTTTCTAGAATCCATCCCCTTAACCTGAGTTTGGTCCACTTGGCCCTGTGTGGTTCCATTTCTTATCAAAGAAAATTCATCAAGGGAAACTTGTGAATCCAAGTTCTATAAGGATATTAGGGATTGGGAAACTCATTTTCAAGTCATATTCCTTTAACATGTTACCTAACCCTCAAATCCTCACTTCCTTTTCCTACAAAGTCTTGTACCTTGCTTAAAGAGAAAGAAAGCTCCAATCTTAATGTTATCCTAGGGAAAGGGTCTTTAAGGTAACTTCACATCTATTTTTTTCATCCATCCTTTATAAGTGACTTCCTAATTACTTGGTCTCCTCCAATCGGTGAAATTACATAAAGAGCAAGGAGTCTTAGCTGTGGTGACAGTGGGCTAAGTTTCCATCATTGCTCTTGACCTAGCAGTTGCCCTCTTAGGAGTCCCTTTTAGGTCCCTTGCTAGTTTGAGTGATAACAGGACCCTGGCACATTTTGTAGTGATACTAGGGGATCAACAGCTAGAGAGGATGCTTTTTCAAGTATTTCTTAAGGACAATAATTTTTGGGTGGGGAGGACTGTAATATCCCTAATTTTGATTTTCCATTTAATATGATTGATAGAGTTATTAGGGAAGAGATAAGACTAGCAAAATTTTTTAATCTGAGCATTGGAGAAATTTTGGGTACATGGGACTTAGAAGAAATATAAAATCCCAACGTTAGTGGAATGTGGGGGCCACCCCTCATGGAATACCCACCCCTTGGATGAAAAGTCAATTGTGTGGGAAGGAGGTTGAAATATTTGGCTAAAGGACCCACAAGCAAAGGTGAAGCGACAATTATAAATAAAGGGTTGAAGGAAGCATAGAGGATACTTTTGATCATTTTCCATTTGCACATTGTTGCTCAAGTTGTTCAGTTGAGTCACACATGTTGTTTAGCACCAGAGGTTTCCAAGGGGAAATCTCACCCTCTTCTTTGGTGGACCACGAGTACCACCGTAAGGAGGAAAATTCTACTCTTCTTTGGTATCTAGGAGGATACCACGCAATAGCACGAATTTCGGGCACCAGGGGGACGTAGAAAAAGGGAGTTGCCTAGGGCTTGGAGTGTTATCATGCCGGAGAGACGAGATTTGTTTTTTCTAGGTTATTTTTTTACACAAATACTTGCTGAAAGGAGGAAATTTCTAGGAGCAGAGGTGATTTTCTCAGTAAAATGAATTGGAGCGTGTAATATTCTGAATATAAATAAACAATAATACAAAGCAACATAAAAAAGAAACTACAAAAAATAGAGAGACATCATAAAAATAATGCAAATATGGAGAAATGCTGAGCCATTTTATTATATAACTAAAAAATAACAATGAGTACAAAGGTGATCAGAATGATGGCACCTTGGCTTGATTAAGACAAGTTGGAAATACTCTCAGAAATTCTCAAGGAATGGCTGCTCTTTCATGGACTGCGTAATCTCCAGATGCTATTGCTGTTCTTGTCGGACTGCTGCTACTGCTGGAATGGAATGACTCTTTAGGGTTGTTGCCCTGCTCAGAAAAATGTGAAACTCTAGAACTGAGCTCTCCTCCAATAACCCGGAAAAACCCAGGAAGGAATCCTAGAATGGCTGACCCTGGAATTTGATCTCCCTTGGAAAATAACACACTCCCAGTGAGTATGCTGGCCCTAAATGATAAATCTTCAAATGATGGCCTCCTCCTACTCCAAAATGATGATTAGTGAAGGTTTGATCACTTCACACTATCCTTGGGCTAAAATCCCTGATATCTCCTCACTCCCGGCACTGCCTCTACCACAAACTACGTAATCCCTCCAAGAGACTACGATGTCCAAGAAATTGTATGATCCTGGCTGAAGATGCTATGGACCTCTCTTCCAAAATGATGGATGGATCTCCTCACATGAGCGGGCACTCAAAGTCCCCCGAGGTTGAGGTTGGGATCTCTGCTCGAAGACACCCGATGTGTTGAACATCACTTGCAGACTTCGCTCAACAGCAAAAGCGTGCTCAATGTCAAAAGACAGAAATCAGAGATGCATAATAGAATGAGATAATGATGAGCCTCTTCCCCTTTTTATGCTTTAGGAGTCTTGCTCTCACCCGGGCCCCACCAAACTGCACTGTCCCTCTTGGCCCACGCTGTCCCCACTCAACTGCACTGTCATGGGCCTCGCTGCCACTTCACCCTCATGGATCCCATGTAGTCAAGTAATATTTACTCAAGTGACTTTAGGGAATAATTATTTCCTAAGTGTGGGTTATGTGTCTGATCATCCACTTTATTAATTGACTTTAACATTAGAAAAGAAAAACTGGCCAAAATTAATATTTCGAATTAGTTGCTGCTAATTGGGAATATTACAGTCCTCCCCACCAAAACGTTGCTTATCCTAAAGAAATTGCAAGGACGGATGCTGAAAAAAAATTTCACTCTCCCAAGTGGCATCCTTGTCTAAAAAGTTCCTCCACCTCACCAAGTACTATCTAACTATCCTGCTCCGTAGCTGTCTCTCCCTAGTGTCTATGATGGCTTCTGGTTGCAACACCAAATGCCCCTCATCATCTATAGGTGGAAGCTCCTCTGTTACAGTCACTTGCTGCCCCAATGCCTTTTTCAGGCATGATACGTGCAAGATGTTATGGATCTGGCTACTTGTGGGCAATTCTAACTCATATGCAACCTCCCCAATCCTACGGATCACCCTGTATGGTCCATAGAAGAGGGGCTTGAGCTTCTCAACCCCCTTTTGCTTTAGCGTGGACTGCCGGTATGGATGAAGTCGTAGGTAGACCAAGTCCCCTACTTCAAACTGCCTCTCAACCTGTCCCCTGTCGTCATACAACTTCTGCTGGTTCTGAGTTGTAGCTAAGTTATTCTTAAGAGCCTGGAGTATATCCTGACTCTCTTGGATACAGTCCTTGGCCCTGGGGGCCTTGCTAGCACCAAAAATCATGTCATAAAAAGTCAAAGCATGGTATCCATACAAAGCATAGAATGGAGACATACCGATGGGCATGTGAAAAGTGGTGTTGTAGTAGTACTCTGCCAAATGCAACCAACATAGCCATGCCTTCTGCTGCCCCATGACATAGTTTCACAAGTAGCCTTCCAACAACTTGTTCACTATCTCTATCTTCTCTTCCATCTGAGGGTGATAACTGGTGCTCGGAGTCAAATTTGTACCCACCAAATGGAAAGACTCCTGCCAAAATCCGCCCATGAAATGACTGCCCCAGTCACTAACAATGGTCTTTAGAAGACCATGCAATCTGAAAATATCTCTGAAGAACAACTTCGCTACCTGTGATGTTGTGTACCATGTTGATATAGCGAATAAGTGTGCATACTTTGTCAGCCGATCAATGACCACAAAGATGCAATCCTTGCCCTATACCGTGGGCAACCCAGTGATAAAGTCCATCAAGATGCTATCCCATTTCCCCTCTGGGATGGGAAATGGTTGTAGTAATCCTACTGGGTGACTCATCTCTCCTTTGTTCTGCTGACACACTCCACACTCCTTGACATGTCGGAGTACATCCTCCTTAAGGCCTCTCTAAGAGAACCTCTCCCCGATGGCCCTGTAGGTCTTGGTGAATCCTTGGTGGCCTGATAGTGGTGAGTCATGGGAGGCACGTAGTATATTCTCCTTGAGCTGAGAGCTCCCAGTCAAGAAGATCCTATACCTGAAGTATATCACCTCATCCATCACCCTATACCTATCATCTGTGATCTGACCATCCAATACCTCACAAGAAAAATTGTCCTTGGATTACTCCACCAGTAACTGAGCCCTCCAATGCGTGTCTATGCTCATTAGAGACAATGTTGCCAGTTTGCAGGATAGAGCATCGACCGCCACATTGTTCTTCCCTTTGACATACTCAATGTAAAATTCATAAGCCTAGATCTTGCTGACCCACTTCTGCTGCCTCTCCTGCAACTGCTTCTGCTCTAGAAAGAACCCAAGGCTGTTGTGGTCAGTCCTCACCTTAAACCTATTCCCCACTAAGTATTGTCAGAACTTGGCTAGTGCATGCATGATAGCCAACATTTCCTTGTCGTATATGGGATACAACCTCTCATGCAGAAATAGATTCCCGCTCTCAAAAGCTATGGGGTGGCCCCCCTACATCAAGACTGTGCCTACCCCTCTCCTAAGGCCTCACACTCCAAGACAAAGGGATGCATGAAATACAACAAAACCAAGAATGGATAGCTACTCATTACCTCCTTGAGCCTATCAAAGGCCCTCTGTGTTGTGTCCATCCAACTGAATTCCCCCTTTTTGGTGAGATTTGTGAGGTGGGCAGCAAGTTGGGAAAACCCATTGATGAACTTCCAGTAGTAAGTGCAGATGCCGTCCCGGATCTTCCCCTCGTGAACTCTCACTCCATCCACACCAATGATATGCCCAAATAGAGCATCTCTGTCAGTACAAAATTTCATTTAGAGATCTTAGCATAGAAATGTTGCTCCTCCAAAATACGCAGTACAGCCTCAATGTGTTGTAGGTTCTCCTCCCATGTTTGGTTGTATATCAGAATATCGTCAAAGAATACTAGCACGAAATTCCTCAATTGACCATGGAAGATGTGGTTCATACAGGACTGGAAGGTAGCTGGTGCATTGGTTAGCCTGAACGGGATCACCAAAAACTCAAAATGGTTGTAGTAACATCTAAAGGTTGTCTTAGTGACATCTTGGTCCCTCACTTAGATCTGATGGTAGCCCAACCTCATATCAATCTTCGAGAAGAATTTCGATCCCCTCAGCTTGTCCATCAACTCATCAATCCGCGGAATGGGGTATTGGTTCTTCATGGTTTTCTTGTTGAGAGCCCGATAATCTATGCACATCCTCAGTGTGCCATCCTTCTTCTTCACTAGTACAATGGAAGAAGAAAATGGGCTAGTGCTGGGTCGGATGTGTCCCAGCGCTAAGAGCTCATGAATAGCTCTCTCAATATCATCACTGTAGGCTTTGGGGTGCCTATAGGGTGCAGTAATCACAACTTGAATTCCCTACTCAAGCTCAATGGTGTGCTCAAACCCTCGATCCGGTGGATGTCCTCGAGGTATATCCTCAAAAACCATAGCATATCTATCCAAAATCGACTATACATATGGGTGAACTTCCTATCCTGTAGCTCCTACCTCTGAAATACGTAGCTCCACTGCCCACTCTATATCTCCCTTCTGGAAGTCTGCCTCCATCTCATGTGTTGATACTGTCATCAAAGGGTATGAGTGCATGCCTCATATCGTTACATGCTTTCCACTCTTCTTGTCCGTCCACTCCATCTCCAGAGTCTCCCAGTCTGTGGTGACCTTCCCCAATGTGATCAATCACTGCACTCCTCACACCATATTGGTGTCTGGAATGTCCACCACAAAGAAATGATCTGTCAAAGTGTAAGTCCCCATGGTCACTGCTAATGCCTATACATATCTAGCACACTGCATAGTTCTATCACTCGGTACTAGTACTTAAAATCCCTCAAAGCTCTCTTTTGGTATGCCCCACTGCTCTACCAACTGTGAATCAACAAATTTGTGCGTGGCCCCACTATCAACTAGCACTGAAACACGCTATCCCTGCATGGTGCCTCGGACACGCAATGTCAAATACTTGGGAGCCCCTCGCAAAGAAGCAAGGACTCCCCCAGTAGGTACAAATGCTGCCCCTCTTACTCCTGGGGGTGGAGGTGGTGGATAATCCCCTCTCTACACTAAAACATTGCCTCCTACCTTTATCTACTCATATGCATCTTCTTCCCCATCATTGTCGGAGAAGACCTCTATGTAGTGTGCCTTTCCCATGGCACATCTATGTCCCAGTGCCCATGGCTCTTGGCAGGTGAAGCATAACTTCCTCCATCTCAAATCTCTCCGGGTATCATCATATAAAGGCCCCCGGCCTTGGTTCCCCCTCGGAGGTGGAACCCTCGTGTCCTTCCCCTTTGGCTGAAAAGCCGATCTCTAGGGGAAAGGAGCTCTTGTTCTGGGTAGAGCATCCTGAAATCCCTAGTCCTCCCAACTACAACCTGAAGCATAGTAGGCCTCGTGGATCTGACTAACCCACGCAAAGGTTCTGCCAACCCATCAATAAACATGTAGATCCTCCTGGCTGAGGAAAATTCGTGCACCATCAGTGAAAGTATCAAGAACTCGAAAATGTAGGTTTCCGAGTTCCAGGTCCGCTTGAGCTTGGTCAGCTCAACAAAGTGCTCTTTCGGATACCTCTGGTCAAACCACTCCACCAGTCTCCGTGTAAAATCTACATATGTTGTCACTACTGAGTGACCCAGTGTGGCCATCCTGTGGAACCACCAATTGTGGGCCTCTCCCTCAAGGTGCAGCGCTGCCACTTTGATGGTTTCTCCCTCTGCCATCTGATTGAGAAATATCCAACTTCTCCACCCAAGCCTTCACCAGAAATTTTGAGGACCCGTCAAATTTTGGCAAGAAAAACCTGCCCACTGTACAATGTACATCCCCATCCTGTGTGTATCTACCCCCTCTGTTCTGGTTACAGGGTCGTTTGTTCTTCTTGAGCTAAAAAAAATCATGGAAAGTGAGAGCTTCACCAAACTCTCACCCATAGGATTGATACTCTACAAAATAATCCCCCATATGAATTGGCTTCGGCTCCTGAGGTGCTCCCGTCCCGGTGCCTGCAGTCATAAATGTGGGCATTGTGGAACGTGGAGGAGTAAGTGACACAACCTGCTACACTGTGAGTTTCTCCTGTAAATGGTGAGAAGTGTCGAACCCATTTCCGATGTGAAAAACCCTTTGGGTTTCATGCTATCTATGGTCTGCGGTAAAATTCTACCCCATCTCTTCAATCCTCCTCGATAGCTCCTACACATATTTTAGGAGTTGCTCGAACTCCCTCCCTTCATCATTCTCCTCTGTTATTGGTTCTTCTTCCTATGCATCCACTATTGGAACGTATTCCCCTTCTCCAAAAATGGTCTCAAGCCTCCACTCTTGGTCCTTGTACTTCCTTCCTCGGTAAGTGATACATGGTTTTCCTGTCGGTGTCATAGACTAATATTCTCCACAAGCTTAGCCAAGTCTATGAGCTCTGATACCACTGTAATATTACGAATAGAAATAAACAGTAATAAAAAGCAACATAAACAAGCAACTACAACAAATAGAGAGAGATCATACAAATAAATCAAATATGGAGAAATGTTGAGCCATTTTATTATATAAATAAAAGATAACAATGAGTACAAAGGTGATCAGAATGATGGCACCTTTGCTTGCCCAAGGCAAGTTGGAAATACTCTCAGAAATGCTCAAGGAATGGCTACTTTGTCATGGACTGCGTAATTTCCAGATGCTGCTGTTGCTACTGCCAGACTATTGCTACTGTTGGAATGGAATGACTCTTTGGGGCTATTCCCCTACTCAGAAAAATGTGAAACTCTAGAACTGAGCTCTCCTCCAATAACCCGGAAAAACCTAGGAAGGAATCCCGGAATTTGATCTCCCTTGGAAAATAACGCACTCCCAGTGGGTATGTTGGCCCTGAATGATAAATCTACAAATGATGGCCTCCTCCTACTCCAAAATAATTATTAGTGAAGGGTTGATCCCCTCACACTATCCTCGGGCTGAAATCCTTGATATCTCCTCACTCCCGGAATTTCCTCTACCACAAACTACATAATCCCTCCAAGAAACTGCGATGTTATGGCTCTCTCCTACAAAATGATGCCTTGTCGAAGTAACTACGTGATCTTGGCTAAAGATGCTATGGCTCTCTCCTACAAAATTATGGATGGAACTCCTCACCTAAGCGAGCACTCGAAGTCCCTCGAGGCTGAGGTTGGGATCTCCGCTCGGAGACACCTAGTGTGCTGAACAACACTTGCAGACTTCTCTCAACAACAAAAGTGTGCTCAATTTCAAAATACAGAAATCAAAGAATCTACATAATAGAATGAGAGAATGAGGAGCCTCTTCCCATTTTTATGCTTTGAGAGTCTTGTTCTCACCTGGGCCCCACCAAACTGCATTGTCCCCCTTGGCCCACACTATCCCCACTCAACTGCGTTGTCATGGGCCCACGCTGCACACAATGCCTCTTCCCTCACGCTGCCACTTCACCCTCATGGACCCCACGTTGTCAAGTAATATTTGCTCAAGTGAATTTAGGGAATAATTATTTCCTAAGTGTGGGTTATGTGTCTCATCACCCACTTTATTAATTGACTTTAACATTAGAAAACAAAAACTGGCCAAAATTAATATTTCCAATTATTTGCTGCTAATTGGGAATATTACAGGGTGACTGGGCCTGCGTATCTTTCCACAGGATTGTGCAGATGGTTGTGGATCTATTTTCGGGGGAGGCTCGGTGAGTGGATTGAGGAGCTGGAATTTTTTGGGATTCGATTAGAGGGGAATTAGAAGAGATTTCCTAGTTTTTGAGGAGCATAAAAAACCTCATCTATCATAGGTGACATTTTCTAGCAGTAGAGGAGGGACAAACATTTTGGGGTCTGTTGACCTCCCTGTGTCAACTACCCTATAGCAGCACACTTTTTAACAAAGGGATTCCATCATGTTCAATCACTTAGATCATCCAGGAATTATCATTATCATTCGATAGTTTGTCGAAGTTGTAAACCCATTATGAAAGTTTTTAATGTAAATGATCTTAGTAAGGCCATATATGTATGTGACAACCTAGGTAAGCCCATTATTTTGGTGATGATTTTCATCCTAGGAGGTTTTTCGTCTCACTGATTCATCTGTGTTTCTAAACACAGATGATCAGTAGAGTTTTTCTCTCCAGCCTCACCTCAAAGCTAGGTGAAATTTTTTCATCAAGATCTTAGGTGAGTCCTAATGTTCTAATCGAGTCTTTTGTAAAAATGATTTGGGAATAATTTTAGATAATTGGCTAAATTATTTTATTACAAATCACTTGGTCTAATAGATCATATCAAGTCACATAATTGGGTAAAAAATTGAGGGTCTATAACGAACGAGTGTTCCCCCTTTGAGGGTTAAAATGTAATTATCTGATAAAATAGTATTTTAGAATTATGGCTAAAATATTAGAGGGTGGAAAATTTATTAATCCCCTGATGTGTCAATTAATTAAATTTTCTTGAAAAAATAAATTAAAATCCTAAACCTAAAATTTAATTAATTAGAGTCAAAATTAAAAATCCTAGGCAAAACAAATTCTCCAAAAGGAAAAATTCGTGGGTCCTAGAGAAATTAATTTTTGAAAGTCCCCCACCAAGGGAATATTGAAAATTTGGATTCTTGGGCTTTGGTGGTTAAGTCAAAGTAATATTTTTGAGGAAATTAGCTCAAAACAATTAATTTTGAGCTAATAAAAAATGGATTAAAAGATAAATTCGAAAATTCCTCAAAAAATAAAGATTTTTGACGGTGGAGATTAATAGATAATCAAATATCTATCAACGTTCGAGATTACTTTGACGGGGATCAAGCTAACTAGTTGTTTGGAGAATTTATCTATAAATTAGAAGCCATTTACTTCTCAAATCATCTGATCTTGGAATCGTGTACTAGCTCTTGAAGCTCTCTTGTAATTTTTTTGGAATAATAATAACACAAAAGTCTTTGGGGTTTTCATTAATGGTGGTGTTTCTCTCGTACTTGTTATGGCAATACTGTTCCTAATGCTCTCCTGAATTATATTCTAGAAGTTGTTGATTATTAGCCTTCATGGAATAACTTATTGCACATGTGTCTTGCTTAAGTTATTAGATCTAAGATAGCATTTTAATTCAATTGAATTAGCAGGTATCTCTAATTTTTGAGAATTATATTATCATTTTATATCTCTATCGATTTGAAAACTTGATCTTGAGTGTGCAGATATCCTTTAATATTCGAAAACTTGGGTGTGAGGGAATTCCTCGGTTGGACCATCCAATTCCCAAGGCATAAGAACTAAAGAGCCTTCCTGATTGAATCTCAAGACTTATGTAACAAAGATTCTCTTGCAAGGTTGCTTGGCTAGTGCCTCATTTAAACTCATTTATCTTTTATTTATTGTGCTCATTAGATCATTTATTTCTACTAATATGGGAGTGGAGTTGGACTCATACTCTTCATATTCAAGGTATTTGTATTCTACTTGTATAGATCTGAAAATAATTTTGGTAAAAAAAAATTTAATTTTCTAACTTTTGGGGTTTTTGGGATTTATTTTTCAAATTTTGTTTATACGGGGTTTTGGGTATTTTATTTTTTACTTGTGTAGGTGGAGATCTAATTTGATTCAAGAGAAGTGTTGGGGTTTGAGATAGATCTAGGCCCTGGAGGGAAAAATCTAATCTCAAGTTTGTTTGCAGGGCTATAATGAAGCATTATTCAGTGAAAATTAATTGACGAAGATCTGAAGTTAAAATTGGGAAAATTTTGAGCCCTCGAGACCTAACGCTACCCATCAAAACCCTCACAATGCCTTATATTTCCTTGTCGCAGCTCCTATCAGTGTCGGTGTTGCTTACATCTCCTCCGCACTCTCATCCGCAACCTCCTTTTCTCCCTGCGGCCTTGGTTTTTAGGCTTCCCTAGCCTTCAAACTCTCATTCGCAGCCCCAAACCCTCTTATGTTGCCTTCCACAGCATCATTCCTCCCTCGGCTTTTCCCTAGCTCCCTCCTCCGCTACCTTACCCAGACCCACCTCCTTTACACATCTCCTCCTCTCCTCTTTCACAGCACCTGTCAAATCTCAAAACCCTCCGCTTTGTCCCTAAACCCTCTCTGCTACCCTATCTGAGCCCCTCTCCTCATTCACTGCTCCATTTTCCCTTTCTGCAAACCCTTCTCCCTCTCGACATCTCTCCTTAACCCTACCGCAACACCTTTCTTCCCCTACCACAGCTCTCTTCCCCTCTTCTGCTGCGTGTAGGAGACTCCTAACCCTCATGTTTCCCTATCTTCCTTTCTTGCTGCCTGTAGCAACCCAAAAATGCTCATGCTGCCCCTTTACTCTTACCTTAACGTTGCCCTCAGAATTTTTGTAGTCGCTGTGACATAAATTTGGAGTATTTTCTGAGTTAATTCAAAGGTTTGGTTCAGATCTGATATGTGGGTGACTTTGCATATTTGGAAAGTGTCTTCAAGAACTAGGGCTTCCTGGTGATTTCTTCTAACCCTTACCTCATTATTTCAGTCAAATAAAATTTGCATAACAATGGCATTAAACACACCTAACACTGAAAAATATTTAAACACACTTGTGCATTTACTCAATTAATTTTATCATAAATTTTGGTGACTGTCATAAGGTTTTCAGAGGAATGATATATCTTTTTGCAGTAGGGATTTTCTGCTGTCACAAATATATTTGCTGCTCTTTTATCACTGAACCTTACTACTATCCTAAATTTAATTTCTAAAATGTTAAGTAATTTGAGCTCATTGGTGAAAGAGAACTGTTTGCATCATCAGTAAGGTTGAAAATAATTGTTGGCATTGTTATTTGAGAAGCCTAATGTTTCTTATATTTCTTTGAATTTTATGATCTAAATTTATGCACACATAAAATCACATCCTGAAGTACATTTATTTCACATATTTGGTCAAGCAGATTAGTCTAAGGAGTTATTGGCATCTAGTGTTCTAATTTTCTCAAAGAAATTCTTGTTTCTTTGACTAGTGGAAGATAATTTTGCTAAGATCTAGTTCTCTCTAAGCCAAATAGCATTGAAGGTGATTTACTCCAATTGCATATCATTGAGTAATTTGTGGTTTTATATAATTGATTGATTGAGATCTAATTGGGTATCTCTTAGATAAATTGTCTTGGTGTTTCAAGTAATTGTCATTGGCATTTTACATTGAGATTGGATAAGTTCTCCATTGTGGATCTATGGAAAATTGTGCATCTTTCAATTTTCAAGTTGAGTGAGTCTCATTTTATCTTGTTAGCACTTCCTAAGTTGACATTTATTCTTATAATCGAGATTGTCTATTGAATTTATTAAATAATTACTTGGCGATATAACTCAAAAGAATCCATAATCTAAGTACTCCTAAGCATTAGAAATATCCCTTTAATAGTCATCCTATAATTTCACCTTGCGTTTGCATCCTAAGCTAGTTTTTCATTTTAAAACTTACCTCCAAGCATGAGATTGGTTGATAGATTTCTTGGACAAACTTTCTCATCTAGCTTTAGGGGCCCAGGAAACTCTTCGGTAGTTAACACAGTGACCTTGCAATTGTCATATCCACAGTCTCTGCAGTGCTGGAGGCATCGAGTGATAGGAGCACAATAGGAGGTATCATTAATCAAGCCCTTGCTTGCTTCCTATTGGCCTCCTTCCCACAACTTACCTTGGAGCCCAACTTCAAAATAGTTAAGGGAAAGTCAAATTTAGAGTAGGCATTTAATTAAAATCAATCAAAATTTCTGCATTTCACGTAAGTCCTAGGAATTTGCATTTAATTTAGGATAGTAAGGCATTAAAGCAAAAATTGTCCATCCAATACTTGGTCTTAAATTTACATATCAAGAGTGTTGACTCCATAAGGAATTGGTTTCAAATCTATAGATCCAATTGAATCCTTAAAGTCTTGCTAAATCAAAACAAGTGTTAGGCCACTCAACTGTGTCTCCCGAATTTGTTGGTTCCCAACTTATCCTTCTTCATTTCATTTCTATAGGGTCTAACCCCCATAGTATATTGTTGGGAGACATATTAAACGAAGATTTTTCAGATCAGTGTGACAACCCTCAACCCGAGTCGTTGTCGCGGTGCCTATACATTTTGAGCAACATCAGGGTCAATTTTGAAGCCTCAAAACTAGGAAAAACCCTTTCTGGTTTTTTCTAGGTTTATTGAGGAGAGGCCAAGATTAATTTGGAAGAATTTTCTGGGCAGATTCGAGGGGTCATACAGGGGTCCCAACTCAGCCAGCAGTTGGAGAAGCTAGGGGGAAATTGAGCCGAAATTCCGAGGTCAACATTTGGCCAATTCCTTCATGGGTTTTTGTGGGTTATTGGAGGAGATCTCGGGGTTAATTTCCTAGAATTTTTTAGCACCGAAGGAGGCCTTAACAACCATTTCTTGCAACCAATAGTGCAGACTTCAAAGAGACAGTGTAGAGCTTTGTTGGGGATAGCCACACTTGTGTTCGAACAACTGATTTCATCACCTGGGCATTGTTAGCTTGTCTTGATCAAGCACATGTGCATGCATTTTGATATTATCTTGTACCCAACATTTATCTTAATAAAATGGCTTAGCTCAGTGTTGATTTTTTCATTTTCTAGGTGTTTAATGTGGTGTAATTTATGTGTGTGTGTTTTCTATGTTTTCCTTGTTTATCATTGCAAATTCCCATTAGGAATATTACAACATCAAAAATTTATGTTCCCCCATCAGATGATGTTGAGTATGCTCCTCAAAGCTATGTTCCAACCACCAACTTGTAGTAATCTAGGGAAATTTTTACCCTAGGTTATTCTTAAGCAACTAAGGTTTTCATTAAAATTTCCTTTACTATTCAAAATAACCAATCATTCTAGCATAGGTATAACCTTCCAGTAAACAATACATCAACCATACAAAACAGGGCTACAAATTGATTATTAAATAATGCAGCAATATTGATATGCTCCAAATTCAGTTGTTCAATAAAATCAAACTAGTATAGTGCAATTGCAAGTAATTATAATTCAACAACACTAAATAAATAATCATTGTCTTCTATCAACCAACTCAACTACACTGCTTGATTCTAACCAGAGAAAACGACAAACTAGTTTAGGATGAACCCTTGTCATACTTCAGGGGTTATCCGCTTTATGACTGTAGCCCACAAATGGAGTGAAATTTTCCATAGGAAGATGGCGTGTTGACTAAGGGATATGTGAACTCTAGTCTACCCATAAAATCAATATCTTTTTTTACCTCAGGATCTGGAAATGTGAATTTTGATCTTTCCTCAAAATTCGTCTTTGAATTCGCTTCAGGATTCTCAATTGGCTCTAGGCATCCCTCTATGCTTAGCGATGCTTGAACCTGTTGTCACCCAAAGTGTACACCTAATGTACAATGCTCATAGTAGGGGTTGTCACTTTGATCCCTACTCACTCTGTTTATGTAATATCCCAAATCGAGAATAGACTATAATATTAAGCACAATAGACTAAAAACTACAAAAAAGAAAAACACACCATCAAAACACACAAACTGGAGCCAAAAACAACCGTTGATCCATTTTATTAATTTTCTTGGAAGGAGTACAATGGTGGTGCTGAAAGGATTGCACCCAGGCCTACTTAAATCAGGCTAAAGAACAACTCAAACACAAGCAGGATCTCCCCTCAGAATTGGCTCTGGGTGGCTTTGTCTCTATGCTGCCTAGCCCAAAAAGGTTATTGTTGGTTGACTTCAAGATTTTGGATAGGATGCTTCCCTTGCTCAGAAAATTTCAGGAATTGGTCACTAGAATCTACTCACCAAACCCACAAAAACCCAGAAAAGGTTTGTTGAAAGCTCGACCTAGGAAATTGGCCCTCTTTGGCTTGGCTCAATGAATTGCTGGGGAAATCAAACCACTGGAAGGAACTGCTAGAAAATGCCTCCGGAATGCTGCAATGATCCCTGGTAGGAGGTGAGTAGCCTCCCCTCCAAAACTCCTGCTGTGAATTCCCTTCTCTCCAACCTCATGGAATCAACTCCTCACTGCATTGCGTCCTCCCCTACGTAGTGTCCTCCTCCTCTGTGAATTCCAGAAATGGATACACTCCTCTTGTTTCTGCTGAATGGAAAAACTCCTTACAAGGTGTAGAACCCCTCTCTTGAGTGGGCACTCGAAGTCCCTCGAGGTAGAGGTTGAGATCTCAGCTTGAAGATATCATGTGCTAAACAACATTGCAGACTTGGCTCTCCAGCTCAAGCGTGCTTAGTCAAAATGACTAGAAGATATTAGATGAATGAATGAGGAATGGAGGCTCACTCCTTCCTTTTGTCAATTGAGGCACAACGTATTCCTTGGGCCTCACCTTGGACTGTGCTGCCTCTCCTTGAGTCACTCAGACACTACCCCTCTCCAACCAATCCTGCACTACCTTTTTTGTGCCTCCTCCACGCTGCCACCTAGGGACAAGTCGACCCCACCACTAGAGCCACAATTTTTCCTTAGGAACTTTAGGAAGTGGCTTTATTTTGGAAAAATATCATTTGTGGGTCCCCTGCCCACCTTTTTCCTGTTCAACATTAGGAAAGGCAAAAATTAATCAAAATTGATATTTCTATTAGCTTAAATGCTAATTTGGAATATTACAGTCCTCCCCACCAAAATGTTGCTTGTCCTCAAGAAACTACAAACATGGGCGTTGAAGAATCTGTTCCCCCTCCCAAGTGGCATTCTCATCTGGAAGGTTCCTCCATATGATTAAATATTCCTTCACCACCCTTCTCCTCAAGTGCCTTTCTCTGGTATCTAATATTGCCTCTGGTTGAAGCACCAAATTCCCCTCATCATCTGTAGGAGGGAGCTCAGTGTTGATATTTTGTGTACTGGGGTAGCATCAGGTGTGCTCTAGCCATGAAAATTTGTTTAGGATCTAAGAAAAACATCACCTTCAAAACCCAGAAAGTGTTTGGAGAAATTTCATCTGGTGTTGAAGTTATTCAAATAATTAATTTTTTTAATGAGGAACCTAAGTCTAAACTTAGGAAATTAGAAAAATTAAAGTGAATTAATTAAACAAATGTGATGAAATGTTCTAAGTGACGTGGATCAAGCAGTCTTTTAATCTTAGCCATCAATAAAATATTAAATCATGACTGTTGATGTCTCAACGAAAAAGCATAAGAGAAAGGCTTGAGGGTCAGTTGGAGACACACACACACTGAGGCAGAGTTGAGAAACTGAGCTGGAATTCTAAGGTAGGGTTTGCTAAGAATTTTCGGAAGAGTTTTTTGTGGTGAGGGGTAGTATTGGCTAAGGGGATGATCTGATCCCGGAGCCAAGAGTCAGAAAGAGGTAGAGGAGCAGCAATTAGGAACAACGTTGTTCGCTAGATAAATCGATCTTGCGGACAAGATCGATCTCCCTAGTGTCAGAAGACAATCTAGCAACAAACGAACAACTAAGTTTATCTTTCTCTAAATATATTCGTTTTACAAGTAAATTCTATGAAGGTGTTGATCCTACCTTAGATCCAAATGCTTATTTGCAACCGTAGTTCTTCCATCGCATTAGTAGTTCTTCCATCGCAAGAATAGTTCTTCTGTCGCAACAAGATTTCTTCCGTCACAACAATAGTTATTTCGTCGGAACAATAGTTCTTTCGTCGCAACAAAGTGTTGTCTTTTCATTCGCTTGAAAGTGTCGTCTTCAAAAGACCTACAATCAAAAACAAGAAAATATTAAATAGCACCTTTATAACAAATAATTATAAAACATACCTATCATAGTAATCAAGGAATCTATGAAATAAATGATCAAACGACAGCTTATTGAAATAAACAATCGAACAACAATTTATTGAGAAAAACAAAACTTGATTTTATTAATCTTAAAATAACAGAAGAACCTTAAAACCTTAGCCTTGATGTTGAACAGGCGTTCTCGGGGTCCAAAGTAGGAGTCTCCTCTACTTTGATAAGTCTTGCACTCTTCCTCGAGGAGCACATAGAGGTATGTGATCTTTCCTCACAAAATCTCAGCAGAAAGAAGTCTAAATCTCAACAGTACTTCACCTCAATCACACACTAAAGCGTGAACTCCCTTTGAGGCTACCCAATGCCTCTTTTTATAGAGCAGATGAGGAGGTTAGGGTTCCACCAATGAAGGGATAGAATCCTCCTTAAAAGGGATAGGCTCTTCACATCAAGGGGTTAGCTCCTTAAGGTGTGGGATGCATGAACCTTACTAGAGCGTACTCATCCCCAAAAAATCTCATCCACAAGTTTCTAGAATTGACCAAAAATCAGCTTTTTAACTTTAATTCTCGCCCTTTTGACTTTGACAGGGGGTACGCAGGCATTACATAGAGAAACTGCATTCTGGAACACAGTTTTTCTTCACATTACCTGCGTACCCTAGCCAGGAATGCAGGTAAGCTTCACATTACCTGCGTACCCAGGGTTTTGGAGCTTTTTAGGGTTTTTTCTCCTGTTTTAGGGCTTGACATGAGGATTAGAGGTTGTAAGACTTGCAGAGGAGGTAAGTATGAGTGACAATGAGCTCATACAATCAGCAGAATGTCAAGGTGACAGTTTTTAATGCAACAGATTGCCCCTAAAGTGCGAAGTCTGGAATAGATGAAGATGAAGTCTTTCATATATGAAGAGTGAAGTACTTGATCATTTCAAGGATCATCCTATGGACACCCCAGTCGGAACCTATAAAAACATTCAATGCAAAATATATATATGTAAACATATGATCACTGAGGTAGGAATTCCCATACTCAGATCAAAACTAACTAGAAAACTGATTTAAATTGTTCTGGTACAGGAATGATTTTCAATACATCAACAATATAGATGTGTGTAGACACAGTATGGACGCAGCCATCTGTTTATGAATATTCCACTATATAAATGAATAACAAAATTCCTCGCAGCCTGGATGGTAGAAACTAGATCCAGGGTCTTGATTTCCGTTTCTCGAACCAGTACGATTCTATCCATGTGAATAAATGTGTTGAAGTTGAACATGGTAGAAACCACTTGATTACTAGTCAATAATGTAAACTGTTAACAAGTGTAAGAGTAACCACCAGTAAAGTTAATGGCTC
Source organism: Pinus albicaulis (assembly GCA_034641835.2). NCBI lineage: Eukaryota > Viridiplantae > Streptophyta > Pinopsida > Pinales > Pinaceae > Pinus > Pinus albicaulis. Next base: position 233,599,674 of record CM076572.1, on the reverse strand, counting down.
TCAAAGTACTCAGTACAATCCATGAAATGTGAATGAATCAGCTGAAGTCGAACATGTCATGGAATCATTCAATCGAAGGTCAATGATGCAACCTGTCATCGAAGGTGAGAAACCTACCATTGAGGCATGCAGATTTCAAGGTACTGACGATTTCTGGATCAACTTCCTAGATAATGAGCTGTCATCGATAGAAAGTGATCCGTCGTAGGCAAGCCCACAACACAAAATCATAGATCAAGTTTTGAGGAAATATATTGGCAAGGACTAACTCAGGGATGGTCAAAATGGAAGACAAATATTTCGCAAATGAATGGTTTGTTTGAACTGTCCTCTTGAACACATAACGACACTGCAAATGGTTTGGTGACAATTGACCCAAAGCTAATACCCAGAAACCGGTTGAAGAATTTCAATATGGTTTGATTAACTGTTAGGTAAAGGATTTTCCCAACCTAGGTGAACAAAAGTGTCGGGTTCAAGAGTGGTTAATGGTTTTCTGAATAATCAAAATGTAACAAACAGGTTCGTCTCTCTCTCTTTTCCCCCACCATTTCTGGCAAGTACCTCTTTATTTTTGACAAGCTTGAGGAGGATAACATTTGCTTGTTTATAAGCTCATCCTTCAGATGAGTCCAACTTGGTTTAAGATTCGAACCCTAAGAAGGAGTGGTTAATTCCTGCTTAAAAATTGAACAGGTCCTTTACTGTTAAAGTTTAACGAGTCCAGTATAGGAGAAACTCGGTGTTTTTCAATTTTAGGGAGTCAGAAGAAAAACTTAAGAAAACTCCGTCGATGTACTTTTTCGTAAATTTAGTCTCTCAAGCCCGAAAAAGGATAAAATAATGCGGGAGAGAACTCTATTGACCGTAATTAGTCAACGTATACATTTTTCATAAATAGTCCATTTCAGTCCGTAAAAGGGGTAAACTTATACTGAAGGGATGATCATTCATTTATTTTAATGAGTTCGAATAATCAAGTGCTCAGCAATCTTTTCATGTTTAGAGAGTCTAAAAAGGGCTTAAAAGAGGACTCCAATGTTTCACTTTTTCATAAATTTTTGAAAGAGTCCGAAAAAGTGATAAAAGTATGCTCTTTGTTGAAAAAATGATTAGTTTTACCGAAAAGTCCAATATTCTACACAAAAACTCAAAACAATTACACATACCTGTTTAAGATAAATAATTTTTTTTTCAAAAATTACCTTTTTAAAGTGAAAAATAAACAAATTAAAAATTCATTTATTCGAAAAAACTTACAAAAATGACTTTTCTAACTTCATTTTTACTATTTGAATTCAGAGTGAAAAAGTGAGAGCTTTTGGATAAAAAAAACTTCTTGTGAAGATTTTGGAAAATCTGTTCGTCGGAGTTAGAAACCGTTAGCTCCAAGTAATTTGTATAAATTCTGGACCATATGAGGGCCCAAGTTGATCTCCTGATATGGCTAGTGAGCAGTTGGGACACACAGGACCAGTGTTTCTTGTTTGGTGGCCACCGGCTCGAAGTCGAGCTGGAGGACATATATTTTTTGACTGGTTTGTCCAAGAGGGGTGGACATTTATCTCTATTTGGGACTAGACTAGGTGGCCAGTCTATTGCTAGTCTCAAAGCAGAGTTTTGCAATGGTTGAGTAGACCCCAAGGATAAACGAATAGATATCAAAACTATCATCTGTCCTGAGTTCAAATTTATTCTCTTCACTGTTATTAGACTGTACAGGAGTGTAGTATTACGTGTTGCCAATCTCATGCTGAGGGCATTGAGATTGTTAGATTTCTATCGACATATTTTCGTTGGTTGAACAACCAACTCTTTGTCATTAAGGATTTTCCATATGCCGGGATGGACTACCATGGCGACAGAGACATGGCTTTTCCTCCAGGAGAGCAATGGGATAATTCAAGTAAAAATCATTTTCAACACTTTCTAAGTCCTAATTTTTTTGTATTTTAAATCGTCCAACACAAGACGATGTATAGTTTGAAACACATTTCTATGCTATGATATATCACTATTACCGGCTATCTGTGTACATGTTATCGAATGTTGTTTAATTTACTGTTTTGATTATTGCAAATGTCTATTTATCATACTAGAAGCAACTACATCTGCTAATGTATTTAAATGTCTTGGAATATGCTGATATTCAATGTAATCAAATTCACGTTCCAAGAGACGAAATCTCAAAAATAAACTTAATAAGACTAAATTCCTAATGGCATACACCCTGTTAAGCTGTAATACAACGAGTTCAGAGTCCAACCTAACAATCAAGCTCTGAATCCCAAATAAGATGGATTCAGATAATAACTCAATCACTGCACTATACTCTGCAATGTTATTCGTTGTTTGACCGAGGCTTACCCCGTGCATAGACACTAACTCATTAGAGGGTGAATATATAACCCAAGTTGTGGAAGAAATGTTCCATGTACTTGTTTGGTCAATTTAGTGTGTCCTAAATTGCTGCATTTAATTGTCAATCCGAGAATCGTAAGCTGATGAAGTGCGGCGCACTATATGTGCAAGATAACCTCTTTCTTAACTTTTTGTCGTTTTTGGTCTTTCTAAGGTGAAATGGAAATTCTAAAGTGAAAAACAAGCTTGGTTATATTTGTTCAAGGAAGTGATATCCCCTATAATGATTTACCAATCTTGAAAATTTAAAAGCAAATTGAAATTACAATGACAAAACTTAAAAGAAAGTAAAAGTGTCTTCTTGAAATGAAGAGTCTTGCTAATCGATGAATCAAAACGAAACTAGTGAACATGAAAACTAAACTATTCTTCTTCTTAATTAGTTCTAAAAGCTATGCTTATGGAAATTCAAAGTTGCAATGAAAGAAATCTAAACCAGATTACATCAATTCATTTTCTGACCCTTCATCATTACACCAGCTATGACTTGTGGAAGTAATCATAAACAACTTGTGTAACTGATATTTAATTTGCAGAAAGTAAACTAATACTTAACCATACACACATGATTCAATCCCTCGCCATCAGTCCAGCTGTGGCTTTCGGAGGCCATTGAAGATGTCATACATGATTCAATATATCTAAGTTTGCGGAAAAGAAACTAATACTAAACTACATTTCATAATCGACCCTCACCATCAGTCAGTTGTGGCTTTCGGAGGAAGCGGAAGACGCTATGAAAGCGACTTAATATATCTAATTTTACGAGAAAAGAAACTAATACTAAACTACACATTTCATCATGCGGTCCCTCACCATCAGTCAATTTGTGGCTTTCGGAGGAAACAGCGCAAGACACTATGGCCATTAATACTTTAAATTTAACTACGAATCGGACAATAAATGAAATATAAAGCAAGGCGAAGTTAAACAAATGAAAAAGAGAGCAACAACGAATAATGTTAGTCTCATATCATTAGCCAAAATACTATGAAAATGCCCGGGCTGTCTACTTAAAACCTGCACAAGACAACTGATCAGTGATTTAACAATCATAAAAACATGAAAGACAAGAATGCAATGGAAATTATAGAAATGTATGAACAGAAATGAAACAACTATGAAATATGAACATGTAATGGATTATGATACAATGACTTTTTAAAGAAATGAAATGAAATATATATACATTAATACAGAGAACCTCGGCTGAGCAGGGGCCCCCTACACAGCTCTGGTACGATCCTCAACACGAATTAAATTGAAAACAGAGTCTTTTCACATTAGAAAAAGCAGGTTCATTCTGTTGTTAAATGCAGCTCAAACATAGGTAATCACTACAAGCTAACACATATGATACGCATCAACCATCGACTAACAAACTCAACAACTAACTCTCGTGCGTATGCAAATGCTTTATATAAAACAATAAAGCTATGTGCTTGTCTCACAGAAGTTTATGATAGCAATGACACGTAGACCACTAAGGCCACGGATAGGAGTATGGCCATGTTGGAAAACGGATCTATGGAAGGTGGTCTTGAATTCAACTCAGGAACTTTGCCTGAATGTCAGTGCTCACTAGCTTAGAAACGGCCGTATGGATGTTTATATGCCACAGCGAGTCAGTAGACATAGAACTCCATAGTTGACTTCCACGTGGATGGCTTTGACCGCGGCTTTCTTTGACGAATTTACTTAACCAATAGGACAGAACCATAGCTTATCCCTCGTCATTCTAACTGCCCACCCTGTAGCTGTTTCCTTCGTAGTACTGCCAGCATGAATATCCACAAAATATGTTTATAGGAAAGTTGCGGCGGTGCGGAGGAGAGTGGCAAGTTTCATGACTATATGAACAAATCTAAATCAAATAGAAAACACAAAAACATAATTATGAACCATGTTAAGAATACCCTCTGCACATGATATTGACAATTTTGGAGGTTTAGGTGAGTGAAAAAGATATGGAAAAGTGTATGGAAAAGAGGCAAATTCGGGACTCAACATACCCCCACTGTGAAGGTGTTGCATGTCCTCATGCAAACAAAATTTTGATATTCTTTGTTCAATTCATGTGCCTTGATACTTCAGCCAGCACATCTAACCCCCTTCTCTTCTTCTTTGGTACTGCTATCATTCTGGGTTTCTTCATTAAGCACCTGAATTTGATATTCACAAGTGCTCTGCTCAATTTTTGGCATTTCCTTTTTAGCTTCTTATTCTTCTTTTGCCAAATACCCAAATGTAACATAGTATTGTCATGGATAATCTTGTCCGGTTTGCCTTGCTCTTTGAGTGTTTCATTTTCATTTTTGATATGCCGATTCAAAAGCTCAAGCTCAAAAATCTCCTGTTTTAATGACTGAACCAAATCATTCTGCAATGTATGAGGCTGAATAGAAGAGGTACTTGGGCCTGTGGCTGCCTTCTCCAAGGATTCTATATAATCATACACCTCCTGCTGTTTGGGGTCTACTTCCGGTGTCTTTTTCATTGGGCTGTCCTCAAAATGCTGCAAGGGAGAATTATGTTCAAAATTTGGCTGAGGAGAACTTTCATCAATATTTTGCTGAGAATAAGATGGAGTACACTCATTGTCTGATTGGGAGTGAAAGGAGTCAGGTTCACTAACTGACTGAAATGGACTATGGTCGGTTGGAGACTGTTCAGATGTCTCTTCACCCAAATCAATGAAATGAGGACCTTTAATTTGTGTTTTTCTCAGTTTTCCCTTAAGCCTGTTGCTTCTCCTCACATGCTGTGGTACACTACCCTTTTGTTCTTGTTTTCCTGTTTTTGCCTTCTTGGATAGAGATGACTGTTTTTGAAGAAAAATTAATCTTTCAGATAGAATTTGGTGATCTTCTTCTTCTTCAGAAGAAGTTTTATAGACAGCCTCAATAATTTCTTTCCCTTTTGATATTGTTGGCTTCTTAGCTTTAATTTCCTTCTTCTTCCTTTTTACCAATCTTTCTTCCCTATCAGTTTTCTTCATAGTAGTAGTAGAAGTATCTTGGATTTCATCTACTGTTCTTTTCCTTCTACTTCTTTTTGCTGTGCTAGCTGCGGGAATTTCCTGTGTAGGAGCAACTTGGGTTTCAACATTTATTTTCTTTCTTCTACTCCTTCTAATTGGACTACCTTCAGGAATTTCCTGAGGTTCTTCAAAGAAGTTTCTAACTAGGAATTGTTCCCATGTATCTTTTCTTTCTTTTAGCTCCTTTTCAATCAGAATTCTTATAAGCCCATGGTGATATAAATGGGGCTCTACATCTCCTAGGTGTTTTTGCACAGTCACAGCCATTTTCTTCAAGCTATTGAATAGGAAATAAGGAAGATTGAGAGTTTGGTTTTCAAGAAAATTCATCAATAGCCTAGTATGATACATGTACACAGAGCCAAAACGGCCTTCACATGTAATAAATTTCTGAACAATGAGTAGTAAAGTGGCCCATTCATCTTTTATTGCATGCACAGGGATGCCTCTTTTAAAAACAGTGATATCCATACCTTGATTCCGTAGGATTGTTCTCCATGCCTCATCAATGATACTTTTATTTTTGAACCAACGTTCTCCTTCCTGAAGAAGCTCTGTGGCTGTTGCTATTGATGCTTCATTGACCAAAAACTTGAGGTCTCCCACTTCTGCTTCCGAGCCATCAAATGATCTTGCAAACGCTTTGGTAACTTCTCTGTGGTAACCCTTGAATTTCTGAATAAAACGCAGCCATTTAGCTTTCCTCAACATCTCTTTTGCTTGCGGAAATCCCTCTATAAATTTCTGTCCTTCCGGCTCTGCCCTTAATAATTTTCCCATTTTCTTCTCTGTGCTTCACAGGCTTGCCTCTGTGAGGGTTTAAGCGGAAATGGAACGATGGAATATACAGAGTATAGCACAATACTGTGGGGATGTTATCACAAAACGGAAATGAGCACCATAAACAGAATGGAATAAGACTGTGGGTGGATATACGGGAATGAGAGTGAGCAAAAGGAACGGAATGGAGTGAAACAGGGAGTGAGAATGAGTAGCGTGGGGTTTTTGTAAACACGACAGAGACACGACAAAGAGGTTAACAAAGTATAATGCATTCGGCCGCATTTTGAATTTTGGTGGCTGTGTAATAAATATAAACACGTTTCAATCAATGTTTATGAAGTTATGCGGCTTGTAAGAGTCCTTTGTCAACTCAAATACGTATCATTATCTACGGTGGGATATTTGAACATGAGTGAGAGTCGGAATTTCAATGATGAAACCGTTGGTGAATAAATGCAAGAGAATAACATAGAGATCGTGGAAGGTTACGGGACTGTCAATATAATCATTGCGCGTTATGGGTAGAGCTCATAGTTTAAAATTACATAAAAATGTGTTTTTCGATACTATTTGAAATAAAATTTATTCATACCTTTGGAATCCTTGCTTTTGCCTTTGGTCTTCAACTGATTGATCTTCATTAGTGTCTTGAATGTTCCATTGATCCTTTCTCCTGCATTTATTTCATAATTTATGAAAATAACAACTAACTGTACATTTTTTTTTTTTTGAAAACAGAGTAGTAGTAGCTGCGGAATCTGCTCCTGGCTGCGGAAACTGGAGTCAGCTGCGGAAACAGATGTCAGCTGCGGAAACTGACACAGCTATTACTTGGCTAAAATAGAAATGAACAAGTGACAAATGACCAGGTGGAAATGGTCATAAAAAGATTTTTATTGATGGAATGGATGGAATGAAGTGGAATGAAGTGAAATGAAATGAAATGAAGTGGAATGAAATGGAGTGAGTGGTGAGATGAAATGAAATGAAAGACAGATTTTTTTTTGGAAAATATAGAGTGTCAGGTGTCCCTGATTTTCACCCCATATTTTCTGTATAAGACTGCCAATCAATGATTGGTTTTCAGGCTTATACCATATTTTTTTTTTTTTTTTTTTTTTTTAACTTGAAAAACAAAAGCTAGCCTGGTAGAGAAGAAGGATTCTTCTGTACCAGCCTGATTGCAGAACTTTCTTGAAACAACTTGACAAAATCCTCTTTAGAGAGTGGCTTATGATAAACTTTCAATCTATGGCCATTCACTATAAGAGGAGTTTGAAACTCATCAATGGTCTTGATTCTTACGGCTCCATTGTTAAAGATCTTGTCAATCTCATATGGCCCAAGCCAATGAGTCTGAAATTTCCCTTGAAAATCTTTAAACTTGGAGTCAAATAACAATGCCCAATCTCCTTCTTGAAACTTCTTCTCTTTGATATATTTATCATGCCATTTAGTTCTTTGATATTGAACTAGATCAGTTCTTAGAATTGCTTCTTGTCTGATCTCATCTAGCTCATTCAACTGCTCCATTCTATGCTTTTGGGCTTCTGATAAGTCCATCCCCAACTGAACTCCTATCTTGAAGGTCTTGACTTGGAACTCAATGGGGAGCAAGACTTCTTTCCCATAAACAAGTTCATAGGGAGAATGTCCTGTTGTATTCCTCCATGTAGTTCTGTAGGCCCACAAGGCTTCTGGAAGCCTTTCTGCCCAATCTCTTCTATGTAGATGAGCAGTTTTGGTGATGATACTTTCAAGAACTTTGTTTGTGGACTCCACTTGACCATTTGCTTGTGGATGGTAAGGAGTAGATCTTCTGTGCTTGATTTTGTATTCTTCCATCAACTTCTCCACCAAATTTGATGTGAATTGGCTCCCCTGATCTGTTACAATTTCTCTTGGAACACCAAAGCGAGTAAAAATATCCTCATAAAGAAAATGAACAACTGAATTTTCAGTAGCAGATACTAATGCTTTAGCTTCTACCCATTTAGTAACATAATCAGTGCAAACCAATATATACTTGTTTTGCTTCGATGGTGGATTAATTGGTCCAATGAAATCTAATGCCCATTTTTCAAAGGGTTCAATGAGTACCTGTGTTTGCAGTGGCATTTCATTTGAAAGGGTAGGTTTCCCTACTCTTTGGCAGCTATCACACCTTTTGACATATTGTTTTGCATCTTTGAAAAGAGAAGGCCAATAATATCCCAAGGAAAGGATTTTATAGGCCGTCCTTTTGTCCGCAAAGTGTCCGCCGCATGGTTCATCATGACATGCCTTAAGAATATCAGGCATTTAATCTTCCCTGACACATCTTCTGATCACAAGATCTGGCCCTGTTTTAAACAATTCGTTAGAAATCCATGAATATCTTGAACTCTCCTGAATAATTTTTCGTTTTTCTCTTTGAAATAAATGTGAAGGTAGTTTCCCTGTAACCAAATAGTTAGCAATATCTGCATACCAAGGGGTCTTAATAGTTACTGCAAACAAATATTCATCGGGAAACTTATCTTCTACAGGAGAATCTTCTTTAGTATTTTGAATTCTAGACAAGAAATCAGCTACTGTATTCTGTTTTCCTGGTCTATCCAACACAGTAATATTGAATTCTTGCAAAAGTAAAAGCCATCTTGTCACTCTGCCATTAGTAACAGGTTTGTTCATTAAATATCTAATTGCAGAATGGTCGGTATGAATAAAAGTTTCATAGCCTGTTATGTAATGTCTAAACTTATTAATTGCATGAACAACAGCTAAAAACTCTTTTTCAGTCACAGTATAGTTCAACTCTGTGGGAGTCAAATTTTTACTGGTATAATAAATGGCATAAGGAACTAAATCTTTTTGACCCAACACGGCTCCTAGAGCTGTATCTGAAGCATCCGTAGAAATATGGAAAGGGAGTTTCCAATTTGGTCCTCTCAAGATAGGTGCTTCAGATATTCTTGTTTTCAAAGTTTCAAAGGCTGATTGACAATCATGATCCCATTTAAATTCACAGTCTTTTGTAAGAAATTTGAAGAGTGGAGATGCTATTTTAATGAAGTTTTCTATAAATCTTCTATAGTAACCAGTAAATCCTAGAAAACTTCTAACATCTCTTTGACAATTTGGAATAGGTAACTTGGAGATGACTTCAACTTTTGATCTATCAACCTTAATCCCATCTCCTGAAATATGATGTCCTAAAACAATCCCTTCGGTAAACATCATAAAGCATTTTTCATGGCTTAATGAAAGGTTTGTTTCTTTACATCTTATAAGAACTTTTTTCAAATTTTCTAATGCCTCTTCAAATGAATTACCATAAATTGTAAAATTATCCATATAAACCTCTACACAATCATGGATTAGATCAGAAAAAATTCCTAGTACTGCCCTTTGAAATGTTGCAGGTGCATTACATAACTGAAAAGGAAGCACTCGGTAGGCAAAAGTTCCCCATGGACAAGTAAATGTGGTCTTATCTTGATCTTTAGGTGCTACCTGAATTTGATTATAGCCATTAAAACCATCCAAAAATGAAAAGTACTTTTTACCTGCTAATGTATCTAATACCTGATCGATAAAAGGCAAAGGAAAGTGATCCTTCAAAGTTGCTTTGTTCAATTCCCTGTAATCAATGCATACCCTCCATTTACCATTCTTTTTGGGTACTATAACCAAAGGAGAAACCCATCGGCTATCTGAAATTGGATAAATAAAGTTTACATTGAGTAGTTTTTGGAGCTCTTCTTTCACTATCTCCCTAAGATTTGGATTCATCCTTCTTTGAGGTTGTCTGATTGGTCTACTGTTTTCCTCAATATATATATGATGGATGCAAGTCTTAGGATCAATACCCTTCATGTCAGTATACTCCCATGCAAATGCGGTAGAATGTTTTTGCAAGATTCTGGTTAGTTCTTCTTGTTGTGACTTCTCCAAATGTTTGTTGATATTCAATGTTTTTCCTGGAAAAATCTCAATAGCAGAATTACCAAACTCTTCCATAGAGTAAAGAGACATTTGTCTTGATGATAAATATTCTATGTCAGATTCCAACTGAAATTGTGTGGGGTCATATTCTAAAGTTATCTCAAAATTTTCTAATGTGTTCAGAATTTGACTATCCTCACTAATTTCAGAAATGGTAAAGACAGGTTGTATAATGTTCTCATCATCGACCCATTCATTGTCTCCTATTTCTGTAATTGCTCTTGCGGGAGGATACAAATTGAATTTTTTTGTCGAATTACCATTAGAAATGTACATGTCTCCGGATCTACAACTAATAAAAGCATCAGCTGTGGCCAGCCAAGGTCTTCCTAAGATAATTGGATGTCCTCCTAGATTACTTTTGGGAGTCAAAATCATAAAGTCTACTGGATATTCCCAAGAATCTAAGGAGGCTGAAATATCTTCTAATACACCATCTGGTTTAATAACCGATCGATCTGCAAGTTGCAATAAAGTAGGTGTAAAAAGAAGGTTAGGAAGTTTTAACTGTTCCATAGTCTGTCTACTCATAATGTTGATAGCAGCCCCTAAGTCAATCAATGTGTTTGGAATTTATATCCCATTTATATGTGTCTTGACAATTGGATTTCCTGGATCTACATACTTCTGCATGGTAATTTTTCCCATCATAATGTCTGCAATCTTTCCTACCAGGTGGATTCTTCTTGTGTCCTTTAGCTTCCTTCTTGGTCTTTTGAAACTCAACTCCTTTATGGTTTTTGCTAGAATAGGAATTTCTCGAATGGCTTGTAGCAATGGAATCTTGATACAAACATTCTTCAATTCACCTAGAAAGTCATAGTTAGGCAACAAGATTTGTTTTTCCACCCCCTTATCAATTTGTAGTCTTTCCGGAAAAGGAGGTGTAGATGAAGATGCAGGTTGCTCGACTATAGGAGTTGTGGGTGTTAACTTTTCTTTTTCTTTTTGCATGCTTGAATTTTGAAGAGATTCTTCCTCAGAACCCTTATTAACTTGAAGAGAGTCCTCCTCAGAGGTATCTTGCTCTTGAATATCTATAGAAGGTTTTTCTAAAACTCTACGAGATCTGAGTTGTACATCGTTGAGAGGAACAATCATATAGGTAGGAAATTGTTGTCCTTCTACCATGTAAGTATTCTGAGGATTTTTATTGTTAGGATTTGGAAATGGCTGAGCTGGAAGTTGATTTGTCTTTTGTTGGTATGGGAGCATGAGTTGAGGATTTGGATTTTGTTGAGAAGGTTGTTGTTGTAGAAATGGCAATGAAAGTTGTGGATTTGGGTTTGGAAGTTGTGGAGCTTGTTGATTTTGAAAAGATGGAGGATATTGATAAAATTGAGCAAATATCCCATAAGGATTTTGCATCCCTTGTACCCATGGCTGATATGAATTTTGATGTTGGGGCCAAGGTTGTTGCCAAGGAGTCCAATTTGGTGGGGTTTGAAGATTCATAGGGTTATTAAACCCTTGAGATTGTTGTCCCTGCCAAGGTCTCCTTGCGACAAAACAGAGAGATTCTACTGAATTTGGATCTTCTTGAAAAACAGCTTTGAGTCTAGGGATTGAAGGACAATCCTTGATCTCATGATTTTCTGAGCAAATCATACATGTTTCTACAACTTTTGCATCCAAGGGACATTCCCATAAAGCATGTTTCTTTCTACATTTCGGACAAAAGATGGCTAAAGCATCTGTTTCTGCTTTCTGCTTGTTTTGGATTTTAAGGGTGTCTAGTTGTTCACTAAAGCTCCCTAAGATATCAGTTTTGAACTCATCAAGCATATTACCAATCTCTGCCCTACTTACTGATCCAGTTGTAGATTTGTTAGCCCTAATAAGAGAAGAATCCCTAGGCCCTTTTCCAGTTTTAGATTTTCCCCTTGAGAGATGGATACATAGTTCTGTTATATCATGAAATGGAAGTTGAGAGATGTCTCCTTTTCCCATCATGTTTAAAATGTATATCCATTCATCTCTAATGGCTTTTAATAGGAGGGCTTTCAAGGTTTCGTTATCTAAGTTGCTCATCTTTGCTCTTTTCAAGTTGTATTGAAATCTTTCAATTAAGTCTTCCAAATTTTTATCTTCTTTTTGCATCATTTTGAATACCTCATCCTTGTGATTGGTGGGCATACAATAGTCCAAGTATCTGTCCAAAAATGTTTGTTTCATTTCATTCCAAGTCCTGATAGATTGAGTGGCTAATCCCATGAACCATTTCAAAGCAGATCCCTTCAATGTTGAAGGAAACAGTTTGAGTTTTTGAGAATCTTCCATATAGTCATAAGTTCGCCACACAACTTCAAACTCAAACAGAAATGTTTCAGGATCCTCACTTCGCAATCCATAAAAGTTAGGGAGAACAGATGGTGAGATATTTTTCATTGTTGCATGAGTTTCCTCATCAACTATAGGGAATCCAAGCAAATTGTTCCTATTTCTACCATTATTTCCTTCACCATTGTTATCTTCATTATCTCCTCCTCTTCTATCTCCACCTCTATTTATTACTTCCTCTGCCATGATAGTTTCTTTAGAGTCCTCTAGTTCTTCTACCAAGGAAGGATGAGAGAAAGTCTCTTTGTTTTCTAAGTGGGTTTTAGTAGGTGGTATAGGAGAATCCTCTAATTCAGCTGTTCTTTGACTTCCAAAAATCTTAAGGCTAGGGGTAGATGGTGGTAAATCTGGTCTATGCCTTGAAGAAGATGGAGTTGTGAAAATCGAACTCTTGGCTTTAGCTATAAACCTTCCCCTAGAATCTCTTGCTCTATGCATGTCATTTTTATTTTTTTTTAAAAGTTGGGCTAATAATTCTCTTTCTGATCTTCCAGATCACACTAGGTGCAAGAAGAGAGCATACTTAAGAAATTACTAAACCAATAACTCTCTTTTCTGATCCTCCAGATCACACTAGGTGCAATAGGAGAGCATACTTCAAGAAGTTATCAAGTTTCCCTTCTTTTATGATTTTATGTTTTTTTTTTTTAAGAAATTGGCTACCTAGTTACACTTCCCCGGCAACGGCGCCAAAATGTTTGGTCAATTTAGTGTGTCCTAAATTGCTGCATTTAATTTGTCAATCCGGGAATCGTAAGCTGATGAAGTGCGGCGCACTATATGTGCAAGATAACCTATTTCTTAACTTTTTGTCGTTTTTTGGTTTTTCTAAGGTGAAATGGAAATTCTAAAATGAAAAACAAGTTTGGTTATATTTGTTCAAGGAAGTGATATCCCCTATAATGATTTACCAATCTTGAAACTTTAAAAGCAAATTGAAATTACAATGACAAAACTTAAAAGAAAGTAAAAGTGTACTGCTGAAATGAAAAGGTGCTGCTAATCTGATGAATCAAAACAGGAAACTAGTGAACATGAAAACTAAACTATTCTTGCTGCCAACTGAACACAAAAGAAACTATGCTTATGGAAATTCAAAATTGCAATGAAATAAATCTAAATTAGATTACATCAATTCATTTTCTGACCCTTCATCATTAGACCAGCTATGACTTGCGGAAGTAATCATAAACAACTTGTGTAACTGATATTTAATTTGCAGAAAGTAAACTAATACTAAACCATACACACATGATTCAATCCCTCGCCATCAGTCCAGCTGTGGCTTTCGGAGGCAAATGAAGATGTCATACATGATTTAATATATCTAAGTTTGCAGAAAAGAAACTAATACTAAACTACACATTTCATAATGCAGCCCCTCACCATCAGTCCAGCTGTGGCTTTCGGAGGTAACTGAAGACGCTATGAGCAGCTTAATATATCTAATTTTGCAGAAAAGAAACTAATACTAAACTACACATTTCATCATGTAGTCCCTCACCATCAGTCCAGCTGTGGCTTTCGGAGGCAACTGAAGACACTATGAGCAGCTAAATATTTTTAAATTTAACTACTGAATCAGATAAACAAAACTGAAATGTACAAAGCAAGACTGAAGTTAAACAAATGCTATGAAAAGGAAAGTAGCAGCAGAATAATGTTAGTCTCATATCATTAGCCAAAATACTATGAAAATGCAAGTTTTGTCTTCATAAAACCTGCACAAGAAAACTGATCAGTGATTGACAATCATAAAAACATGAAAGACAGGAATGCAATGGAAATTATAGAAATGTATAAACAGAAATGAAACAACTACAAAATATGAACATGTAATGGATTATGATACAATGACTTTTAAAGAAATGAAATGAGAAATATATACATTAGTACACAGAACCTCGGCTGAGCAGGGGCCTTCTACACAACTTTGGTAACGATCCTCAGAATTAAGTTGAAAACAGAGTCTTTTCACATTAAAAAAAAACAGTTCATTACAGACTGGTAGTATTACGGCTCAAGGCAGCGTAATCACTACAAAGCTAACATAACAGAGTACGCACATCAACTATCAACTTAACAACTCAACAACTAACTCTACGTGCGTATGCAAACGCTTTATATAAAGCAATAAACTGTAACTGTCTCCTGAAGTTTATGATAGTAGCCAGCACGTAGACCACTAAGGCCACGGATATAGGAGTATGGCCATGTTGGAAAACGGATCTATGGAAGGTGGGTGCTTGAATTCAACTCCAGAACTTTGCACAGATGTCAATTAATCTCCGCAAGCTTAGAAACGGCCGTATGGATGTTTATATGCCACGAAACAGAGTCCAGCCGACATAGAACTCCATAGTTGACTTCCACGTGGATGGCTTTGACCGCGGCTTTCTTTAACGAATTTACTTGAACCAATAGGACACGAACCATGTCCTTGTCATTCCTAGCCTGCCCATGTGGCTCGTTTCCTTCGTAGACACCTGTAACATCGATTTCCACAAAATAGCTGCGGAAAGTTGCAGCAGTTGCGGAAAGTGACAAGTTTCCGCAGCTGTATGAACAAAATCTAAATCAAATAGAAAACACACAAACATAATTAAAAACCATGTTAGATACCCTTTTGCACATGATATTGACAATTTTGGAGGTTTGGGTGAGTGAAAGAGATATGGAAAAGTGTATGGAAAAGACACAAATTCGGGACTCCAACGGTTACGTGATTTCTCATTATAATATACACGATAGGCACGGGGTTTTCAGCTATAAGCTTTCCCCATACATGCTGCGTTCTATGTGTGTGATTTGATGTTCTGTCGCTTTGTTTTTTTTTCCGCATGTGACGATTAATGGTAGAAGTGATTATGTGTTATGCATACGGTACAGAAATTGACGTGCTTAATCGGGTTAATCTCCATTGAATAAGTGATTTATTCAGCTAATTTCTCTGATTACTTGAGATAAGGAACATTCCAGTACTAGTCGAGTCCTGGTCAATCAATGGTGATGAATGAAAAGTTCGTGCTTGATCACAATGTTTCCATTGCGAGGGAAAGACATCATGCGAAAGAGTATCGATATGACAGCATTCATGGCATAAACATAGTCTCGCCTAAGGAGTAAATTGAAATCCAAGGGGCCTTGGACTACCATAATATCAATACAAACAGTTTTACCTTCCAAGGTAATAGGATACTTAGGAAGGATCCATAAAGGTTCACTAATGGTTCTGTTAAAATATGATAGATTCTGTGTAACAAGCACAAGCTGAGGGGAACCCAAAGCTTGCCAAGCAATTGAGGATAAAATACTAACAGAAGCACCTTCATCTACATTCGTTCGATGCACATTCTTACCACAAGCCTTCATAATTATTTGCACAGGGATGGAGTCAGGAAGATGAGGTTCTTTCAATCTAATCCAATTAAAGGAAAAGACCTCACTACTTGGAGGGGGTCCTGTAGAAACAGGTGAAATGCCCCCTGGCGTAGAAGAATCTGATGTAACAAGAAGAACCTGAGCGGTATGAATTTCACTCTCTACAGGGAAAGTGGGATTGACCGAATGTGAAATCAAGTCGACCACTTTATCAACTAATGGATCATCAACCTAAGTGATATGAGTTTCACTCTCCAATGGAAGAGTGGGATTGACTGTACCTGGAATTAGATTAATCACTTCGTCAATTGGTGGTAGGTTGGGAGAAATTTTACGGTAACCAGTTGGAAGTTGTTGTTGTGGAACAGTAAGGTTTTACAACAATTTTGAGGCTTCATTCATATGAGGCAAAAGGTGACTATGATAACTCCCTTTTCATAACCTAAAAGGAAACCTAACTTTAACCTGTTTCCCTAGAACTTGACAATCACTGGTTGATGGATCAATAGTAAGTTGATAGGATTTTTCTGACCATACTTCCAAGACCTTAGGAATACTAGGACAATTTATAAGGAAGTGGTCACCCTCACAAAGCTTGCAAGGGTATTTGGGTTTATGATGCATGTTGGAGGTTTCCTCAACATTTCCAACACTTACAGTCATGGTTGGTTGGTTGAATTATTTCTTAGCTTGCTTCTTCTTCTTCTTCCCTTTCTTATTATTCTTAGTCACCTAGTTACTATCATCAAGGCTTTTACCAAGCGAAGAAGAAAAAGGGTAGGAAGACATGTTGGGCGAAGAAGGTAAAGGGTCAGCATGAGGTTGGTGATTTTGGGATGGTGAACTCTGTTGAGGTGAAGCATCTGGTTGAGGTGGAACAATTTGAGTATTCGAGGCCAACGAAGCTAAAAATAACAATACTGGTAAACCTATGGTAAATCTAGGTAATGGAAATGTAGCCATATAATGAGGACCAACATTGATAAAGCAAGTAAAAGTACTAGGATTCTCGTTAAGAGGGATTCCTTGGTTGGTAAATTCTGGAACTGTTGCCATTAGATTCAACTTCAGTGAATTTTATTAACAATTTAAAAATATTAAAAAATCAAATTCACAATCCACACCTAAGGTCTCTAAAAAGTAAAAACAAACAAATGAACATGCACTATCAATATAGGAGTCAAACCACGCACAAACAGTATATTTCCATAATAAAAGCACTAGTTGGTGATTAAATCCAACGTCGCGGAAATTAATGTGGAAAACTGGCAGTTGGAACAGTTACCCTGACAACCTGCTTCATGAAACAGTCTGGTGCAAGTAAATTCACTATGCCATCTCAAAGTGAAGAGTACCCTCTGGAAAGTCCAAGTGAGTCTATTCAATGTTTTCTCCAGGTACAGTGGGACCTTCCCTCCACCGCCACCTTTGGAAAAATCCTAAATATTATGGCCATTAAGGTCACCAACTGATACAATTGCACCTCGGGGAACAGTCTACGATCCAATATACATGCAAGGGCAAAGTATCAAGCTCAATCCCCTTGAAATCTCCTCGACATGGTAAATCTAAGGTTTGCTAACAAGTGACCCTACGCTCCTCGAAAATGGTTAATATGAGGTTTACCATTTGTATTACGTGCACGTCTTCTATATTCACCAATGAAGTAAGTATGATTACCTCACTGGGTTCGACATGACCTCATTCTTGACTCTTTTAAGAAGATATTCCCAAAGTACAAATGCAACAATCGGAATTTTTCCTTACCGCAAGATACTATTGTTTGTCTCGTTGCTTTGGAAAGTTAACTACTCCATATTCCAAAGCACTAGCCTAAGATATAATTGGTGGAATGAGCCCTAGAAAATGTAAAAAATGTCAAAATTAATTTTACTAAGCATTGTTTTAAACTCAAAAACCAAAAAATTGTAAATATAGGTGATTTTCCTCAAAAATACAATCAAAGAAACTGATCTAAATCTACAGTTGACTTTTCAGAATTTAAAATATTCAATTGTAATCGATTCACAATTCTTTTGAAAACTATGCAATGTAACCTATGCACAATTTTCATTCATATCCTAAAAATGAGAATTCTAACTTATGCAAATCTAATCTATGCAAGAGAATTCTCAAACATAAGATGATTCCAAATCAGGGAAAGAACAACAAGACTATTCTCCTTCACTAATTTAATATAAGGAACCAATAAAGTGTAAGTAAATAAAATTGGGTGATAATGCCAAAGGTGAAAAGTAAAAAAATTGAAAGGTGATTAACACTCAGACACAATTTAACCCCCCCCCCCCTTGGCGCAGTGAATGAGGGGGGAATATTTTTGCAAAAACAAAAGCAAAAAGATGAAAATTTTGTTAAGAAACTGAGACAAACCCCAAATTAATGACCAAATGAATTCAAATTAAGAATTTCTCAAAAAATAAAATTCAAAAACACCCAATTAACTTAACAGAGACTTAATGAGACTGTAAACAAACTAACATGATCATAAAAACCAAAAATCAGGACTTAAATCAGAGAAACCTTCACTTTTTCAAAAAATTTACAGGGTTTCGCAGGTAGGCAACATATTTTAGTGCACATGCGCACTATTTCTAAAGAAAAACCTTGCAGATCTATGCTCTATTTTTTAACAGAAACTGTGTAGAGCGAGAAAATCAAGAAAAAATTTAAAAAGCAAAGGTTTCAAACTAGAAATTTCAATTCTTAAAACAGTCTAAAGGCATCAAAGGTTACAAAAGGACACAAAGGATAACTCTCTCCCCAGTATGGTCGCCAATTTGTTACTAGGATTAATCCCTCTTGCAAACAAGAGCGATCTCCCTAGAATCCTTATGGAAAACTAGAAACAAATAGACAAAACAATGGCACTTTCCTTAGCCTATAACTAAAACATGAAACATGTGGCATGCGAAAGACTTACCTATTAATGAAGTGTTTGTAGAAGTCCTTTCAGCTCTTTCCACAACCATATTTTCCTCAATTCTTTACAATCTCTCTAAATTCTTTCCACAGCTTCTCCATGACGCGCTTAAAGAGATCTGCATAGAAAAAAGCATTCAAAGGGATCAAAACATCTCGCATATAAAAGCAAAAGCAAATGAAATCCTTAGTTTATCATACAACATATAAATGAATCAATAATCAATTATAAACCATGTGAGTGATCAATGAATCCCACAAATAACATCAAAATAGACGCAATTACGAAAAACAATTACTTTGTATTAAAATAAAAAGGGAAAATAAGCTTAAAACCTGGTGCCTTGATGTCACAAGCCTCTTCCAATGGTCTCCTTTCCTTCTCTTGATGACAAGATTTTCAGATCCAAAACCAACATCATGAGTTTACCAATCCAAGTCCCTCCTAGTCTCTCATTCCTATGTTGAATTTATAGGAAGGATGAGGAGGTTTCTAGTTCCACTTCTCAAGGGATATGATCCTTAAGAAAAGGAATTTAGTTCCATATACCAAGGGATGAGGCGGAGGTATGTAGCGGTTCAAGGTTTCTAATTTCGATAAGATTCCTCAAACAAAGCTTCTATAACTTACCTTTTTTATTTTTACGTACGTGAATGGACCTGCGCACTTTTTGTTCAGGAAAACTGCGCAGGTGCGCAGGTTTTGTTCTGGAAAACCGCGCAGGTGTGTGGGTTTTTTTCAGGAAAACCACACATGTGCACAGGTTTTGTTCAGTAAAACTGAGCAGGTGCTCAAAAATGGTTTTTAAGTAGTGAAAACAAAAATTCCTTTTGTCTCTGGTATTATTTTACTTCAAGCTTCATAGGGGATTCACTTGAGACACTCCATCAAATTGCAAGATATATGAATCAACAGTCATGATGACAAATTTTAGTGTAACAAAAAGAAATAAATTTCCACTAAAAGGAAGAAATAGTTTTTTTACAGTGACATGTTCAATTCACTTGCTCGCCTAGATAATAAAATATCACTATTATATCGCATACCAATGGTATTTTAATTTATCTCTTGACATGAAGTGAAACAACAATATTTGGACCATCACACTGAAAAAAAATGCATGAATGTCTAAAGTTATTGATTTCATAGTGATAATTTATTTATGCACACAACATATTGATTTGAAGACCATAACTATTGAGCTTGGAGTGAAAAGGAGCCCAATACCTCTAACTCTAAAGAAATTCAAAATACCACTCAAGCTACTAGAACCAACCAAAATAATCAGGTTATCTAAAGTTGATACCTTATTGGATTCTCAAGCTGACGAAATGAACCTCATCCAAGAGTTCATGTTTCATTCTATACATGTTCCATATGATATTTCTTTTATGGATATTTTAATATCTTCTAAACCCTGTAGATATTTTTCTTGGATTTTTGCGTGTATAATGGCATAAGAAACTACTTCAAATGTACTTAATTCAATCATATATGTATTGTATTATTATTTCAAAAGAGACATGATTTTCAATTGGACAAACATTATTTCTAGTGAAATATTCTTCCAACTAGTGAATCTATCAAAGAATCATATATTTTCATGACAATATACTTAGCAATAGGCTTGGTCTTGTGTCATGCCTTCCACATCCTACATTACAAAAATTATTTGAATCCAGACACAAAACCAATATAGTTTAGGTACCCAATATTATGGAAGCATAAGGCCCCTTTCCACTTCTTTCAAGTGCAAGACTCCTTTGTCAGAAAAGTTAACCATATGGTGACTGGGAAAGAGACTAACAGAATCTCAACAGAAGCACAAATATGCCTAACTCTTGAGTGTGTTTTGAGTGTTCTTTTATGCACGTGAAGGATGTGAATTAATAGCTGCCATAGGGCATGGAGTCAGAGGGAACTCAATTACATGAAAAACATCAAACATGGAAGTTGAGGCATGTGTACACACTCATCAACACATAACTTGAACAATAAACCATATGCATACAAGAAATTGGAGCATGTTTAAACATGAATTCCAAGAAATTAGACATAAATCAAACTAAATAAACATTAAATAGAGATAGCACAAGATGAATCTCAGGTCTGAGAGAATTTTTCTGCAACTGTATATTACTGACTGGAAAATATTACAAAAGTAGCTTTTAGCATTACATCAATAAACCTAATTTTTATTGATGATAACACCATGTTCAATCAACATCTATTATATTCAATGGCTTATATTTTAATTCTCTTAGTGTTTTTACTTGCTTTCATGCCACTTGATGTAGTAGGGTGTTGTGATCAAAGTCACATATTGAAAATTGAACATGGGGTTGCAATCAAAATCCCACAATGAAAGTACTTACAAAAAAAACCTCAAAATATAAATGCATCAAAGTAAAGATTCATTCGCGCACACAATGTGTATCAAAAAAAAATTACAATGGAGACTTTCACCCACGATCTCTACATACTTTATTAACTCAACAACCAATTCCCTCAGGCATTATTATGTTCATAAAGCCCATGCACAATTATTTTATAGAAGACCAAATATCATAGAGCCAACAACCCATGTTATGTCAATATCTCAATTATATAAGATATGGAGCCATATATATTAAGCTCCCAAGTCTTTTCATTTCCTTGGATAACTCAAATGCTTTTATAGTTAATAAATTGCTAATAATTTCATCTTTAACTCTGAAATTTTTTCATTTTTTGTTGTGCTATGTAAATGAATTATTTAGATCCATTTTAATTAACATATTATAATGGAATTATAAGTGTATATATATAAAGAATTCATATACATCCTATAAAAAAATTCAAACTCTAAATCCCAATCATGGATATGAGGAAGTCAAAACATTGAACCCTGTCTTTGGAAAATTATATGCATAGTCTCTAAAAAAGGCATGACACAGGTTTAGTGATTAAAACCATTATTTTTTTATGAAAATTAATGAGAATATATATAAACGTATCTTCTACTCTATATCCAAAATTCGGAACTTTTCTCCAAATTATGAGAACACACTGATCAAGATAGTTTTCCTCTATTAGTGCAAAAATAAAGTTACTGCATAATAGTTTTGGATACTATGTATAGTCAAATTGTACTAAAATTTGGTGATAATGTATATAAATGTTTCCTTAAAATTATGTCTAGATTTTAGGCCTTGATTCTAAAATATAAGTGTGGACTAGTGAAAATATCAAATCATTACTTGTATAGGAATTTCTCTACATGTTAGTTCTGAGCTTCAGCGTAAAGTCTAAGATCAATATTTTTCTTATAAAATTTCATGTGAAGATATAATACCAAATTTCGTTTTCAGCATATATCACAATATATACAACATTTTTTCCAACTTTCTTAACAAAAGAGTTGCATCATAAAGATTAAATTTCTTGAAATTCAATTTCAAGAGATGCTTAATTTTTAAAGCTCTAATTTCTTGTTTCGTACCATACAAGAATTTGATTAGTTTACATACTTTATACTCTTGTATCTTCACAAAAAAACCTTCTAGCTGAGGCATGAAAACATTATGTTTCAAGACTCCATTCATGATAGTCTCCACCCCCATTTGATGAAATTTCCATCCATTTTGTGCTACCAAGGAAAATAGGGTATAAATGGTGCCCATTTTTCTATGGGTGAAAATTTATCCTCATAATTGATGCCTTTTTTCTATGAAAATCCTTTTTCCATGAGTCTTGATTTTTACTTGTCAACTAAGCCATCTAATTTGTACTTGTTTTTATAGACCCACTTGCAGTCAATCGGTTTGGTTCTGAATGGATGGTCCACCAACTTCCATGTCCCATTCTTTATGATAGAATTATAATTTTTGGGGCTCCAAATCAATGCTACCCTTGCTATCAGCTAGTCCATTTTCACCCTACAAAATCCATTTTTTCCAAGTAAAACCCTCATTTTTGCATTATCGAAAGAAAAATGACGTGAAGAGTGACAATGAGGTAAATTGTTGTTTTTTATCAATTATTCATCATTTAACACATTAAATAAGTTTAATCTATGACATTTCCACTAATGATGGTTTCTAAAGATAGGCCATCTAACTCACATGGGTTCTTGTAACCTAATTCCATGGTTAGCACAATTGCATACCTTTGGGACAAAAATCGATACATCAGTTATATCATTTGCATCGTCAAGAATATTTCCCACCTATCAAATTGGATTGATGGTTGAAAATTTTTATAACATATTTTCCCTCACTTATCATCATATGTATTTATTAGTCATGGTAACATCGATTTCCCCTATGGAGACCTAACTTTATTTTTATTTTTTTAAACTAAATTCTATACGTGAGTTACCCACATGAAATTCATGTACATATGCAAGTAATCCTAAACAAACCCATGTACTGATTAAAATATATTTAATAGATATTAAAAATGTGAATTTTAAGGTGAGATTTATGGGTTACACCAGAAACTCACCAATACGAGCATGTGGCATAACCACCCAAACCAATTTATTGTGGTATAAATACACATGTTGGGGGGCCATCATAAGCATCATTAGCCTTCATATCAATATTGTAAAAAAAAATATCCCCAAATTAGATATGGTGTTCCTGTGATTTTAAGAACTCCCTTGTCTCAAGGAAACCCTTATTTCCATGCTCTAATTTTGAGTCCCTTTTATCTCACATTTATCTAGCTTCTATTCGAGGAGGATAACTTAAGTGGATCTAGAATAAGGTTCCACTTAGTGAAAACAACCAATACTATGTGGTCTTGTACATACTTATTTGTTGTTGTTATCAATAAGAAACTCATATTCTATCTCAATTTGATTATTTATGTTTCATGATTATGAGTATGTATTGGAATTGTTTATGGACTAGTGTATCATTTATAGTTGTATATGTTGGAGTTTATTGTGATTCTCTGTGTTTTATTGCTTGTGTTGTATATTTTCATCATTGGAGCAAGAACAATGGTTTGTACCATGTGGATCAACATCAAAGGCAAGACCCACCTATGAGTCCTTATTTCTTCATTTGTAAAGTGTATGCACAATATGATATTCTGAATGTTCTTTGATGATTATTTGTTTCCACTATGTTGGGGCTGCAAACCTAGTTTTAAGGTTTTTACCCCGCAACACCAAGGGATGTGTGGGTTGGAATTCAACCCAACAATCAACCAAAAGGAAAAGATGGGTTTTCATAACAAAATTCACCAGTTGTTTCATAGCCACACCATTTCTAGGTAAGGAGAGATCGTACTTAATCTAAAATTATAAAACAATCCACTTGGATTACCTACTTATTGTTAGTTTAGATTCATAGCAATCGTTTCCCTGGGGATCACATTATATAACGTAAAATATATAAACAACACCAAATCCTTGAGCAAGGGGATATTTAGACTAGTTTAACAACGACATCATAATATTTTTATTGTAAATCAATCATGTTTAATAATTGGGTCACTTCTACAATTGAATGTAGTTGCATAACAGAGTAATACAAACTTATTGCTAGTGTTTTCCTCATATGTATTTGTGTTTCATATGTGTGTGATTTAATTTCTTCTACAAGAAACATGTTGTTGGTTGGAAAGATCTGACAAACCAACCACATTGTTCCTTGTGCTATATGTTTCTCTATAATGCATCTCTAGTTGTTTTATTTAGATTTCATGTGTGTTTGGTTTACGCAATTGAATCATGTGTGTTAATTTTTCAATATTTCTCTATGTTGTATCAGTTACTTAAGCCCAAATCAAATTTTCATTAACAATGTATTCATATCTATGCAATATAAATAACTATAAATTGTAATTGAAGATAGAACAATGCATGCAAAGACAAAGACAATATCAAAACCATGAGACACAGAATTGGCCTCAGACCAAGGAAAAACCCCACTTTGGGGGAAACCATTTCAAATATTCTTCTTCTATAGATTGTCTTAAAAATATTTTAGTAGAGATTATTTTTGGCTTTAGGGGTCTTGACCTAGGTTCGGTTATAAGGTTTTCTAACAAACCCCGATACAACTGGCCCTTTCGGCAATGGCCTGCTTACGCAGGTCAAGGTCTCACCCGAAGTAGTATGGGAGGGTGCTAGAACTAGGTTTTCGCACCCTGAGAGAGGGAAGGTTAATAAAATCAGGTCCCTTCAGATCCAACCGACATAGGCTAATGAAGCCCTAACCCTGGAACCCTTACCAATGTATTGGCCAAAATCACTCAAGCGAAGTCAGATGTAACAATTCAGCAAACAGATAAGACAAATTATAGCCATAACTATGCATTCATTCCCTTTTATAGTATCACATCCACGTGCTCATCAGAAAATCATTAATCTTCAATAAATGTACATTATTTCATAAATAGCATGTAACGCAACTCGTAATCATAACCCAAAAATACTCAGATGTCACAAAATTGTCATTTCATTCAATTATATCTAGATCTAACTTACAAACTCTATGACTAGCCCACACACATAGTCAGCGGGGTTCACACACAATAGGACCTAGGGTCTCTGCGCACACAGCCAGCGGGAGCGCTTACCCATACTATCAGCACAAAGATCCAAGTTCTTATCCCATCTTTTCTCTGATCAAAAACTTACTTCTAAACTTTGACTTAGCCATCTATTTATATAATCTTAGCCTATGTTATTTATTTGGTCCAAAAACCCTGGTTTTCAGACTCCTGGCCTACCCTTTGACCCATTACAACATATCGTGGTTTTTACCCACTCGAAAAGCCCCTATGCTAGACCAAATATTACAAAAACTGGACAAAAATGTGGTTAGGGAACCTCGTTCCAAGAGTCCCCCAACACAATCTTGTGACTCATCCCGAGTCACAGCGTCGACAGGGCCTTCATCATTTCCTTAAGTTGTTCAATCAAGATGGTTAACAGGGCCAAAACACGGAGGCTTTACGCAGCGACGGTCTACGCAATGTTGACCAACTTCTGTGAAGTGGGGCCTTCAGTTGCAACGGTGACATTGTCTAAGGTGTGGCTCAACTATCACACAGCCCCTTCTAACTCCTGTGAAATCTTGAGAGCTTCATTAGCCCAAGGTGTCAATTGATCGTTAAGTACTTTCTTCTTGTGTTGGAGCCCCACAATTTCACTTCTAAGCGCGTGGTTAGTCCAAAGACGCGTTAGTCGCTGGGCTGGAACAAGGGTGGTCATAGTGGCTTCCATCTATTCAAAATCTTGTTCCTTTTGGTGCAACTCTTGATCGATTTTACGGAGGAGAGGGTCATGCTGCACCTGGGACCATAATTCCATAGCAATCTCAAGTAGAGTGATGCCCTGACTGATCTGAGCCGTAATAGCATTTGTTGCTTCTGTGACCAGCGTTGTTCGTTGGGTGCGCACATCCGAGGGGTCTCAGGCTATAGCTTGGCCTGCAATGATGTTATCTGAAGTTCAAAATCAACCTTAACAACCTGTACCTCAGTCTGAGACGCCTTCAAGGCAACGACCAAGCCCTCAACCTTGGCCTGCAGTGCAGCGAAGGCAAGAATTACTTCCGCCATGTCTTCACAGAGCCAGTCTATCAACTTCTCTAATGCAGCTTGCTGTGCTATGGTGGCGACGTGTGCCACCTGGACTTGGGCAGCTTTAGCAGCTTGAGTCACAATGGTCTGCTCGGCCTCGCTAAGATGGTGCTATGCGTGAAATTCTCTGTGCAGAATTTCACTAGTGATGGAGGTAAATAACTCGTGCAGTTGCGCACCCACCAAGAGACCAAGATTGAGGTCGAATGATGAGCATGCGCAGACTTGGGTGCATAATTCTATGGGTTCCATTGTAAAAGTAGTTTCTAGGAGAGGGCAAATATGACTATCCATGGCGGTGTTCAAGGTTGTAACTGGAACTGGTTGGCCCACGTGAGTCTGCCTCGCTTGATCCACGCTCGCTTGACTCTACTTCGCTTGATCCACGCTCGCCTGAAGGGTGTCTGCTTTGATCTAAAGGGCCTATAGCTTTGATTGAAATACTTCTACTGCAACCTTCTGTTATTCTTCCCAAGCAGTCTAGCTATTCGCAGATGCAATGGTGACGGTGTCAGCAATCTGCTCGAGATCATCCTCTGTCAATGTAACCTCTATGATGGTGCCAGGCTTAATAGCATTATGCTTCTTCCGAGACCCCTTAGGTGGTTCATCGGTATGTTTGAGACCATGGGGGGGTGATGCATCTACACCATCAAGACCGTTAAGGTTCTGATCCAATGGGGACTCTAGTTTTGGCTACACGGTAGCACTTTTGGGGGTTGTCCACCATGTTGAAGCAGGAATCGCCGAATCCCTCATTGTGGCGGGCAGAGCTGCATCTTTTGTTGCTTCATTGAGGCCGTATGTGCCTGTTATGCCTGGGCCGGTCGTCTGGGCTGCGATCTTCCACTCCCTTAGCCAAGTGGTAAATACATGTTCAATCTCTTCTTCAGTGGTCATATACGGAAGGTTATACCAGGCGGGATCTTTATGGGCCCTACTCTACACATTATGCATGGTCACTTAAAAATCGGTGATATGCTTGTATTTTTTGTATACCGTTGGGGACAAGTGCGGTTGGGAATGAATTGTCGCAGCTACGATCCGATCATAGAGCACCTAAAAGGTCTTATTCTCCTCAACCCGCTTGGGATACTTGAGTCCCATAGGTTGGCAAACCGTGCTCCTTCACACATGCCAGGCTCGAAAGCGGGGAAGACTGCTTCTTCAGGAGTTCCCACGCAACTAATGCGATTAGCAATATCAGCCAGGAGTAGTAGAAAGCTTTTCCCTGATCCTGGGCCTCACACACATTGTCAACAAATTCGTCAACAAGGTATTGCGCCCAATTGAAACAGACTCCCTTTTTGCATCTGCCAGCGAGTTGACTTACGTGGGTGGGGGCAACCATGCCTGAAATTTGCGCATCAATTTGCAGGCAAGAAGCAAGGTACCCACGAGCATCCCTGGATCGCTGATTGTATCAATCTGAAATCCCCGTTTGTTGCGTGTGACATGGTACCTTTTCCGGACATCTTCAACAATCTGGTGCTCAAACTTCTTGCTAGTGTCGTCCTTAGGATTTGGCCCCTGCATGGGAAGATCGGTTATCTGGTGAATTAAAGCAGCGTCAATCGATATGCGGCCTTGTAGCCATAAGCACCCATCATGAACGAGCGCCAGCAACTGGCGAACAACCAGGTCGGTGATGTTGTATCGGCCAAAGTCGGGGATGCGCAGCAGGTTTAAGATCCCCGACCTAGCTAATCCTTTGACCCATGCCATTGGCTCAACCTTTAGTACATTGTCATCGAGAACCCGTTCCAAGTAGAGCTCCGAAGCTAGCGAAGGGAAGGCGTCCAGGTTTCCCAAATCATGA
The DNA here is from genome assembly GCA_034641835.2 of Pinus albicaulis. Taxonomy (NCBI): domain Eukaryota; kingdom Viridiplantae; phylum Streptophyta; class Pinopsida; order Pinales; family Pinaceae; genus Pinus; species Pinus albicaulis. Next base: position 233,571,381 of record CM076572.1, on the reverse strand, counting down.
TCATCAAATTTTATGAGGGGGAGGGCGCCGAACATTTCTCCTTGTTGGGGCACTTCTTCTGGGACCAGAGGCATCTGAAGGCAGGCGCGGACGACATCAACATTCATGGGGGCGTGTGTTGTTGTCCTGCATGGCTTGACATAAGGCGGCAACCAAGTTAGCGAAGTCGCATGTAGGCCTTCTTCTGTGAGCATTATTGGGCGCTTGGATGCATCAGGCGATCGCCCCTTAGACGCTTTCTGAGGGGAACGCACAATCCGGGGAGACGTACGAGGCTTCTCGCCAGCCCACTTCGCCTGTTTTACCTTCTCTTTTCCCTTCCGTTTTGCCGGGGTAGAGACGACCTCCTCAGTTTCAGCGGTTACTTCAAGGACCTCATCAGATCCAATTCTCCTGGAAGTTATGGCAGGAAGAGGGTCATCAGGGTTTGTAACAGTCATTCTTGCTCGAAATATGAATTCAGCATTGCTACTATCAGACGAAGTAGCTTTCTCAGTCATGCGGATGAAAATTAGACAAACCAGATGATATTTATCAAGGCGGATGAGGCGCGAGAGTTTTGGACATAAATTTAATCCCTTGGGACCAACAATCCTCATCTTATAGTCCACGAGGGTGGAAAACAACCCATTTAGCCTTAATTGCATTTCATTATTACAAGAATGGTAAAAAATATTCATAAATCGCCACATTAATTGCCACTTACCCGTTCTGTCGAACAGTAAGCGCATTTTTCCATACTCATGCTCTGTTTCAATGGCTAGTTTTGCCCACCGTGCGCAACACTTGCGCCTGTATCACACCCACTCGCACCTCCAGTTATGTGCGTCATCCTTGTGCATCCATTGCTCCCATCTTCATGTTCATGGCCAGGTGCATGCAACATCTATTATACAGCTACTCCAACCATATAGTCATTTGATTGGCACCGAGGAGTCCCTATAAGGTTTCAAACGACTCCCATTAACATATCCTGGTAGAAGATCTCCATGTAATGTAGCCAATCTGTCCGCACCTCAATTGGTAATTTCCTTCACTATATATGAGCCCATACAGTGCTGATGAAACTTCCCCAAGTGTCGTGCAAACTGGCTATCATAAAGTAGTACCAATTCATCCTCCACAAATATCTTCCGTCGAATGTGTCGATCATGCCATGATTTTATGCAATCCTTCTAAACCTATTAGTGAAATAGAGCAATAACCTATCTTCTTCTAGGGCCACCAACTATGCCAAGCAATTCTCCCTGATGTCTGAGTCTGCCATATTTTTGAAAGATGAAATGCGCAGGCTGGGAACGATGTATTCCATCGGCATGATGGCCTCCTTTCCGTAGACCATTCTGAAGGGTGTATTTCCCGTGAGTTTCTTACATGTATTCCTATAGGCCCAGAGTACAAAGGGGATGTTCATGTCCCAGTCACTCCATTCTGTGTTGCAGACCTTAGTGAGCACATGTTCTAAAATTTTATCAAACGCTTCTATGGTCCCATTTGCCTGCAAATGATACGGGGTACTCTTTGCATGGTGAATCTGGAACTCCTCAGTCAGAGGCCTAATAGTTTCATTAACAAAATTAGTACATTTGTCACTCATCAGGAGCTTCAGACACCTAAACCTAGTCAGAATATTTTCAAAAATGAAGTGTGCAGCAGTATCTGCAGTACAATCCTTGATAGCTTTTGCTCTTCCAACCTGGTAACATAATTAGTGGCAGTAATAACATATCGAGAATCGGTCTTCTTTCATGGGGGATTAATGGGTCCGACAAAATCAATGGCCTATTTGTCGAATGCTTGCAGGGCCATCTGTGGTTGCAGGGGCATCTCATCCCGCCGTGAGGGCTTCCCGGTTCGTTTGCATGCATCGCAGGCCCAACGGTATGCATGAGCATCAGTGTGCAATGTGGGCCACCATAGCCCGACCCTTAATACTTTCTGCACAGCAGCTTTACCTGCATAATGTCCTCCCACAATTCCTCCATGGGCCTCGGCTAAGATAGTTTGTCTCTCATGTTCGAGTACATACCTTCGCAGCACCTCATCTGCTCCCAATTTGTAGAGTTGCCCCGCAATTATAGTAAAATCGGCTGCGCGGGCAACCAGTTCCTTTTTCTACGGCACTGAATAGCCATCGGGGGCCTTGCTTGTGGCCAAGAAGTGGATAATATAGGCAAAGTGCTCATCAATTACCTTGATAGCAAACAGTTGTGCATCTAGTAATCCATCTTCTAAGTTAGTCGACTCTTCCCCATTTTCGATCCTGAACAAGTGATCCGGTACGACGTTCAACCTCCCTAGTTTCACAATGATTTCAAAATCATACTCCTGAAACAGCAGCAGCCACTAAAAGATTTCCCCCCCCAACACAGGCTTATTAACCAAGTATTTTAAAGCTGAATGATCTGTGAACATCTTGAAGTGTCCACCTAACAAATAGTGCCTGTACTTTTGGAGGGCATACACCATCGCCAACCCTTCATGCTCCGTGGTAGAATAGTTACGTTCTGCGTTCGAAAGCTTCCTGCTAGCGAAGGCCACTGAGTGATCAATGTCCCCTTCTCCAGGCTGTGCCAAGACAGCTCCTAACGCGATCTCTGATGCATCTACGTGTATGTGGAAGATCTTTACCCAAACGGGGAATATAAGAATAGGTGCAGTCACCATCTTTTCTTTTAACAGTTCAAAGCTCTTATGGCATTCATCATCCCAAAAGAACAAAACATCATTTTTCAACAATTTTTTCAAAGTGTACCCCTAAATGAACTTCCTGTAGTAACCTGTGTGGCCGAGGATGGAGCACAGCTATTTTTCAGTAGTTGGAATTGCTATATTGATGATAATCGCGATCTTGGCTGGGTCAACCATCAATCCTTGCTGACATACTACGTGTCCTAATAGGATCCCAAATGGGACACAAAATATGCATTTCTTGATATTTAGCAAAATTTGGTCTTTCCTGCAGGCATCTAGCATCATGCGCAGATTCGACACATGGTTCTTTACTAATCCAAAAATCGTCCAATCGTCAAAGTAGACTTCCAGGAACTTGTGGATGAATTCTTTGAATACGGCTACAACAACGCGTGAAAAGATGGCAGGGGTATTCTTTAATCCAAATGGCATGAGAGTGTACTGGAATGAGCTCCACTCAGTTGCAAAGGTTGTCTTGCTACGATCTTCAGGGGTTATGCGGATCTGATGGTACCCCGAAAACCCATTTGTAAAGGAGTATGCTTCCTGACCTCCCACGTTATCCAAGATCTCATCAAAGAATGGTGTAGCGAAAGGATCATGTACGCAAGCATCATTTAGCTTGCGCAGATCTACGCAGATCCTTATCTCCCCTTTAGTCTTTTTTTCTTGGACCACCATAGGGCTTACCAAGAATACATGCAGCCACCATTTTCTCAATTTCCTCCTTAACTTTTTGTTTGTACTTCGGGTTCAAGCGATAGGGTCGTTGTTTGACCAATCGCCCATCTGGCTTCAATGTAATTCTCATAACTCCCATAACCCCTACGATCCCCTTGAGTTCGAAGAACTTAGTAGGGAATAGATCTTGATATTCGGTTAGCAATTCTACGATCTTTCCCACCATGCCCTCATCTAAGTAATCCCCAATCTTGGCCATCTTGGGCTGCTCTTCCGTGCCAATACTGACTTCCTTCAGTTTCAAAGGCTTGGTGACAACAATTGCTTGCAGCAACAGACCTGCAACAGCACGTTCTCCTTTTGACTCTGCGATAGTGATATTTTGGGGATCCTCATCACAGTCTTCTATTGACAAATTTCTGCAGTTTATAATGTCCTGTATTTGCGCATCCCAAGCTGGCGCAGTATGTTCCTGCTTAGGGAGGGACTCTTTGAAGACTAGAGCATCTATATCTTACAGGGCTTCATTGAGTTGCTCAGTTCCTCCTGTCAATCCAAACATCATTATAAAATCCTCAGCCATCGTACCCCAGTGCCGAGTACACTGGTGTAATTCCACATCTAAATACCAAGTGGTAGGGATTGGTCCCAGTGAACAAACCTATGGACCCATTCACTCCAGGTGTTTCCCTTCCATGCTTCCATCCAGGAAGCCAAGTGCTTGCGTGGACCCCCTCGTCCCGAGAAGAGCTCCATCAGTGGTTTGACTGGTGGGTCAAATCGTAAAATCATCATCTGTCAGCATTCCCCCCAATCCTGAAAGGCTCCCTTATGGGTTTCCCACCAGCGCGAGGGGGTTACGCGCATGGTTAAGTCAAGGGCCCAGAATCTTCGTTCCGCATGGACGATTGCTTCAATAGTTTTGAAAAAATCCTTCACATTACCAAAGCCATCAAAGTAGGGTAGTTCTCTTACCTCTGAGGAGATGCATCGGAAGCTTTTTGTGACCTTGAGACACCTCAGTGCAAATACGTCATGCAGTCGATTCTGCCAATTTTCTATCTCTTCATCCGAGTCAAATAAGCTTTCGCTCTCTTTTTCCTATCATACCACGCCATCAGCTGTGGGGTTGATCCAGTCGTCGTCCCAGGTGGTCAGCTGGTATATGTGATCAACATCCTCTTCCTCCCATATTGATTCGGTGTACCGCTCCCCTTCTACTAGATCCAACGAAACTATCACCCTAGTGACTTCACCTTCAAAGATCATGCTTCTTCTTTTTAAATTAATGATACCTCCCATGTCAATAGCCCAATCTAAGCCTAAGAGTGCAGGGTAAGGATCCGCGTCATCCACTATCTGAATTACCTAAAAATTAGCGTAAGCTTTAACACCCACAATATCTACCACCACCTTCGTCAATTGTCCCAGTGGGATAATCTTCTGTTGATTAGCCATCCGTAGCTAAATAGTCGACCATTCCAGCTTAGGCTCCCCCATTCTTTGCCAGGTCTGCTTGGGTAAGACGTTTGCGTCTGACCCTAAATCAAGGATGACTTGATCCATTTCATAGTCCCCAATCTGTGCAACCATGCGCATTTCCCGTCCCGTCCTTTTTTTGTTTTTGTATAGCTTATTCGCAGTTTTAACCTCTGGCTATAAAGAAATCTTTTCTGCATAGTTATTTATTAATGCTTGGAGATTCTCTACAGCCTTCTTGTTGCGCAGCAAGTTCATACATGCCTGGAGGAATGGTTTAACTACTTCGTCTGCTTTTGGATCTATCATAGTAGGTACTTTGTCTTCGGTCATCTCCCTATGAACTTCTATGAATATGAAGGTTTATTTCTCTTTTTTCAGATCTAAGCTTTCTGTCTTTTCCCCAACTTTTCAAATTAGTGATTCAGCTGCAGCTTTTTCCTTGGCTTCTCCGGTGGCAATGCCACTACGTGTGATCACATTGATACATGGTCCATCGTCTAAGTAGATTTACACATAACTTTGCTGCATTCTGGCTAGGTATACTATTGTAGAAAGTGCACTAAGCATGCACATATGTCCTGAATTCACCCTTATCTCACAATATTTAACTGCTTTCAGATAGTACAATCATTCATGTTAAATTAATATTTGCACGGAAAATTAATTGCACACACACGTAAAGCATAAATAAAAATAATCACACATAACACAGTTGTTTTTAACCAGAAAATCCTAAAGCTGAAAACCCAAACTATATATTATGTATCATGGAATCATATGAAAATCCTCATAAAAAGCTTATCAAGCTCTCAATACAGTACAATTTTCATACACTAACCAAGAACAATCACCAAATCCGTACCTTTGATCTCTTGCCCCATAACTGGCACACGCACTCTGACTGCGCAATCCTGGTAGAAAAAATAGCTACGAATGATTCCAATTACCCTTACCTTGACCAATGACCTATGCAATCCTCGTTGGAAAATCCAATGTGTGTGTGATACAATCGTGCATCACTATAGTCACAAAGAATAGTCCATCTTCACCCTTTCACCTACCCTATCACTGGGTCTCCTTTGAAGCACTTACATGCTGCCTTAGTTAACTGTTGTATTTTTCAGTTGATTAATGAGTTATTATTTTTGAATTAATTAACTAATTAATTCACTCCACTCTCACTAGTGTATCAATCAGTTAGACTAGATACAACTAGCTCAACTAAGTCTAGCTGAGTTAAACTGAATACAACTCCATAACTACTCTTCCAACTATGTCATACCTCTGCCACTTGAGTTCTAACTGAGTCCTCCATGCATTAGCTCCAGTAAAACCTTGGGAATTGTGTAATTACCTTAGTCAGCTGATGTGCCACATTTGTGCACTGAAATGAAGTGCTCCAAGAGAATAAGTTGTTGTTTAGAGTCTGATTATTATTAAGAGCTAATAATAATCGACACTTCTATTTTTAGATCGACGATCTATAAATAGACTTCACCCAATATTCTAAAAATAGAATTTCATCTATTTTTCCAACTTGATCAACCATCCACAAATAGCATCCTGCAACTTCTGAAATATGATCACCATTTCTAAAAATATACTTAGTCTAAAAATAGACTTTGCGCCAAAAATAACCCCTGCCCAAGGACACATAGTGAGCGAATCTTTTCATTAAGCTCATCATATTTTTTTGAATCTCAACACTCCCTCTCAACAAGATAGGGATTATCCTTCAACTTCGATCCACTGCCTCATTCTAATTTTCTCTTTGGTGAGCGCACTTCGTCGAGAATATACACGTCTAATCTTGACCCAAGAATGTCTGAAAGCAACATGATCAATGATCTTCTTTTGCCTGATGAACTGATATGGTGATATAGGATATCAATATGTTTAGATCTATCATGAAACACAAGATTAACTGAGAGTTTAATGCAACTCTAAATGAATCACCATGGGATCTAAATGTGAACTGAACAAACCAACAAGGATCTTCCTCATCCAGATAGCCTCAAATGTAGCTAAAATTACTGCCATGTATTCTGTTTCCACTGAAGTGAGTGCCATGGAACTTTGTTTCCTGCTGTACCAAGAAACTGCCATAGATCTGATACTGAAAATCCCTCCTGATGTGCTCTTTCTGTCTATTGGGCTTCCTACCCAATATACATCTGTGAAGCCATGCAACTTCACCTCATCCGTTTGTCTATACCATAAACCATACTCAAATGTGCCCCTGAGATATCTTAGGACATGCTTTCCTGCCTTCCAAAAGAGCTTGGTAGGCTTAACCATCGCTTGTGAAAGCTGGTTCACCGCATAGAATATGTCTAGTCTTGTATTGACTAAATACATGAGCGAACCCACCAACTGTTGATAAATAGTGGCATCCACTACCTTCACCAATGTAGCATCCTCTTTCTTCCAATTTCCTGGAAGAGGAGTATCGATAGGTTTGCAGCCTTGCATGTGAAACTTCTCCAGTATCTCTCGAGCATACTTGCCTTGAGACACAAACATTTCACCTTCCCGCTGCCATATTTCCAATCCAAGGAAATAATGAAGGAGGCCCAAATCCTTCATCTCAAACTCCTTTGCAAGATCTTCCTTGCATGAGTGTATCAACTGCTCATCATCTGTTAGTATTAAATCATCAACATAAATTACAATGATTAAAAGCTTACCCTCCACCACAATCTAGTACAAGTTTGCATCTGCCTCACTCTCAGTGAAGCCAAGTCGAGTGAAATAGTTGTCAATCCGAGTGTACCAAGCACGGGGTGCTTGTTTCAGCCCATATAGCGCTCTTTTGAGCCTACACACATGCAACTCGCTGCTAAAGATCTCAAATCCTTCAGGTTGCTCAATGTACACCTCTTCCCCAATGATCCCATTAAGGAACGCAATCTTCACATCCATCTGATGAATGTGCCAACCCATCTGCACTGAGAGAGCAAGAATGGTCCGTATGGAATAATACCGTGCAACAGGTGCAAAGGTTTATTCATAGTCAATCCCATCGATCTGTGAGAAGCCATGGGCAAAAAATCTTACCTTATACTTCTCTACGCTCCCATAAGCAGCTTGCTTTACCTTGTAGATCCATCTTGATCCTACAACTGATTTTCCCACCGGCCTTGGAACAATCTCCCATGCACTGTTTCTGACAATGGAGTCATACTCCTACACCATGGAATCTACCCATGTGGGCTCCTACACAACTTCTTCAAAATAAGATGGATTTGTCACGATACACTTTCTCACAAGAGCCATGTATCCAGTAAATCGGTCAGGTGAATGTCTCTGTCTGCATTGTGATGTAGGGATTCCTACATTCTATGCTGCATCAAGCTTCAGTCTCTCAACTTATGTGGTACGCTTTCTGCCTTGTCTGATGTTTGGTTCTACATGAGTGGATTCCTCCACTCCATGAATCTCCTCCTGTGGCTGATCCACATCTAGAGGCTCATCTTTGGGAACAATAATTTCCTCTTCTGCATGCAAGTGTAGCTCCCTCTCAAGCGACAACTTCACGGCTTTCACCTCATTGAATTTTATATCCCGTCGCACAAAATTCATCTGATTGTCTGGAAAATACACACGTTAATTATGGGGTGTTTCTGTGTACCCCACAAATATCCCAACTTCTATAGTCTGCTCCAGCTTCTTCCTGGCGTCCTTTGTCACATGAATGTAAACAGGTGAGCCAAAAATCTTCAAATGAGAAATATCAGGCTTCTTACCAGTAAAAGCTTCTTGAGGTGTACTCATGCCAAGTACTCTATGAGGACAATGGTTTTTCACATAAACCACAGTGTTGCATGCTTCCTCCCACAAGCGCAACTGTAGGCCTTGGTCATACAGCATCGCTCGTGCAGCACCCACGATCGTTCTGTTTTTCCTCTCCGTGACCCCATTCTGATGTGGGTTATGAGGCATTATGAGTTATCTTTGAATTCCTTCTTTGCTACAAAAGTCTTTGAATTCGCCCAAGATGTATTCACCACCATTATCGCTTCGTAGGGCTTTCACTTGCTTCCCCGACTCCTTCTCCACCAATGCCTTGAACTCACAAAAATTGAGAACATTTCACTCTTCTTCTACATGAAGAAGATCCATCATCTACAAGAATAGTCATCAAAAAATATAACATAATACCTATGTTTTGTTGTTGAAGAAAATGAGAAAGGTTCACACACGTCTGTGTGAATTCTCTCCAGGATCACTGAAGCACGGTTCTCCTTCTCATGAAAGGTGGTCTTCACAAACTTACCCATAGTAAATCCCTTGCACTGATCTGACTGCGCAAGAGTACCCTTGGGAATTCCAGTATAAATCTGTTGCAAAATCTTCAAAGTGCCATTGTGAAGATGGCCCAATCTCCTGTGCCATAATTCGCCCTCATACCGGCTCACCACTTCTTCTGCTTTGCCCACAATTGCAGCGTAGCCATCTACCTCTAGCTTGTAGATATTCTTAATTTTAACCCCTATCTTCTTGGTTTGACCCATTTTTTTTATGTCGAAGGAAGGCTTTTCCCTCACTGAAAACAACATCATAACCTTTGTCTTCCAGCATTGCGACCGAGACCAAGTTCTTCTTCAGAACTGGAACATGCATAACATTCTTCAACAAGAATAAATTACCAGACTCCCTCTCAAAGTTAATGGTCCCAATGCCAGTCACACTGTACCAACCATCGTTGCCCATCTCTATATGCATCTGGAGGTCCTTATCCTCCAAGTCACTAAACAACTCTTTGTCTCCCTTCATATGGAAAGACGCACCACTATCAAGATACCACACCGATCCCATACAGCTTGAAACCAAGAATGCGATCAAAGAGAAATAAATTTCAAATTATGAGGCTAAGGCCTCTCCAGTTGTAGATCCAGCATCCTTCTTGTTCTTCTTCTTCTGTGGATAGTTAGTGGCGAAATGCCCATGTTCGTAACAGTGAAAACACTTCACTTTGGAAAAATCCTGCTTCTTGCCTTTAGCTTCGGATTTTGAAATATTTTTCTTCACCTTCCCTTTCCTTTCTTTGGTAGCCAAAGCACAATTCTCTTCATCTTCATTCTTCGATGAAGATCCATCCCTGGTACCCCGCCTTATCTCCTCCTGCACAAGATCCGACCAAAGTCACTCCCATCCCGGCAGTTTCTCCCGTTCATTGACAGAGTCTTCGTAGCTATGCCAAATATTCGGAAGCCCAAGGAGAGCCAATATCACCAAGTATTTATCATCAACAGTAACCCCCACACTTCCCAGTTCATCCTTGCAGTGGATAAACTTCGTGAGGTATTTTGGAATATTGTCGTCTTTCTCCATTTTTATTTTTCTGAGCTTGTCTTTAAGCGCCAACTTCCTCTGGTCACTTCTGCTTTGGAACAAGTATATCAAATCCTTCCAAATTAAGAATGGAGTGGATTTCCCATGAAGGCTAGACACAATATGGTCCTTCACACCTTCCAAAAGAATCCTTCTCGTCTTTGTTGTCTTCTTTTGCCATGCATCAAGTAATGCAGCATTGCTAGATCTTGGCTTAGGAACATCGCTATCGATGAACTCCTTCAATCCATTATCCTATAGCACTACCTCCATCCTGTCCTTCCAGGCTATGTAATTCGAGCTCCCATCAAGGGCATACTCCAATCGCAACCCATTGAAAGCCATTTCAATGTATACTCAACTTCTGCACCAAGAATATTGTGTAGCAAATTCGAATTGTCCACCAGCACAAACTCACTTTACAATTGCAATCTTCAATTAACAATGCTCTGATACCATGTAGAAATTATATCCACTAAGCATGCATATGTCCTATATTCACCTGATCTCACAATATTTAACTTCTTGCAAGATACTAAATTGTTCCATTGTTAATATTTTGCGGAAAATTAATTGCACACACATGTAAAGCATAATAAAAATAATCGCACATAACATAGTTGTTTTTAATCGGGAAAGCTTGAGGCTAAAAACCCAAAATATATATTATGTATCATGGAATAATATGAAAATCCTCATACAAAGCTTATCAAGATCTCAGTACAGTACAATCGTCATATACTAATCAAGAACAATCTTGCAAATCCATACACCGATCTCTGCCCCCTGCTAGCCTACCTCCACTGCGCAATCCCTGCTGAAGAATAGCTCTAAATGAATTCCAATTACCCTTGCCTTGAATTCACAATCCTCATTGGCAACTCCAATGTGTGTGTGATGCAATCAATGCATCACTATAGTCACAACAGATAGTCCATCTTGCCCTTTCACCTACCTCTCCACTGGATCTCCACTGAAACTGCCATGCACTGTAGTTAACAGTTGTATTGTTCAGTTGATTAATGAGTTATTATTTGTGAATTAATTAACTAATTAATTCACTCCACTCTCACTAGTGTATCATTCAGTTAGACTAGATACAACTAGCTCAACTGAGTCTAATTGAGTTAAATTGAATACAACTCCATAACTACTCTTCCAACTATGTCATAACTCTGCCACTTGAGTTCTAACTGAGTCCTCCATGAATTAGCTCCAGTAAACCCTTGGGAATTGCATAATTCCTTCAGTCCACTGATTTGCCACATCTTTGCATTGAAGCAAAGTGCTCCAAGAGAATAATTTGTTGTTTAGAGTCTAATTATTATTAAGAGCTAATAATAATCGACATACATCTATTTTTAGATCAGCGATCTATAAATAGACTTCGCCCAATATTCTAAAAATATAATTTCATATATTTTTCCAACTTGATCAACCATCCACAAATATCATCCTGCAAATTTTGAAACATGATCACCATGTCTAAAGATAGACATAGTCTAAAATTAGACTTGCGCCAAAAATAGCCTGCGGGCCCACTTAGTGAAGGCGACTCTTTTCACTAAGCTCATCATCATGTTGAATCTCAAAATTTGTTGCTTCTCCTGCATTTTTTCTATAAGTACTAGGAAATATTTGATGAAGTGATCGAACTGCCTACAATATTTGCAAGACTAGCAAGCAGGGTTCGAGAAATTTCATGTGAAATTTCCTACATCTCCACGGTTGTAACAGATCAGTTTTCCTCATCCTCGACCTGCGCTCCCCCCTCTTCCTCCTCCCCTTCCTCTTGCGAGAGATCCTCCCCATCCATAAGGAGACAGTGGTGATGAGGGGTCCACTTGCATCTTGTATAATTTTCCCCTATCTACCATGAGGTCGAGTGTTCGGCAGTTCTGCTCATCATGACCTACAAACGAGCAGAACATGCACCACTGTTGTTTCAATTTTGGAACATAAGCACCCAATCGTGGGTAGTGATCTGTATCATGTCTTCCTACCACCTGACAGTCAGCACACCATAGCATAGGATTGCTAGGGCCAACCATTTCCCTAGGTCGTACAAGGCTCGGCCCCCCAGCCTGCATATAATCCGATAACAAGGGGCATTGATCCTTAGTATGACCTGACACCCTACAGCATATGCACCAGATATCCAGACTAGCTTCCTTACCACAATCCTTTCGCAAGTTTTGAATTTCTAAGTGCATTGCTTCTAGCTGGCTTTAGATCTATAAAGCTGTGACATGTGTATCATCTCTTATCGCAGCTTCTAATTTCATGGAAATCTCTAAGGCTTCCTCTTGGGAGTTGATCTTCTGCTTTCCCCTGGGTCCACGTAGGTGTGGTAATATCATATCGATAAACCATTCCTTGTGTTGATTATCTTCGTAGAAAAATTCCCCATCGCTGATAACCTTTTTTAATCATTGGTCAACTTCCCAGATGGACTCTGTAGGTCCCAGCTTAAATTCCTTTAATTCAAATACACATTGAGAGTATGACTCAGGCTTCTGGAATTGTTGCTTTAGGGTTTTCTTAATATCTTGTATTGATGTGTTCGCATGTTGACCAATGTATCCCATAGACCAATCCAGGGCCCTTCCCTTGAAGGCTATCGATAGTTGCGCTCGTTAGATAGCATCATTGTTAACGTTCTGCGTAGTCCACACAAATTTGGCTACGAACCATAACTGATTAATGTCCTCGTCCCCTAATCCCTTAAAGGTAGGTAGCTTCATGTGCGTAGCCATGTCGTCCTCTAGTGGTGGTGGAGGAGGTGTAGGAGAATTCTTACCCTTATGTGGGTTTGATGTAGGCGTGGTCAGGGAGCTAGTTCCACTTTGTGCAGCCCCTTCTTGGTCAAGTGATTTTCTTAAGGGACTGTATACTGATTTATCTCCTTCTTGATTAAATCGGTAGTAATTACCACTTTGTGTCGTGCTCCCACTCTGGTCGGAGGTTATTCACTTGGCGTGGCCACCCAAGACACCCTTTTCACTCAATATTATCTTAATCAATAGCGGCAGGGTTTTTAGGAACTTACCTCTAAACCCCTTGAAGAATCTTCGCTCTGCTTCCAAATCGCTCTACTTCTGAATATGACACAAATTGATCAACAGAAAATTCTATCATGAATCCCCCCAAGATAATATCAACCCAGTGATCTACAGTTTTGGTAATCTTATTATCATCCTTTTCCAATATTTGGATTGATTTGGGGGTCCACTGTGTGACCTGATCGTCTTTCCAGCAAGTCTAGAATTCCACCAACCATGCCAGCCACTCTTGAAACTCGTGTGTGAAGGATACAAAGAAGATTTCGTGTACTTCCGTAAAAATATATATGTTTTTCCAATCCTCCGTTGACAAATTTTCACTCTTATTCTCATTTAGGGAAAATTCTTGAATCTAATTTTCAAACCACTGTTCTAACTCAGGTTTTAATGGTTTCCAATGACCCCGTGGCATTACCCAATCCCTCTCTTAAAATTCTCCCGGTCCCAGCAATGAAACCATTTTTTGGCTTTAGGGGTCTTAACCCAGGTTCGGTTTTAAGGTTTGCCAACAAACCCCAATACTACTGGCCCTTTCGACAATGCCTTACTTACGTAGGTCAAGGTCTCACCCGAAGTAGTATGGGAGGGTGTTGGAACCAGGTTTCCACACCCTGAGAGATGGAAGGTTAATAAAAGCGAGCCCTTCAGATCCAACCGACCTACACTGATGAAGCCCTAACCCTAGAATCCTTAACAATGTATTGGCCGGAATAACTCAAGCGAAGTCAAATGTAAGAATTCAGCAGACAAATAAGAAAAATTATAGCTGGGCCTATGCATTCATTCCATTTTATAGTATTGCATCCATGTGTGCATTATAAAATCATTAATATTCATACAATGTACATTATTTCGTAAATAACATGTAACACAGCTCGTAATCGTAACACAGAAATACTCAGATGTCACAAAATATTCCTTTCATTCAATTATATCCAGATCCGACTTACAAACTCTATGACTAGGCTGCGCACACAGCCATTGGGGTCTGCACACAGCACTACTTAAGGTCTCTGTTCACACAGCCAGTAGGAGCCCTTACTCGGACTATCAATACAAAGATCCGAGTTCGTATCCCAGCTTGTCTCCGATCAAAAACTTACTTCTAAACTTCGACTTAGCCATCTATTTATAGCATATTAGCCTACGCTACTTCTATGGTCCACAAACCATGGTTTGCAGACTCCTAGTCTACCCTTTGACCCATTACAACATATCAGGGTTTTGACTCGCTCCCAAAGCCCCTGCGCTAGACCAAATATTACTAAAATATTACAAAAACTGGACAAAAATGTGGTTAGGGAACCTCGTTCCAACAAGTACAATGAGCCCAGTACAATAATCTAATCTGATCTATAGATAAAAAAAACACAACATAAATGGATCATTTATACCAAGTGATATTAGTTGCCTCGATCTAGATCTAGTTCTAGAAAATTATCAATAATTTATATGACGTTGATGTGATTGTGTGATGGATGACTGATGATACTATGTGATCAATTGACAGAATACCAAATATGATCCGCCCAATAACTCATAGATTCATGGCCTTAACATGCACTTCTTGTGGCTATACCAGCTCTGAGCCACTACCACAGAGTTATGTGCCCATGCCTAAGGGCCTGAATACCCTAGAAACTTGGTTGCACACGGAAGCCTGCCTGCAAGTGACTTTACTAGCTGATCCACGACTACAAAAATCTTAGCCTGTGGCCCAAGCCCAATAGAGCAGCTACCTCAATTTCTCCTACACATAGCCCATATCCAAAATACCCAGGTCTGAAATGTGCCTTTGTCTATGATCACAATTCACTACGTGAACCTCTTGTGACGTACCTGTGCAATCCAGAAAATAAAAATATGACCAATAAACAAAACATCATGAAGAATATATCATGAAAGAATGTGTGCAAATTAGCTTGATTTTTATTCTATTTATAACTTGATGAGGGACTGCTTGGGGCTTTGACCAGATCAACATGCAATTTACCCAACTCATAAAATAATAAAATAATTCATAACTTAACTTCTACTTAACCATTTACAACAATCTATAGATCAATTTCCATCCTCTTGAAAAGAGGAATCTAATTAACTTATTATTTTAACCATCTAAGTTAACCAATGTGGAATTTGAATCTAGTTGAAAAAATTAACACTCCCTCTCAACTAGGAATAATTCCACTTTGAAATATCTTCTTAAAGATCACTGCATCATAGTGTCATCATGGCTCAACTCCATACGCTGAAAATTTCTCTAATTTAAGAAGAAGAAGAATCATGCAGCGATAGATTCTACCAGTATCTAGCAACAGGATAACTCATCTCATAGGGGAGCACATCTCTGACCCTAGAGTCTCACCAGGGATCTCACCCACAACCCAGAATCATAAAAGGGGAGCAAGTCTCAACCCAATATTATAACCTACTAATCTTCCCATCAATGACTCTCATCATTCAAGTGGTAGAACACCTGCATCAAAATCTAGCTTGGACAAGATATTCAACTTACCAAGAGGTAAGCATCACATGCCTCCAAACCTCCTTAACCCATTGTCCAAACGAGGAGGGACAATCCCAACAAGCCCTTCTTGTGGATATGGTGCCAATAGGTATACACTCTGCAACGACCGATGGTGGTGGAGATACATGAATTTTCAAAACAAACAAGGATCACACGCATCCCATGAGTGAAAAATAGAGGAGCAACGTCTTCAACCCTATTTTCCAGAGTTCCCTCAACCCCAGGAGCCCTTCTCCTAAATTCCTCACCCCGAGAGCTTAAGTAGGGTAGGAAGATATTGTTGAGTGTTCTCGATCAGCGATGCCCCTTATCTGGAGGGGCTACATCCATTAGTCCAAGTTTTTCTCTGAAAAATAGGAACTCCCCTTTTGGTAATTTCTTGGTAATAATATCTATAGTTTTATCACCTCTTGCAGTGTGTTGGATTTTAACAGCTCCTCTCTACACCATGTCACAGATGAAATGATATCGAAGCTCGATATGGTTAGACTTGTCATGAAACACAGGATTATTTTCCAAATGAATCCCACTCTTATCATCAAAATGAATCATTGTAGTGTCCAACACTTGACCAAGGAGCTCACCAAAGAGCTTTCTTAACCACACAACTTCACTTCTTGTTGTGCTAGTAGCAATGTACTATGCTTCTGCGGTGCTCAATGCTACTGAATTTTGTTTCCATATCATCAAGGATATCATGGTAGAACCAAGGCTGAAACAACATCTATATTTTTTATTTCTATCGATAAAATTTCCTTCCCAGTTAGCATCATCGAATCCATGAAGTGGGATATCTCCAGCAGAGTATCTCAAACCAAATGTGATCGATCCCTATAATTATCTCAATACATGCTTGGTTGCTATCAAATATACATGAAGGGGGTTAGTCATGAACTGCGTCAATGTTTTTACTTCGTAACATATATCCATGCGGGTGTTCACAAGGAACATCAGAGGCCTAATTAACTATCTATACTCGTATGGATTCGCTAGATCAGGTCTAGTTGTTTTACCACACAACTTCTTGAAGTTCATTTCCATCGAAGTGACCATGCTTTGCCCTTGTTCAAACCAAAAATTTCCATCAAATTTACCACATAATTTCCATGTGAGAGAAATATCTCATCAAGCCTTTTCCACACCTCAAGGCCCAAAAAGTAATGCATAAGACCGAGACCTTTCATTTCGAATTCAGAGGCTAGATTCCTCTTTAATTCGATATTCAATTGTTCCTGTTAAGAATAAATCATCAACATATAGAACCAGAATCAAAATCATACCATGAACAACCTTAAAATAGAGGTTGGGATTAGAACTAATTTTAGTGAAACCCAGTTTCATTAGATAGTTGTCAATGTGAGCATACCAAGCTCGAGGAGATTGCTTTAATCCGTACAATACTTTCTTCAAACTACACACATGAGTTGTGTGATATTCCACTTAAAATCCATGTGATTTTTCCACCAAGACTTCTTCCTATAACATACAATGGATTAAGGCGGTCTTTACATCAATCTGGTGAAGTTTCTATCCTTGAATAGCAGCAAGGGAAACTATCGAACAGATAGTTGTATATCGAGCCACAAGAGAAAATATATCAATGTAATATTCTCCCTCTTTATGAGAGAAACCATGAGCTATGAACCTCGCTTTATACTTTTTGATGATTCCATCGATTCCATGCTTTGTTTTGAACAACCATTTTGAAGTCACAATAGCCTTCCCATGCAGTCTCGACACAACATCCCACACATCGTTTTTCACGATCAATTCATATTCTTCGGCCATGGAATCCTTCCTTTGACTTCTTATGGGGATGTTCATCTTGTATCATGGTACTCATAGCTACAACATAACCCTAATACCTACAAGGTTCCTTCCTTTCTCTGAATGATCAACGAACAGGAAGACTCCTTCCATTTTCTTGCAGAGTGTCACAAAGCCAAAGTGGTCTTTTCCTTGAAGGAGGATCACTGGGATGTGGATCTAATGGATCAATAGGTTCCATGGGTGTATCATCATTTCTTGACTTGAGCATAGAAGGTATATATAGAATATCCTTATCAACATCATATTCCATAGGAGGCAGAGGAAGATCTCTTGATTTACAAAGAGATACATCTTCATCGAAGGTTACACCTTTGCTAATTTCAACCTTCCTTTGACCAGAAATGCATATTATGTAAGACTTTGTAGAAACTATACAAGATGCATTTATATTACTGGACTCCCCTGATATAAAAAATTAACTTATGTTAAATACAGAATCCTTCCACTTAATTCTTTGTGGAAATTAAATCACCAATTGTAAAACACATATGAAGCAAAATCAATCGCACATAAACATAGTTGTTTAACGGGAAATATTAAAGCTAAAAACCCCAACTATCATATATTATGTATATCAATGAATCATCTAACAATCTCATACAAAGCTTAATAAATCAACCTCTCAGTACAATCAACAATCATTACACACTGTCATGCATAAATTTGCATATCTATGCACCAATTTCTTGCCTCCTGAAAGCCTACCTCCATTGCACAATCCCTACTAAATAAGATCCCTGAATGAATTCGAATTGGCCTTTCCTTGACTGTGCAATCCTCATTGGCATCTCCAATGTGTGTCATATGCATTGAATACATCACTATAGTCACAACAGATAGTCCATCTCACCCTTTCACCTATCTCTCCACTGGGTCTCCACTAGACCTGACATGCAAGTAGTTAACTGTTGTATTTTTTTAGTTGAAAGTGAGTCTCTGGTTGTGAATTGATTAAATAATTAATTCACTAAAATCTTACTAGTGTATCTTCAGTTAGAACTAGATACAACTAGCACAACTGAGTTTAAATCACTTAACTGAGTTAAATTAAATAACAACTCCCATAACTACTCTTCCAACTCTGTCACAACTCTACCACTTATGTTATAACTGAGTCCTCCATGCATGAGCCACCAACCACCCTAGGAATTGCATAATTCCTTTAGCCCATTGATTTTCCAAATATGTTCACAGAAATAAATTGCTCCAAGAGAATAATTTGATATTTATTGTCGGATTATTATTAAGGGCTAATAATAATCGACATGCATCTATTTTTAGATTAGTGATCTATAAATAGACTTCGCCCAATCTTCTAAAAATAGAATTTCATCTATTTTTCTAACTTGATCAACTATCTACAAATAGCATCCTACAACTTATAGAATATGCTCACCATGTCTAAAAATAGACATACAACTAAAAATAACCTACTGGCCCCACTTAGTGAAGGTGCTTAATTTTCACTAAGCTCGTCATATTCTTGAATCTCAACACTCCCTTTCAACAAGATAGGGATTATCCTTCACCCCAATCATGTCTCTATGGTATTCGAATTTTCTCCTGGTGAGCGCCTTCGTCAGAATATCTGCATCCTGATCTTCCGTAGGAATGTACTGAAGCAACATGATCTTCCGTTGCACATAATCTCTGATATGATGATACCGGATATCTATATTCTTAGATCTATCATGAAACACAGGATTAATCGAGAGTTTAATGCAACTCTGATTATCACAATGTATTATTGTATGATCTATATGAGAACTGAACAAACCGACCAGAATTTCCTCATCCAGATAGCCTCACATGCAGCTTGACTTGCTGCCATGTATTCTCCTTCCGCTGAACTGAGTGCCACAAATATTTGTTTCCTGTTGTACCAAGAAACTGTTGTAGATCCGATACTGAAAACCCCTCGTGATGTGATCTTTCTGTCTGTTGGGCTGCCTGCCCAACCTGCATCTATGAAGCCATGCAACTTCACCTCATCCGTCTGTCTGTACCATAAGCCATACTCAGATGTGCCCTTGAGATATCTCAAGACATGCATGTCTGCCTTCCAAAAGATCTTGGTAGGCTTAACCATCGCTTGACTAAGCTGGTTCACCGCATAGCATATGTCCGGTCTTGTATTAACTAAATACATAAGCGAACCCACCAACTGAATATATACAGTAGCATCCACTACCTCTGTCGATGTAGCATCCTCTTTCCTCCAATTTCGTAGAAGAGGAGTATCCATGGGCTTGCAGTCCTGCATGTGAAACTTACCAAGTATCTCCCGAGCATACTTTCCTTGAGACACAAATAGTTCACCTTCTCGCTGCCATATTTCCAATCCAAGGAAATAATGAAGGAGGCCCAAATCCTTCATCTCAAACTCCTTTGAAAGATCTTCCTTGCATGAGTGTATCCACTGCTCATCACCCGTTAGTATTAAATCGTCAACATAAAGAACAATGATTAAAATATTACCCTCCACCACAATTTGGTATATTTTTTCATCCGCCTCACTCTTGGTGAAGCCAAGTCCAATGAAATAGCTGTCAATCTGTGTGTACCAAGCATGGGGTGCTTTGTTCAGCCCATACAGCGCTCTTTTTAGTCTGCACACATGCAACTCGCTACTAAAGATCTCAAATCCTTCAAGCTGCTCAATGTACACTTCTTCCTCAATGATCCCATTAAGTAATGCAGTCTTCACATCCATCTGATGAATGTGCCAACCCATCTGCACTGAGAGAGCAAGGATGGTCCTTATGGAATAATATTGTGCGACAGGTGCAAAGGTTTCTTCATAATCAATCCCCTCGATCTGTGAGAAGCCCTGGGCAACAAATATTTCCTTATATTTCTTGACGCTCCCATAATTATCTTTCTTTACCTTGTAGATCCATCTTGAACCTACCACTGGTTTACCAACCGGCCTTGGAAAAATCTCCCAAGCATTGTTTCTGACAATGGAGTCATACTCCTCCACCATGGCATCTACCCATGTGGGCTCCTGCGCTGCTTCCTCAAAGGGAGATGGCTATGTCACGATACACTTGCTCATGATATCCATGTATCCAGTGAATCGGTCAGGTGACTATCTTTGTCTGTGCTATGATGTAGGGACTCCTACATTATTTGCCACATCAAACTTCAGCCTCTCATCATTCTGTGGTACGCCTTCTGCCTCTTCTAATGTTTGGCTCTGCGTGAGTGGACTCCTCCACTCCATGATCCTCCTCCTGTGGCTGATCCACATCTTAAGGCTCATATTTGGGAACAATAATTTCCTCCTGTGTATGCAATTGTAGCTCCCTCTCAAGTGAAAACTTCATGGCTTTCTCCTTGTTGAATTTTACGTCCTGTCGTACCACATTCATCTAACTATTTGGAAAATACACACGATAATTATGGGGTGTTTCTATGTACCCCACAAATATCCCAACTTCTGCAGTCGGCTCCAGCTTCTTCCTGGCATCCTTTGTCATATGAATGTAAACATATGAGCCAAAAATATTCAAATGAGAAATATCAGGCTTCTTACCAGTAAAAACTTCCTCAGGTGTACTCATGTCAAGTACTCTATGAGGACAACGGTTTTGCACATAAACCACAGCGTTGCATGCTTCCGCCCACAAGTGCATTGGTAGGCCCTGGTCATGCAGCATAGCTCATGTAGCACCCACGATCATTATGTTATTCCTCTCAATGACCCCATTTTGTTGTGTGTTATGAGGCGCTATGAGTTCTCTTTGAATTCCTTCTTTGCTACAGAAGTATTTGAATTCGTTCGAGATATATTCACCACCATTATCGCTCCGCAGAGCCTTCACTTCCTTCCCCGACTCCTTCTCCACCAATGCTTGAAACTCACATAACTTTGAGAATTTTTCGCTCTTCTTCTACATGAAGAAGATCCAACATCTACGAGAATATTCATCAAAAAATATAACATAATACTTGTGTTTTGTTGATGAAGCAACCGAGAAAGGTCCACACACATCTATGTGAATTCTCTCCAGGATCACCAAAGCACGGTTCTCCTTATCATGAAAGGTGGTATTCACAAACTTACCCATAGTACATCCCTTGCACTGATCTGATTGCACGAGAGTACCCTTGGGAAGTCTAGTAGAAATATGCTGCAAAATCTTCAAGGCGCCATGGTCAAGATGGCCCAATATTCTATGCCATAATTTGCCCTCATCTTGGCTCACCACTTCTTCTGCTTTGCCCATCATTGCAGCGTAGCCATATACCTCCAGCTTGTAGATATTCTTAACTCGAATCCCTATCCTCTTGGTTTGACCCATTGTTTTATGTCACAGGAAATTTTTTCCCTCGCTGAAAACAACGTCATAACCTCTGTCCTCCAACATCACGACTGAAACCAAGTTCTTCTTAAGACCTGGAACATGCATAACATCTTTCAATAGAAATGGTTTACCTGAATCTCTCTCAAAGGTAATGGTTCCAATTTCGGTCGCACTGTATCTATCATCGTCGCCCATCTCTATATGCATTTGGAGATCTTTCTCCTCCAAGTCACTAAAAAACTCCTTGTCTCCCATCATATGGAAGGAAGCACCACTATCAAGATACCACACCGATCCCATTGCACTTGAAACCAAGCATGTGATCAAAGAGAAATCAAGTTCAATTTGCGAGTCTAAGGCCTCACCCGATGCAGCTCCAGCAGCCTTCTTGTTCTTCTTTTTCTGTGGGCAGTTAGTGGTGAGATGCCCATGTTCGTGACAGTGAAAACACTTCACTTTGGAAAAATCCAGCTTCTTTCCTTTAGCCTCGGATTTTGGATGGGATTTCTTCCCCTTCCCTTTCCTTTCTTTGGCATCCAAAGCGAAATTATCTTCATCTTCATTCTTCGATGAAGAGCCATCCCTGGTACTTCACCTTATCTCCTCCTGCACTAGATCCAACCAGAGTTGCCCAATACAGCAGTTTCTCTCATCCATTGACAGAGTCCTGATAACTGTGTAAACTCTTCAGTAATCCAAGGAGATCCAATCTCACCAAGTCATCATCCGCAACTGTGATTCCCACACTCCCCAGCTCATCCCTACATTGGACAAACTTCGTGAGATATTTTGGAATATTGTCGCCCTTCTCCATTTTGACTTTTCTGAGCTTATCTTTCAGCGCCAACTTCCTATGGTCGTTGTTGCTTTGGAAAAGATCTGTAAAAGCCTTCCACATTGCAAATGGAGTCGCTTTCTCATGAAGGCTTGACACAATATGTTCCTTCACACCTTCCAACATAATTCTTCTTGTCTTCGCTACCTTATTTTTCCAGGCGCCAAGTAATGCAGCATCACTAGAAGTAGGCTTAGGAACATCGCTATCGATGAACTCCTTCATACCATTATCTTCAAGCACCGCCTCCATCCTATCCTTCCAGGATATGTATTTTGAGCTACCCTCAAGGGCATACTCCAACTACAACCCATTGAAAGACATTTCAATGAATACTCAACTGTCGCACCAAGAAATTTCTGCAACAAATTTGAATTGTTCACCAACACAAAACTTAGCGCCGCTTCAAGATTGCAATCTTCAGTGATTAACACTGCTCCGATACCATGTAGAAATTATACAATATGCATGTATATTATCGGACTCCCCTAATCTAACAAATTAACTTATGTAAAATACATAATCCTTCCACTTAATTCTTTGCGGAAATTAAATCACCAACTGCAAAACACATATGAAGCAAAATCAATTTCACATAAACACAGTTGTTTAACGGGAAAGATTAAAGATAAAAACCCCAACTATCATATATTATGTATATCAATGGATCATGTAACAATCTCATACAAAGCTTAGTACATCAAGCTCTCAGTACAATCAACAATCATTACACATTGTCATGCATAAATTTGCATATCTATGCACCAATTTCTTGCCTCCTAATAGCCTGCCTCCACTGCGCAATCCCTGTTGAAGAAGACCCCTGAATGAATTCAAATTGGCCTTGCATTTACTGCACAATCCTCATTGTAATATCAAATGTGTGTCAGATGCATTGAATGCATCACTATAGTCACAACAAATAGTCCATCTCACCCTTTCACCTATCTCTCCACTGGGTCTCCACTAGAACTAACATGCAAGTAGTTAACTGTTGTATTTGTTCAGTTGCAAGTGAGTCTATAGTTGTGAATTAATTAAATAATTAATTCAATAAACTCTCACTAGTGTATCTTCAGTTAGAATGAGATACAACTAGTACAACTAAGTTTAACTCACTTAACTGAGTTAAACTAAATAACAACTCCCATAACTACTCTTCCAACTTTGTCACAACTCTGCCACTTCAGTTCTAACTGAGTCCTCCATGCATGAGTCACCAACCACCCTAGGAGTTGCGTAATTCCTTTAGCCCACTGATTTTCCAAATCTGTTCACTGAAATAAAGTGCTCCAAGAGAATAAGTTGATATTTATTGTCGGATTATTATTAAGGGCTAATAATAATCGACATGCATATATTTTTACATTAGCGATCTATAAATAGAATTCACCCAATATTCTAAAAATAGAATATCATCTATTTTTCCAACTTGATAAACCATCTACAAATAGCATCCTGCAACTTATATAATATGCTCACCATTTCCAAAAATAGACATACACCTAAAAATAGCCTGTGGGCTCCACCTAGTGAAGGTGTTTAATTTTCACTAAGCTTGTCATCTTGTTGAATCTCAACAGCCTTGAGGTTTTCACAGTAACCCACAAACATGCCTTTTCTACTTGTAGCTTCTAGCTTATTCCTTTTGTCTTTTGGTACATGAAAGAATACAAGGCATCCAAATATGCAACGATGACTGCTGTCTGGCTTGTTACCTATGAATATTTCCTCTGGAGACTTATTCTTCAACACTTGATGCCAGTACTCGGTTCTTAACATAGAAAATATTATTATCTCCTTCAAACCATAGAAACTTTGATGCTTTCTAATTATGAAGCATAGCACAAGTAGCTTATAATATCGACCGGTTCTTTATTTCAGCAAGGCCATTCTGCTCTGGTGTATAAGGTACAATAGTTTCCTTCCTGATCCCTTCCTTTTTTCAGAATGTTATGAATTATTTTAACATGTATTATCCTCCATTTTTGGATCTAGACACTTTGATCCTTTTACCGGATTGATTCTCAATCAATGCTTTGAATTCCTAAAAAATTTTGAAGGCTTCATCCTTGTGCTTGATGCAATATAACCATGTCTTTCTGGAATTAGCATCAATAAAGGTAATGTAATATATATGGTTTCTAATGGAGTGCACATGCATCGGATCACATATGTCTAAATGGATAAGATGGAGGATATCATATGTATTTTCCTCACTAGAGGGGAATGGTCCCCTTGTTTTCTTTCCACTAGCACACCTAGGAAAAACTCCTTCATGTCAAGCTTGTACATGGGAAATACCTGATACCAGCCTCTTCAATTTCAGAAGATAATCATAATGTATATGTGATAGTCTACAGTGCCATAATTCACTAAGATGATTGGTGTTGTGGGATAATGAAAGTAGTGGTCTTCATGTGACCTTGTAGATTCCTTCAGACCTCAGTCGTAATGTGAATGCATCTTTTATAGGTGAACCAACATTCCAAGTTAGGACATTACCATTGACGAAGGAAATCATCATCCCTTTATCTTCTAATGCAGATATAGAAATCAAATTCTTCATAAGACCCGACACATACATGACATCATTTAACAAAGTTGTTTCCCCAGTATTTAACTGAAATGTAACCAATCCAAATCCTTTTAGAAGATGAGTATAATTATCTCAAATAATTATCCTTAACATAGTCTTCCTCTCTATTATATTGGAAAGGACTTATTTATAACCAGAGTATTGATGGAAGACCCCACTATCTACTAAACATGTATCCCATGAATCTAATGGAGAGGAACTAATAAGTGCATAAATGAGAACATATTCATTTTTATCTACCATATTAATTTCATATCTAGAAGCTTTTGACCTCTTTTGAGATGGATGATCTTCTTCACGATTGCTTGATGAATCTCTTCTACTCCACTTCTCCTCTCTTCCCTTTTGTCATGATTGTTCCTTTTATTGTCTTTCATTATTTTATAATAGTTTTTGTTGTTGATGTTGTATCATGACCTCTTTTTATTTTCGAGACAATCACGAGCATAGTGGCCTTTCTTGTGGAAGTTGAAGCATTCAATGTGAACATGTGATTTTTCATTCCTTCCTTTTGAGTTTTGACGAGGAGGAGGTCTTCTATATGGGCCTCCTTTTTCTCTTTTTCTCCTTCTATTGTTGTAAGTTACATAAGCAGTGGACTCTCCTAATTCATGTTTCTGAATCCTTCCTCTTTTTATCATTTTGGATTCTTCTTGAGTCAGTTTCCCAACAATTTCATCAAAATATGGAAGAATTTTGTTATTCCTGATAGTAGTAATAAAGGTTTCCCAAACTGGAGGGGGACCTCTAAGAGTCACGATAACCAATTCTATGTCGAGCATATCCTCACCAACCCTCTGCAGTTGATCTTTGAGACGAGAGATCCTCATAATGTAAGACTAAATGGTATCACCTTTGTTCATATTCACTTCCTTGAGTTGGTATTTCAATGTAATAGCTTCATTTAGATTGTTAACTTCATACATGTTGGCAACTTTATTATACATATATTTAGTCTTCTTCAAATTCCCAACATAAGCAAGTAAGTGATCTTGTAACCCATCAGCTAAGATTTGTTTTTCTTTGGACTCACCTTTCTTGTACCTATTCTTAATGATGGCAAAGGAATCTTCTGAAGGTTCGGGCATCTTTCCTTGAATATATTCCAACACATCATTGTTATCAGCAATAATCTCTAATCTGACTTTTGATGCAGCAAATTTTGAAGTGTCTCCCAACTTATCATGCTCCTTGAAGGTAGAGGAAGACATATCAACCTTATCTTTTAGATCTACTTTCTGATAGACTTGTATATCTTCTCTCTGATAATGCAGGCTTCACTTATTTTCTTCTCTTGGGCTTGTCCATCACCTGGGCTCTGATACCATGTTAATTTTGTCAATATTGCTCTATGTTGTATCAGTTAATTAAGCCCAAATCATATTTTCATTAACAATGTATTTAAATCTTTGCAATATAAATAACCACAAACTGTAACTAAATATAGAACAATGTATGAAAAGACAAAGAAGACAATATCAAAACCATGAGACACTGAAATTGGTCCAAGACCAGGGGAAAACCCCACTATGGGGGAAACCCTTTCAAATATTCTTTTTCTATAGATTATCTTCAAAATATTTCAGTAGAGAGTACAATGAGCCTATTATAGTATTATAGCAGACAATAATATGATCTTATCTATAGATCAGCAAAACACAAAATCAATGGATCAGAGGTACCAAGTGATCTTAGTTACCCCGATCTAGATCTGAGTCTAGAAAAATGTCAATAACTGATCTGATGTGTATGTGAGTGTGTGATGGATGACTAATGATACTGCATGAGTAAGTGAAAGAATACAAAATCTGATCTTCCCAATAACTCAGAGTCACATCCTTAACATGCAATGCCCATGGCTATATCAAGTCTAAGTCGCTACCACAGAGTTTTGCACCCACAGCTGAGGGCATGAATACCCTAAAAACTTGGTCGCGCCATGAATCCTGCCTGTAGCATAATTTAATACCTGAATTTTGATGACAACAAGCTTAGTCCATGGCCCAAGCCCAGCAGAGCCACTACGTCAAGTTCTCCTGCCCGCGGCCTAGATCCAAAATACCCATATATGAAATGCGCCTCTATCTATGATCCTGATCCACTGCATTGACCTTCTACAATGTACCTGTGCGAGCTAGAAAACAAAAATACGACCAATAACCAAAAAAGCATGAAGAATATATCATGATCGAATGTGTGCAAATGAGCTTGAGGTCACTTCTATTTATAACTTGATGAGAGACCACTTGGGGCTTTGACCATATCAACATGCAATTTACCCAACTCATAAAATAATAAAATAATTCATAACTTAACTTCCGCTTAACCATTCAGAACAATATATAGGTCAATTTTGATCCTATTGAAAAGAGGAATATAATTAACTTATTATTTTAACCATCTGAGTTAACCAATGTGGAATTTGACTCTAGTTGCAAAAAATAACAATGTGCTATGGTCTTATAATTTATTTGGATTCCATGTGTGTTTGGTTTATTTAACTATATCATTTGATTAGATGATTAGATAACACATCTTGTAATCAAATTGATACATAACACATCCATCCTTATATTTATATTTGGATTATTTATGCTAAACCTATTGTGGTTTCAAAGAACCATGGTTTGATAGATTTTGATGATAGGATTGTGTTAGCTTTACATTTCCTTGTATGTTTATTTCATATCATTATTCTATGTTCGAATTTTGGTTTGCACTTTCTAGAGGTAAATTCAATCCTTGAAGGATAATATCAATACATTGAAATCTTTCATGATTATAGTATCACGTTTTTCATTTGTGTAGAAGATTGTAATCAAACAGGAATCGATTTATATCAACACCCAATGATAATTCTATTTTAGGACTCTTCATGCTATATATTTCTTCGTGGGTTGTTCATTGAATGGTTCTCAACTACATTGTAACTTTTATTGGATCACTTGAACACTTTTCCAAAGACATTGTGAAGACTTTGTAACGTGGAGAACAGGAGCTTTGTAACATGGTCCCCAAATAGAAAATACCTTATAGTAGTTTCCCTTTGAACATAGTTTTTCTTCTTGACAAACATACTAGATAAATCTTGTTCAAGATGAGACTTAGAGGTAGTCTATAGGAACCTTTGACCTACATTTAATTGGAATTATTATTCCCATGCAATTATATAACTATTGATAAGTCTATTATCCATTGATAAAATCCTCTATGGCCTTGGTAGTGAGTTATTTTGTTTTTCATACAATATTCCTTTTTTAGTGTTAGGCTAGCAGACTCATTATTGTTCACATCTCCACACATACATTGCAATGCCTCAAAGCTTACGCTTCTAGATGGATAAAGTAATGTCCTAAATTTTAAGCAATTAAATTCACCAACATTTTGGCACCATTTCCATGGAGGCACTAGAAGAGATAAGACATGTGGGAGGTAATGTGATTCCCCAAAAATTAAGACTTGGAGGAGTGAGAAGGTAATGTGGGAGGTAAGAACCTAAGTGACCAATTTGGTGAGTCTCATGAAACCTTGTCGTATTGGAATAATGTGTTATATTTTATTTTTTTTAACCATTTTTTCTTTTTTATGAGCTAATTATGTGAACAAATAACTCATTTATCGAAGGATACCAATAGCACTAGAATCTCATAGTGTGGTTTGGTTTTGACATTAGTTTTTGTTTCAATTCTTCATATTTTATCAATTGAATGAATAGAATGAGGACACTCGGGATAGATTTAAGGGTATGACTAGGTTAGATACTCCTTAAAAGAACCCCATTTCTAACATTGATTTTCTATCAAATAGATCTCTAAAGAAATGATGAACATGAAAAAATTTAGGATTGAACTCAGGGCATGTGGAAGGAAGCTTCAAACATAAGGAATAATCAGAAAACAAGGAATAATATTCCACATTCCCTCTAATTAATTCTAAAGTGATAGAAAAACTAGTTGAAGAGCTAGACCAATAGGCATAATTATAATTAGACTTAAACCCTAATCATGAGCTAAATTCACTCTACTTGGAAACCAAGTACAGTATTTTCGGGGGGAAAACATGGCAGAGGGAGAAGACGAAGTGTTCCTATAAGGGAAGGAACAAACCAATGAAGATGAAGAGGTAACCTTTGGCTTACCCATTGTGGATCCCAACACAATGGTATAAATGAAAAATATCCCTCCATCAATTTTTCCAAATTTCCATGTTAAGAGCAACGAAGACCCTAATTCCTTTTTGTTTGAGTTTGATATATTGTGCACAAGTTATGATAACTCTACCAATGCCCAAAATATTAAGCTTTTTTTTACACCATCAATGATGCAACCTTGCATAAATTCATGGGGTTTACAGGAAACACCATAAGAATATGGGATGGGATGCATAGGACCTTCCTTAAGAATTATCAATAATATCATAAATTCAAGGACTTAAGGGAGGAAATCTTTGAGATTACATAGAAAAAGGATGAAAGTCTAGAGGATTACCTCAAAAGGCTTTTATCTAGTCTCAGAAGATCCAAACAACATAAGCTTGATCAAGATACCATCATAACTATATATTTTTTGGGGTATTTTAGATGAGTCTATTAATGTACTAAATTTAATGGGAACTAGGAATGTTTTTCAGTTGACTTTTGACAAAATTAGTGGCTTGTGCATGAAATATTCTCACAACCAAGCTAGGTATTGTAGATGAATGAGAGATTCTTTTTCTAAAAGTACCAAATATGCAATAATAAATGTAAATAAACTTGAATTAGGACACTTATTAGAAATATTTATAACTAATATTCTTGATAATCTTAATTTATAATTAAATAGTTTTTAATTTAAGAGAAACCGAGAAAAAGAAAGAGAAACACTTTATATATGTTTTCCTAGGCGTAAAAACAAACACCCTTTATGATAATTCCCTTTAGATGTTATTATAGTATGTGCCATCTATGCAAGTGATCACATTATAAATCATTTTCCATCTTTACCTAGTCTCAAGGTGATCTACCAATGAAAGAATCAAACAACAAGGCATCTATATGGGCGTGCACCAATTAATCCTTGGAAATCGAGAGTATTAGGTATCCTTTGGATCCCACGCCTCAATTTTTCTCATTATTTTCATGGACGAAAAAAAATCATTTCAATGTTTGAGTCCTCCTATTCCTTGGAAAGTATATGTTCCACAATAACTCCAAATCCATCCTTGGAAACAAGGGTGGTGAGGATCCCATTTTGGGAATATTCCTTCCTACTATTATCCCATACCACCACAACAATTGTATCCTCCACCATTTCAACATTCATACACAATACACCCCCAAACTCAATAAAATAAACTAGATACACCACCACAACATTTTCAACTTCCATAATCACAGAAATCACAGTTGTTACCTACCCAACCTCCATGGCCTACAAATTAACTTGCCTAGATGATTTCTAACCCAAAAACAATGTAACTCAACAAATTTTTAACATTGATTTTCTACCCTTTCCCACACACCTGATTACACCAGTTGGATTGCAAGACATCTAGCTTAGATCAAGAAAGGTTCTCAATCATAATATGACTCTCTCGTCATCATTACGGATGAATTTAGGGAGGAAAATAACAACTAAAAAAAAATGATGCCTCAATAAAACAAAATACCCAAAATTTATAGCCTCTGCCATCATTACCTCCCTACCCAGAGGCTAATTTTGGAAAATCCTACTGTGTGTCGTAAATTTGACCTGGTTTCAAAACCTAGGAACATTTGTACCAAATTTCCCTTAATAAAAGCCATTAAATACATTATAATCTATGCTAAATCCATTAGTGAGATTTGTCTAAATAATGTAGGGAGGAAGTTGATAGAACCACAAACCATCTAGTTAGTTGTGAAACTAAGTGATTTATTATCTGACAAATCCTTATAGGGAAATACATGAATCATGGAAAGCCATTTGTTCGAGTCCACATCAATAATATCCTTGTTTTGAATGCTTTGATCAGTTTAGGAGAAAAAATCAATGTGATGAAAAAACAAACAATGGAATAGTTGCAACTACCCAACCTTTGTCCTACACCTATAGTCTTGCAACTAGATGATTGATCTTAAATAAATCCTAAAGGTGCATTGGATGATGTAATCGCCCCATTGTATTGTTGGGAGTTTATTGCAAAATTTATGGTCTTGCAACCAAAAAATATTCAGGATTACATCCCTTGATATTTGTATGACCATGGTTAGCCATTGTCGATGCTTGCATCAGTTTTCGCTCCAGAGATATGCTTATCTCACACAGGGAACCAATAAAGAAAGTGAATTTGTAACCCCTACCAAATATTCTCATGAATTTTAAAATAAATTATGGCTTGAAAATTCTAATGGTGATGAAGAGAGTGCTCAGTCTATTTATTCAGTTGATAAAATCATGCAATTTAAATAATACTTTGAAGATAGCTAGGTTCATGATTTTCTTGTTAATCTCGACTCTTTAAAAAAACCCATATCAATTTGATTAATTTTCATTCCTGATTTTCAAGAAATTTGTGACCACAACACCTCAACATCACTGCATATTTCTACATTAGCAATATATCAGGATCTAACGCCACCCTTGTTGAAATTGGCCTACGAAAAACCTTGTACATAAATTTTCAGCTTGATACATCTCAACAAGAACAGGTAGTTAGAATGTTGAAAAAACATACCAATGTAATTACCTGGAGCTAGAATGATATGACAGGAATTTCCCCTTAAAATTATATACACCATATATACATTCAAGAGGGTTTTTTATTTGTTAGAAAACCCCTGATATAGATGAAACCATCTCTAAAATATTTTTTCGAAGAGGAACTATAAAAAATCTTAAATTCCAACTTCATTTACTCGATTTCATATAGCTAATGGGTTTCACCCCTCGTGATATTCCATAACAAAAATGGGAAGTGGAAAATTTGTGTAGATTTCAGAGAAATCAACAAGGCCACCCTTGGGGACTAATTCTCCCTCTCATTCATTGATTAGGTTTTGGACACATTAGTTAGCAAGAAGTACATTTCTTTTCTCGAAGGTTTTAGTGGGTATAACCACATAAAGATTGCACTAGAAGATCAGGATAAGAAAACCTTCACATGTCCATGGGGGGCATACACCTACAAATTACTTCCCCTTGGATTATGCAACACTTCTGCCACCTTTTAAAGAGTGTTATTAGCCATTTTTTTTATCTCAAACATGAAATTTCTGAAATATATGTGGACCGTTTTTTTTTGTATATGGTGATTCTTTTCATGAAGCTTTAGAGAATTTAGAAAAGATTTTGATTATATGTCAATAATTTAACCATGAATTAATTACTATATGTTGGAAGCATTTCCCCTTCGGTTATGCAAACTTCTCTTATTCATGTGATAGGAAGATGAAACACCTCAAATGAATGCCAATTTTTATGGGAAGCCTAACGGAATTCTTATAAGATGAAAACCAAGGATAAATAAAATTATATTGATATGTATATCTTTTGAATAGAATGCATCAAACAAGCTATCCAAATTATTCTATTTTTTGGTGTGTGTGTGTGTGTGTTCAACACTATCAAATGTTGCATGTTGCAAATTATAGGTATTGTTCTTGGTCATGTTATTTCTTTTGCAGGGATATAGGTTGATCCCATAAAAATTGAATTCGTATTAAAAAATCTATTTTTAAAATATAAAAAAGCCATTTAGGCCACATTGGTCACTATAGGAGAATTATAGAATATTTTTCTAGAATAGTTGCTCCTTTTTTTAAATTAGTTGCTAAAGATGTCGATTTTTCCTAGGGTGATTATTGTCAAACTACTTTTGAACTAATCAAGAATAATTCCACCAAGGAACATATCTTAAGGGGACAAAATTGGTTTGTTCCATTTCATATTTCCAAAAATTCCTCAGAAACAACCTGTGGAGGTTTTGGGATAAAAGGAAAATAAGTTATCTTATGTTATTTACTTCATTAGCAAAAATATAACACCTGCAAAATTGAATTGCATAGTTACTAAAAGGGAATTTTTAGCCATAGTACATGCAATAAATGATTTTAGACACTATATCATTGTGTTTGAGGTATTTATTCATACTCGAACACTCTACCATAAAATATTTAATGAATAAGCCTATAACTAATGATAGGGTGACTGGGTGGATTTTGTTTCTACGGGAATTTAATATCGCCATATTATATCGACTTAGAAAAGCTAATATTGTAGAATATTTCCTTTCCAAAATTCATAATGAAGGTCAAGTAACTATTGTAGATGATGATTTTCCTAATGAACACTTATTTTTTGTATCTACTAACTTTGAAAACGTAGCCAATAATTTATCCACGGGGAAGATTCTGCAACATCTCTTCCAAGGAGAAATAAAATATCATCATAATTAATTCCTCATATTCCTATATTAGAGGATATCTCTTCCAAATCATATTTGAATTTATCATCAAAAAGTGTGTACGGGATGACGATATGTTTGACACATTGAGATCCTCCCACGATGAACCATGTAGGGGGGGACTTCACTAACAAGAGAATGACCTAAAAATTTCTTCATATGGGGTATTATTGGCCTACCCTCTTTTGATATGCTAAGGAGTACATTCAAATATGTGATAACTATCAACAAATGGGCCTCGTAGTATAGTCTAATGAAATTCCTTTTCAACCTTGGATATTGATTTAGCCTTTTGGAAAATGGGCTCTTGATTTCATGGGCCCTATTTCCCCAACATATAAA
Organism: Pinus albicaulis; assembly: GCA_034641835.2. NCBI lineage: Eukaryota > Viridiplantae > Streptophyta > Pinopsida > Pinales > Pinaceae > Pinus > Pinus albicaulis. Next base: position 233,537,261 of record CM076572.1, on the reverse strand, counting down.
AAGAAAATATATATATTTGTTTGTAAAAATTATGTAACTAAATGGGTAGAGATTAAATCTATTTTGCATGCTATTGAAGAAGTAGTTTTATACTTTTTTTAAATTATGTTTTACTCATTTTGTTGTTCCAAGAGAAATTGTGATAAAACAAGGAGCATAGTTCACCTCAAAGCTTGTAAAAACCATCACTTAATAGTACCAAATTATGCATTGGAAGTATTCCCTATACTACACATAGGCCAATGAGAAAGTGGAATCTACCAATAAATTCCTTGAATAAATCTTGACAAAAATAATACAGTTACATCAAAAATATTGGGTATATCGAATTCCCAAGGCTCTTTGGGCCTATAGGACTACATGGAGAAACATGAGCGATGACACACAATATCATCTGGGGTATGGAAAATAGGTTCTCTTGCTAGCATAATTACAGGTAAAGACCTTCAGAACTATAGCTCAACTAGGCATGAAACTCCTTGAAGCATAACAACAAAGAATCCTCCAACTCAATGAATTGAATGAGATGCGCCAGCATGCCATTCAAAAAACTAATATTTTCCAACAATAAATAGGCAAGCGAAATCATAAATTCATCCAAAATAGGAAATTTAAATCAAGTGATTGGGATCTCCTCTTTGACTCTAAATGTAAACATTTCAAGGGGAATTTCAATACACATTGGTTGGGCCCATATGAATTCAAAAATGTTCTTTATAATGGTTTTGTATAAATCAAAAATATTGATGGGAAAGAAATTTCATTTTTGGTTAATGGGCATAGACTAAGATGTTATCAGTATCTTTTAATCGAGAGGAATTCATCCAACAAGTTTTGCAACAATCTAAATTAAATATAGTAGGAAAGGAGGATCCCCACACTACTGCAACATCATCATAATTTGTTTCCTCTTTCCTTAATAAAAGAAAATTTAAATAAATAATAAGTGCAATTGTGAAAACAAACCCTCTGGCATAATTGAACATGAAACTTGCTTTAAAATCAAGTAACTGGCAGACATATATTCTGTAATAATAAAAAAATATTCTGAATAAAAGGGAGGTTGTTAAATTTAAGAAAGGAATGTGGTCTATTTAAAAAAAAGGGTGTCATTTTTGTGCCTGAATTTGTATAACAATAATTAATCAATGACAAGGAAGGTCCATGAAAATCCTCCTTGATATAGAGCTTGAGATCCATTTTATTTATCTTCCCACCACAATTAGCATAAACCTATAGTGTAGTTACCTTTTATACTAGTAACCTTCAATATAAATTTCCTTGTTTAGTATTTATAACTTAAAATAATTTCTCAGCACCAGCATCAACATCAACAATCAACACTTATGTGTTTTTTTTAATTAAAACAAATAAATAAATAAGATACAAGGATCTCATTTTTTTCCTTCTCATCATTAAGTCCTTAAGTGAGATCATCCTCAACATTTGATTTCCAATTTTTATTTTTAAATTCTGATAATTTTTGGAGTCCCAAGACAATAAATTGTAGGTGGTTAATATTCAGGGACAACAACAGTTTTTAAATTCTGATAATTTTTGGATTCCCAAGACAATAAATTGTAGGTGGTTAATATTCAGGGACAACAACAGAAGCTTCAGCAGTCTTGATTATGCACCTATAGGTATTCTTCTAACCATCATGTAATCGTGTAAATGTTGTTATAGGATCACCATAATAGTTACAAGTAACTCATTTTTCTAAAAAAATACTCTGCAAATTCAATCTTGTTTAGTAGCAGATGGTCATAGGTAAGGATATGAAGATTATGGATACCTGTAGCTTCCTTGTTTCTCTTTCTTACTTCAATAATCCATCAACAATAATTCCATCCAGGTTCCAAGTAGTTAGACTTAAGTCAGAGCAAATAACAATATATGTTCCAAATTCGTAATTCCATCAATGATTCCAACTCCAACATTTTATTGGTTATATGATTACCAGGTTTTGTTTTGAAATTTTTGTTATAGGAACACTTCAATTTTAAGGTTAAACTCAAGGTGAGAAAATTATTTTAAGCTCTTTGATGTATTTAAGACATGAAAATTATAGCAACGTAATTTTGGCCCTATGTAATGTCAAATGTGAGTTTTCCTTTTTAATCCTAAATAATAATCATCCTAAGCCCCTAATACAATGTTATCTTGATGAATTTTTTTATCATCAATAACATTCAGTTTGGTTAGGAAAGTCATTTTTTATAGGTTTTAGTGTGTTGATGAATTAATTCATGAAAATTATTGAAATTTCATGATTTGGTTATAGTCCTAAGTCTTTAGAGTCCCCATATGTCATCTCATTAAAGTAATTTCAATAAAAATCTACAAAGGATCTACAAGAATTGGTTCAAATTAAGTTTTAAGCCACTTCTCCACTTTTTCCTAAGTCCGCAGCGAATTATGTGGAAAACAGGATGTTTTCACTACGGACTCACCTGATAAGTTCATAGCAAATCTGCCAACTTTCTAATTGAATTCGCTACGAACTCATGTTTTTTTGCAAGCGGTATGGGGATCGATGAGCTATCATTTTTTAGTGGTTAGGAGTCATTACTGTTGACACCTAATCCTAAGGGATTGTGTGATATTGAATAATATTGTAAATTAGGAAATAAGGAAGGCTAAGAGGCATTGGGAATTGAATCCCAACAGTCTCACCTCCATGTATAAATTCATGCACACCCTCCATCAAATTTATATTCCAATTTTCAGAGTTACCTCCTAGCCTAACATGGTATCAGAGCCAACTTTATTTATGGCATTCCTGCCCTTGTAACTCCCTCCTGCTCCTAGCAGACCTGCCTCTCTGCCTGCTCTTGGCAGATTGTCCCACTGCCCAGAGAAATTCCTGCATCTCCTCCATACACCCTCTGATATGCTACGTTCTAGATTTTATGTTCATTATATGTGCCACTCTGCTATTCGGTGGAAGCCAGAACGGGAAAGGAATAACAACCTCTTGTGGCTCTCAGCCTCTCTCCATTGTTGCTTGGACCTTCACCTCCCATACACAGGTACTCGGCCTCTAGTACCCACAAGCCCTCACATGATAATGTTGCATGGCCTTGGTGGTCGACCTCCTGTCTCCATGTGTTGCAGATCTCATCGATGCTTAGACTTTCTTCTTGGCCTCAAGCTCCCCCAACCCTCCTGTATCTCCCACTATGTCGAGCCTCCCACTCGGCCACACTTCCCTCAACTCATACTCCCCTTGGCCCTCATTTCTCAGTGCTCACCGTTGGACCTCTCGTTGACCCTTCACTTGCTCGACCTCTACACCGATGGCCTTCCCATTGCAGCTCGACCCTTACACCACTGGTCTCCCTCCATCACCATACTCCCATTACTGCATCGGGACTCCCTCTTGGCCACGCTAATCTCACACTGCTACTCAGACCTTCCTCTTGATCACGTTGTCGTCCCACTCCTGCTTGGTCCCTTTCAACCTCCCACTTGTGCACCCTCATATGTTTCTCACACCGGTGTGCTCGACCCTCCCCCAGCTACGGCCCTCCCCCAATTATGCCCTCCCTCCACTATACTACCCTCACCATTTAAGCCCTCCCCCAAGTAAAACCTTCCCCAAATAAACCCTCCCCTAGTTAATACCTCTGAACTTTTTTACCAAAAAAAAAAAATTCAAAAAAAAAAAAATTGAAGTGCAAAATTTAATTTCTATTAGCACCAGAATTGAGTATTTTTTTTACAGTGGCGGCAAAGTGATTTTTTTTAAAGAATGAATTCTCTCATATCTATTGTGGGAGTTGTTCTCTCCGGAAAGGATAAATATCCTAAATGGTCTTGGAAAATCAAGATTACTCTCATTTTTAATGAGTTGTGGAGAGGAATTTGTGAAGGAGAAGGAGATAATCCACCGACAAAGCCCACCTCAAACAAGGAGATCACCATTTTGGAAAACAAGAATTGCAAGGCCTATGCCTTGATTGCAGCTTCTGTAAATGAAGAGGTGAGTCACCATATTACATTGTTTTCAAATTCCTATGAAGCCTTGAGCAAATTAAAATAATTCTATGACTGACATTCATAACTTGAAATTGTTCAATTAATGATTAAGTTGTTCAGTCTTGGATTGAAAAATGATGACCCTCTTGATTTAGCATCAGAAGTAAGATCTATCATGCATGACATTATTAATATTGGTGTAGAAGTTGACATAACTCTAATAGCTTATGTTAAGGCATTGTATCCCACTTACTCTCATTACCTTGATTCATTGCAAGCAAGTGGAAACCTCATGAAAATCACCTTTGATTCCCTTGAGAAACATTTTGTAGAAAGGGAGAAGGTTTTTGGAAAGATGACAGCCCCTCTGTCTTCTAAAGAGGTTGTATGTTTCGCACATAGAGAGAATACTCATGCTCAAGATTATTCTAGAGGAGGAGGTGGCTGAAGAGGAAGAGGAAGAAGGAATTTCAGAGGAAGGGGGGGCAGACAAACTCAAACTGAAAAATCTGATCTTCATTGCATATGCTGCAATAAATCTGAAAAATCTGATCTTCTATACCTCCCTAAGTTGAGGAGAAACTTGTTGTCCTTGGTCCACATCTGCTAGCAAGGACACTCCATTCACATGTTTTATGGAAAGGTTGAGGTCAAAAAAGCATCAGATCGCTCACTTGTCATAGAGGGAATAGAAGAAGGAAGACTCCTAAAGCTACAAGGTTCCTCTGCTCATGCACAAAATTTTGCATTCAGTTCTCATCATGATGAAGGTATATTCTCATCAAGTCTTTGATTACATGCTAGATTTGGACACTTAAAATATGACAGCCTTCGATTATTGAAGAAATATGGTGTTACTGGATTGCCTACAATTCCTAGGAAACTTAAGCAATGTGATGCTTGTATTCTAGGAAAGCATAGCAAACACTCCTTTCATGATTCACATTCCAGAGCACATAGAAAACTTGAGCTTATTGGTTTAGATTTATGTGGCCCCATGCATGTTGCTTCTGCAAATGGAAATAAATATATGATGAAATTTATTGATGATTACACCAGAATGTGTTGACCTTACTTATTGAAGAACAAAGCTGATGTTTTTCAAACATTCAAGGATTTTCATGCATGGATTTAAAATGATGCACAAACTCATATTGGCTCTTTGCGCATTGATAATGGAAAATAATACACTTAAAAATAATTTGAAAACTATCTTCGCCAACATGGGATCAAACATCAAACAATTGTGCCCTATAATCCCTAACAGAACGGTGTAGCTGAAAGAATGAACAGGACAATTTTAAATATGGTTTGCTCCATGATGTTTTTTAAGAATGTAAATTTGATTTTTTGGGCTGGTGCAGTTCTATGTGTTGTGTACATAAAGAATAGGTGTCCTTCAAATTCAATCAGAAAAAAAACTCCTTATGAAATGTGGCATGGCCACTTTCCTTCGGTAAATCACTTCAGGGTCTTTGGTTCCACCTGTTATTCTTTGATACCTAAGGTACAAAGGAATAGACTTGGTGCTTGTAGTTGAAAATGTATCTTCTTGGGGTATTCCAATACCTCCAAAGGATATCGTCTCTATGATGAAGTCAATAAGAAGTTTGTAGTATCCAGAGATGTCATATTCCTTGAATATTCCAAGTCTGACAATGTTTTTGAGCGGAAACTTGATCACTTGGATAGATTCACACATGCAAAGTCATTTCAAGAATTTGATAATCAGACTCCACATCTTGAAGGGGGAATTCCTATACTGAATCAATCTGTGCAATCATCTTCTAAAGCACTCTCTCCCCCACATGAAGAACTAACCACGGATGACACCTTGAACGATGTGATTGACAGAATTGGGAGATTGAATCTTGATTCAATTCCAACTCAGTCAAATGAGCAGCCTAGGCCATCTCTGAAAGGTCCCCTAAAATGGCTGAAAAAGACACTTGAAAATGTTCTTCCCGATGAGGTTAGAAACACATGAACAAGAATTTCCACCAGACAAAATGTAGGTGACATAGATAACTCTGATTCACCTATTGATATGGATATTTCTTATAACTGTGAACTAAATTTTTCTATACATCTTGAACCAACTTCCTTCAAAGAAGTCTCTTCTCATGTTGAATGGAATGAAGTGATGAAAAAGGAGTATGATGCCTTGATAAATAATGGCACTTGGAAGCTAGTTGATCCTCCTTTGGGAACCAAACCAATTGGCTGCAAGTGGGTCTACAAGAACAAGTACAAAGAAGATGGCTCACTTGACAAGCACAAAGCCAGGCTTGTGAAAAAAAAAATTGCACAGAAAGAAGGGGTCTTATGAGGAAACTTTTTCCCCCACAGCAAAATGGGCCACCATCCGGACACTCTTTTCCTTAGCAACTCAGAAGGGATGGATGTAAAAACTTCCTTTTTGAATGGATATCTAAAGGAAAAGGTTTTTATGTCCCAGCCAGAAGTATTTTTTGTGAAGGGACAATAGCACAAAGTATGCAAGCTTATAAAATCCTTGTATGGCCTCAAGCAAGCACCGCGAGCCTGGTATGAGAAATTAACTGAGCATCTTTTGAAACTTAACTTCAAACATTTTGATCTTGATGATGAAACTTTGTTTGTTAAGAAATTTGGGAAAACAGCTGTATATCTTGTGGTGTATGTAGATGATCTTTTGATGACAGGGAACAATGAGAGTTATATTGCATCCATAAAGAAAGAATTCAAGAAAGGTTTTGAAATGACTGATTTGGGCTATGTTCAATACTGTCTGGGTATTGAAGTAACTCAACATCCTAAATTTATATTCCTTCCTCAAAAGAAGTACATTGGAGATCTTTTGAACAAGTTTGGCATGGATGAATGCAATCCTTTGACCACTCCAAGAACAAAACTTGAAGCTCTTATCCATTGAAGGGAAGGAATTAGAGGATGCAACAAAGTATAGACAGCTTTTAGGAAACCTTATCTACCTGACTGCTACCAGACCAGACATCTCATTTGATGTTGGAATCATATCCAGGTTTATGAAAAAAAATTGTGAAGGACATTGGTCTATTGCAAAAATAGTTCTAAAATACTTGAAGGAGACTCAAGACTTTGGACTCAAATATACACAGGTGGGCGACTTCAGCTTGATTGGATAAAATTATTCAAATTTTTATGGGGACAAAGAAACTGGGGTATATACTTCAGGTTATACCATGAGTCTTGGATCTAGAGTTGTCTCATGGAGATCATGCAAATAGTCAGTTCCAGCAGATTCCACAACTAAGGCAGAATATGTGGCAGCAGCTGAAGCAACAAAGGAAATTGTGTGGCTCAAGAAAATCGTAGAAGATTTTCAAATTAAACAAATGCATTCAACTCCACTTATGATCGACAACACTTCTGCAATAAAGTTGGCCAAGAAACCAAAGTTACATGATCGAAAAAATCACATCAATAAAAAATACCATTTGATTTGACATCATGTTGAGGCCAAAACTATCCATCTATGTCATTGTTCCACAAATGAGCGGACTACAGACATCTTTACCAAAGCGCTTGGAAGAGAAAAGTTTGAAAATTTCAAAACGATGCTTGGACTCACCAACATCCCTTAAAATTAAGGGGGGAATGTTGACACCTAATCCTAAGGGATTGGGTGAGATTTTATAATATTGTAAATTATGAAATAAGGAGGGCTAAGTGACATTGGAAAATGAATCCCAAAAATCTCACCTCCATGTATAAATTCATGCACATCCTTCATCAAATTTATATTCCAATTTGCGGAGTTACCTCTTTGCCTAAAAATTATGTCACCATGTGCCTACCTATTATGATTTATTATTCATTGTATCACATGCTTGATCATCATTACCCCTCACATCACCAAGTTTTCTCACTCTTTCCTTTTTCCCAAATTTGGTTTGGTCTGATGTCTAAATCAAACAGACAGAACTTACCTGCTAATATTCATCCTTGTGAAATGATTTAACACCTTTTCCAGTAGTATCATATTTATTTTTATCTCGTAGTTTTCTTAGGCATAGGAATCCCTATGTCACAGAAGCAGCTTGTTGTTTCAAGGAAAATTTACAGGTGTCAAAACAAAAGTTGACCAGCGCTGGTATTTGAAGGCATGGCTTCCTATAAAAAGCCTAAAATGGTGGCAGCATAATCAGGTATGGGCCCATGGATATGAGGCTAATTGTAGAAGACCCCAGCTTCACACAAATTTTTTTTCCCATGCAGGCTGCATGTGTTTCAGCTAGAAGCTACAAGGGGATTTGCTATGTTTTTGGACTGTTTAATAAATCAACTTCAAGAGTAGTTCTAGGTTAATGGAGATGAATTATAAAAACATGAGAGAGGTTATTCTTAAAAACATATCAAATAACATTAACCTCTTACACTTTTCTCACAGGTGCTACAAATTGGGAGATTTGAAGATGTCTTTGGGCTCTATTTTCAGGGTGTGTTTTTTCCCTGTTTTAGACATGTTTTAAAAATGCATATTATAGACACCTGAAGGTGATTTTAAAAAACCCAAAGGATTTTTTTATTTAGAAAAAAATTATTTACAAAAACCTCCTCCCGTTTTGTAACAAGTATCAATTATCAGGAGATAGGAGCTCATTTATGACCCCTATTTTTCAGAAAAATAGATCCATTTTTAATGGAAGATGAACAACCTGCCGCTCCATGAAGAATGGTAAGATGTATTTGAACCATTTTTTCCCTACCATGCTTAATATAATCATCTAATATAGTCTTAGACAAATTTTTGGAGGTGGGAAGTGAAATTTTCAAAATCTTCATTTTATCAGGCAAGTTCGTAGCGTACTCCAGGCTTGAAGCCGAGTTTTCTCTACAAACTCGTTGTAGTTTTCCATAAGCTTTAATTCCTTCAAAAATTATATAACGCATATGCCTTAATGCATTTATTTAGCTTATTTTGGCTAAGGAATAATCTCCCATAAGTTTCCAAGTCAGAAAGTTTGCAGAAGTGGCTATTTTAAATTTGCTACGGAAATTATGCTACAGACTTGCCTAGAACTCTGTTTTTCCAGCAGTCAAGTTCTTCGGTCTATTTGGAGGAATTATATGCATTTAAAAGAGGAAATGGGCTTGCCAATATGGCATTATAACATTGGTGATTAATACACTCAACCTACAATTCATCAAATGGACAACTCATCAATTATTGTTACTTCATAAAGGGACAGCACTTCACTTTTTCCAGTTCATTAGTTGACAACATATCAGCAAATCCAGTACATCAAGGCCTAAAGTTCAGGTTGAAAATTTTCCACATCAACATTTTTTTTGGGTTCGATAGACATTATTTTTATGGGTCATTTAAATTTTCTTGTTGATGAAATTATTAAGTGATAGACTCCTTTTTTATTACAAACTCCTCCAAAACAAAATACACCTATTCTTTCTCAATGTAATAGATTTATTTTAAAATTATATCTCTGGATTAGGATTCGAGAGTCTAGCCCAGGTGGCAGACCCAATGTAAAGAGATCTCAGTCTATAAATGAGAAGATTTGATATTTTTAAGAGGTTGATGGACGTTATATTGGAGACTACTATCAGTAATATACAGTGGTAGCAGACTTATTTTCTCACCTGAGATTCATTGGTATTCTGATATATATTTTTCTGATATGTTTTGTTACTCTATCTTCATTATTCTAGTTGTGTAATTACTTGGAATTCATGATCAACATGCTTCAACTTCATTTATACATTTAGTCTGTTGTAAATGTTATGTTTCATTATAATACACATGCCTCAAGTTCCATGACAGAAGTTTCATATGTAACTAAGTTTTCATACTCACTCCATATGCCCAATGGTAGTTATTTGTTTGCATCTTTAACCTGCACAAAAATACATTTAAATCGAATTTTAGAGTTAGCCATCTATTGATATTTATTTACTTAATATCATCTTTATCCTTGAGAGAGCCCTCTCAGGCTGGAAAGGCTAAGTTTCAACTAAAAGTAGGTTTGAAATAGTTACTCTAAGTTTTACTGTTGAAGCAGTCCATCAGACTCAATTTAGTGATAACGGACTTCTTAAACTTTCATCTTAGTTATTACCCCCCACCTACATCTTTATACCACTAGTAGAAATGATGAAAGCAATATCTCATCCCTCTTTGAGATTGATTAATAGATGTTGGTGCACAGGGATGACCGAAGGTTTAGAGTTAATCCAACAAGACCCCCTTAAGTATTAGCATTTTTCAACACTTGTGAATAGATGAGGTCTCACGCAACGTATGTTAATGGGTTTGGAAGAACCTTTGAAGGTTTTGCAATAGAAAAGGCAAACATATATGACTTTGGTTCTAAACAATCGGCCTCAACTATGGTATTCACTGTATGTCGCAAATATAACCACTTAAAAATAACTATAGCCAAAATCCTTCACAACGCATGTTATAATATTCCCAATGAACTACGACACACATTGATTAAGCGTAAAAGCATTTCATAATAAATGAAGTTACCATTCAACGTGAGTGTATACAACCTTAAAAATAACTCTCAACAGAACAGGAAAACATAGTCTCATTCATATGTCGATACCATTATTGACATTAATCCTCAAGTACAAAATATCAACATAAGACTTCACCAAAATATCTCTAATTAATGTGTATTTCATTCATTTATCCAACACTTTATACAAGATGCATATGCAATAGAACCATGAAAAAATATAACAGAGTCTTTGGATACTTTATATTAGAAGCAAAGATCAATGTTATAGAATACAAGGGGTATTATACGCTTAGATTAGAAAAATTAGACCATCATGACAAACCATCACAATTCATTTCATAAATTTTTGCTAAACCCTAATACAATTAGCATAATGATAATAAAAATAGAACCAAGCAGTATTAAAAAAAAATATCAAGTAGCAAAAGCATCTAGAATAAGAATAGAAGTAGCAGCAAATCTTTATATAACCAAATATCTAGCATCGCACTCTCGAGAATCTTTGGCCAACTCATTCGGATGAGTTGTTCACTGCTTTATCAACGCTAACTTACCCATATTGTTGTAAAGTGTGATGTTGGATTTGCATATTTTTATCACATTGTGGTCTTCAATGTTTCTGGCACACATCTGCTTGGTGTGTTGAACATTTTCACAATATGTTTGTTTTCTTCTATGTTTCACACAGTGTCTACTAACCTATGTTGTGCATGTTATTCCCTTTTTGCTCCTTACCACATGTGTTAGCGTAAAATATTATCACAAGTGTACGAAAATATCCTACTTTAGATATGCGTGATGAATAGCCCTTACAACAAAAATGGCTGCTTAAACCTTTAGATATGCAATAGGCAATTAGAACAAATCCTGCTAAAACCTAGATCTATGTAGTAAACTTGATTAAACAACAAAAGGAAATAAGAATTGATGCAAAAAATAACTCCAAGTATCCAAAAGACGAGACAAGATTAAAAAATGATTTTATATTATAAAACCTAGTGAAGGAAACAAGTAGATGTTACCAGTCCTCCTCAATGGTATTGGTTCTTGGTTGTCCTCAATGCTTCAGCTTCAGAAGTTTCTCTCTCTCAATGGTGTAGAAAACCCAAAGCATGTGTTTAACTCAAGTGGGAGCTCAAATGGAAAAAGAAAATAATTGCGACAATGATAATGATCAAATTGAAGAATGAATGGAAAAACCCTCATATTTATAACAAAATATTGAGTTATCCTCGATAATGGCGAATAATAAAATATTATTAACCAAGATCTAGATCTAACCGCTTGGAATATTTTATTATATTTTGTTGGAGGGAAAAGGTATTTAAATTGGTTAAATACCTTTATTTATAAATAATAAACAAATAAATGATTTATTTATCATTTCAAAAATTTGATTAAATAATAATCAATAAATAATGATTTGTTTAATTATTCCTAGGCGATTTAGTCAAATTTAACAAGGAGTAATAACTAAATAATGATTTGATTAATTATTCCTAGAGAAAAATAAGATAAATAATAATTTATCTAATTATTTCTCATAATTGGGTTAAATATGACCAGGAATATTATTTAAACAATGGTTTAATTAATTATTCCTAGAGGAAAATCAAATAAATAAGGATTTATTTAATTATTCATCACGGGGTTTCTTGTTTTAACCAGAAATAACTTAATAAAATATGGTTTATTAAATTATTTCTTATAGTGAAAGAAATTTTACAATGGTAAAAGTAGTCCTACATGGTTTACTTCGATCCATTTAATTAGAAGTGGTTAGTTGAACAATTTTTTGGTGATAACAAATTTCCCCCTAACATGCGAGCATTAGGAGAAAATTGTATGACTGAAGTACGTTGTAATAACACAATCGTTAGACACCGAAGGGGAGTCAGAGAGAGAGAGAGACCTGACTGAAGCGAAGCGAGAGAGAACAATGAATGAGAGGGTGATACCTACAAATTATATAAGTCTCCTTTTATGTTAGGGTACATGTTCTCAATGGGGCGGGGGAGGCATACTAATGCCCGCCGAGATGACAAAGTACAAAAAATAATGGTGAGCCCAGCAATGTGGGACTGAGCTACAAAATGTATAGTGCATGATACATGACATGTTGGCATCAATGGGCCATAAAATAATACAATGGATCCCATATACATAATGTTCCTATAAAAACATGTGTCAGGACTAAATACAATAACATCTGAGTACATGAGACATAAATAGTGCCCCTCCATATAACATGGGGAGGGGGTGGGTATCACAACCAAAGAAGCCCTCCTGAACAGGAAAGGGCTCTGAAGATATGAGTGGATCGTCAAAATGAAACATGCATGTTGTGGGAACTGTAAGCGACTGTAACTGAACCCATCAAATCTTTGGAACTGCATCTAAGGTTGTAGCATAATATGAGGTCATACAGGCATGTGGGGGGATACCTGAAGGGCCACCCCCTCATGAGGTCAGAAACATCTCACACACACCCAGGAATCACTGGTACAATCTTTTGGATCACTGGACCATCAAGTATACAAATCCCAATCATTTGATAATGAGTTGAGGTCGAGTGGATGAGAAACAACCACGTCAAAGGTAAATGATGATTCCCTTTGCATGGTCCGAGGCACCGACTAAGAATGGAAGCTGAAACCAAGGTATGCCACCTTGTAGACCTATCTTCTAGAATGAATGTGCTAATGTCGACAGAAGGAGGTCTTCCATAGGTGAGGCAATGATGAATCCTCAAATAAGGCATGAGGGATCATATTTAAGTGACTGATGGACTGACACTAGGAATGATGATGGAATAGGGGATACTGAGTAGTGGACGGACGACTTCACTTGTCATAGAATAAAAATCATGGATGACCTAGTAGTGACTTACTTGACTCCAGAGGGGATGAGGGATTTTATTACTAGAGTCAAAATGGGCAACACGTGATGAAGGCGATGCAAAGATGGATGGAATATTGTAGCGGGAGACAAAAGGACTCGAGACAAACTCCATGAATGCGATGATGACTCAACTTGAATGCTCTGAATATGGGTTACTCGATGATTCTGCCACATAGGATAAGCTGAGGGGGGACCATGAAAGCATGACAAAAATATGGGTACTCATGATGAAAATAAACACAGGGGTTGACAAGTATGAAGGCAAAGTGGTGCCCCAAGTAAAAGCAGCACATGTGAATAAATTTTATTTTAAGAGGCGGAAAAGTGACCCTTCTTGGAAAAATGGTTTCCTGGTGAAGTGTCAAATCACCAAAAAAAAAGTAGACCCATTATAGTGCTTAGTGAGAGCTTTCCAACGATGTTGACGGTTCATCAAACCGAGCTACGGTCAAGTCTCAATTGGCGAAGGAAAATTTGGGGTTTTTCCTTTAAAAGGGTGATTTCCCTCCAATTTAATTCATTTTCTAAGTGAGTTGTAGTGAATTTGGAGAGGAGGAGAAGGCCCTAAATCTTGTGGAGATCGTAGCAGACAAACCAACCATTGGAATCAAGATCCGTTAGTTGCAGGTAGGTGGCCTAACCTTACTCTTCATTTTCAGCAGTTTAGTTTTTCAGATTAGGTCCACGGGGCTCAGTAAGAGAATCTTTCCCAATTTCACGATCGGGCACACTATTCTGCCCCTGAAATGTGATATGGCTTGCAGGAATCAGAGGTAAAACTGTGAGATCACAGTTTCAGGGCAGAATAGTGCGAGTTGGGGCTGAAAACTGGGTTTGGTTTGTTGGTTTTTTGAGGACCGGGGTTATAAATTTTATGGTGTAGTCATCTTTTTTTTAAATGACAGAACATGATGATGTTTTGCAGGTATGGCAGAGCTAAAGATCAACTGGCGTGAGAGAGATTTGGATGCCCTTTGTGTCGATATTTAGGGGAATCATGTGGTATGAGGGGCGCTTACTTAGTATGGGGTGCTCAAGTTGGTTGAGAACCCACTAATGAGGATAGGTGAGCCCTTTCTATCTAGGATAGTGAGCTATTGGGATAAAAACCAAGAGGTCATAATTGTGCAAGGGCACATCATCGAGCTCACGATCCAGGATATCTATTTTTTTACTAGACTCCCCCCACTAGGGGTGGTGGGAAACATACATCTAGTGTTACCTCGTGGGAGGAACATAGCAGAGTTCATGGAGCACTATTGTATATGGGGTGCTCATGCTAAGGGCATGACCATCTCAATCAATGATCTAGAGAGGCTAGAGACACGGGTTGTTGTTGCAGCGGTACTGCGGATCCTGGGAAACCAGGCATTCCATCACATCACTGGAGGGCAGATGATGTTAGTGGAGAGCTTTTTGAGCAGGACCTACTATGGGTGGGCCCAAATGATGTTTTTGTCTGTAAAATGACAGTTATTGCTATGCGGATGACAGGTGAACCATGATTGTGCTTTTGGTACTGTTTTGTGCTCTTTCTTCTTTGAGAAGATCCTGACTATTTGACCTCATGTATAGATCCGTGATGGGGGCCAACAGGAGCCCAAGATGATCTGTTGGGGGAAACTACTACATAGAGAAGGGGAAGGGGGATTCGGACGTGTGTTGCGACCAGAGTTGTTCACACATGGGCATCATATCTCGCTAAACATAGATGACTATCCATACATTGGTATTAATTTTTAGGGTGATCCTGACTTACCACTTCCGCCCGACCAAGCATGGGGACCAGATGGTAAGTAAAAGTTGATATATATTATGGTGCATTCAATTTTTTTAGAATATGTATGTGGTACTAATTTGTAAATTTTGGTATGCATATATAGCACCGGTCAAGCCGGTAGGATAAGCAAGACGTGTCGCAGCGCAAGGGGCTATAGAAACGAGTGGATCGACATCACAACAAACACCTAACAATGACGCTCTCCTGGAGGACCTCCACCATAGGTTCGATGTACTACTGACCAGGGTGGCAGAGCGTGGTTGGAATTATTTATAGGATCGGTATACAGATCATTGTACTGGTCTTCCCTATTGTGAAACCAGCTCCAAAAATAGAAGAAAAGAGATATCAACGCCTTATAAATAAGCCACTTCGAGGGGGCAACCTCTAATACATTACATGAATTAAAAATTCTTGGATGATACAAATTACAAAATATCCTTTCTATATATAGGAGTCCATGGGGCCACAATGTAATCCTAGTGGGGCCACAATGTTATCCTAGCTGACCTAACAATAATAATTTAAGGGCACAATAATAACAATATGGGGGTTACAGGGGTACAATAATAACAATAAGGGGGTTACACTAACAACAATAAGGGACTATACTAGTAACATAGGGACCTAACATGCCCCTCTCCTTCAAAAAAGTGTTGTCCTTAATGCTTGAGTAGCTCTGGGTGCTTCTGTATAAAATTCTCATCCTCCCATGTAGAATCTTCAGTGGGTAAGTTCTTCCACTTGATGAGATACTCTGAAATTGATCGATTCCGTAGTTGTCGAGTTCTTGTTTCCGTGACCGCTTCTAGTTCCAATATGATTTTTCCTTCCTCATCAAGTTCTGGCAATATTGTTTGAACTGGAAGATTTTCACCTATAACCTTCTTTAAGCATGAAACATGGAAAACTAGATGCACTCGTGAAGAAGCTGGAAGCTCCAATTTGTATGCCATAGTACCAATCTTTTGCAACACCTTGTAAGGACCATAGTACTTTGGCGATAATTTATTATCCTTCTTTGCTTGCTTGAGGGACATTTGTTTGTATGTTTGTAGCCGTAAAAATACCCAATCTCCTACATCAAAACTTCTCTCACTACGATGTTGATTCGCCTGTTGTTTCATTCGATTTTGTGCCAAATTCAGGTTATCCTTTAAGAGTTGGAGAACTTCTTGCTGATGCTCGATGTGATCTTCCACTGCTTGAACCTTAAAATTTTCTCTTAAAGATGATGTGATGGATGGTGGATGATATCCATAAAGTGCCATAAATGGGGTCATTTTTGCTGCAGTATGGAAGGAAGTGTTATACCACCATTCAGCGAGAGGTAACCACTTGACCCATTGTGTTTGTTTATCAGATACAAAGCAATGAAGATATCATTCCAAACATTTATTTACTATCTCAGTTTGACCATCAGATTGAGGATGATAAGATGAGCTATGAGCTAATTGAGTACCCAAACAAGAAAATAACTCCGTCCAAAAAATTCCAGTAAAAATGGGATCTCTGTCGCTCACAATAACCCTTGGGTTTCCATGTAGCTTTTGAATTGTGTCCATAAATGTAGTAGCAACTGTACTTGCTTTAAATGGATGAGATAATGCACAAAAGTGTGCATACTTTGTAATTCTATCAACTACCACCATGATGACACTCTTTCCTTCGGACTTAGGTAAACCTATGATAAAATCCATTGAAATCTCCTCCCAACGTTGACTTGGAATGGATAAAGGTTGTAGAAGACTCGAGGTCTTAATTGTCTCAACTTTATTCTGCTGGCAAACCAAACATTCCGCCACAAACTTTTGAATATCATATTTAAGGCCATCCCAAAAAAATTCTTTCTTCACCCTGTGGTAAGTTTATAAAAATCCCGAGTGTCCTCCTAAAGGAGAAGTGTGCAATTCCAAAAGAATCTTTTGTTTTAGTTGGGAATTCTTACAAAGATATAAGCGATCTTTGTACCATAAGGAATCATTTTTCCAACTAAATGTATCAGATGTACTAGGATCTTGATGCAACTTTTGAATGAGTATCCATACATCTTTGTCCTTCTTCCATTCATCTCTTGCTTCAGTTATCCAATCTGGTTGGATAATAGAAATGGCACAAAGCAATGCTTCCACCTCTTCATTCTTTATTGAGAGTGCATCTGCAACAACATTAAGCTTTCCTTTTTTGTAGATTATTTCAAAGTCATAACCCAACATCTTTGTGACCCATTTTTTCTACTCTTCTAAAGATAGTCTTTGTTCCAAAAAGTGTTTAAGACTATCATGATCAGTTTTTACCTTGAAGTGTCTTCCCATTAGGTAAGTTCGCCATTTCTTTAGTGCATGCAGTATTGCTAACATTTCCTTCTCATAAATAGGTTTCTGTAAATACTTTCCTTTGATTGGACGACTTTCAAAAGCAATGGGTCTTCCTTCTTGCATTAAAATGGCACCAATTCCATTTCCTGAGGCATCACATTCCACAATAAAGGTTTTTGTGAAGTCTGGCGTAGCTAAGACTGGTGCTAGGCACATTGCCTCTTTAAGATGTTCAAAGGCCTTAGTTTCTTTAGGAGTCCATGAAAATGCATCTTTCTTCAATAATGTTGTTAGAGGTGCTGCTATTCTCCCATAATTCTTAACAAACTTGCGATAATACCCTGTTAACCCGAGAAATCCTCGCAACTGCTTTATGGTTGTGGGGACTTTCCATTCCTTAATGGCTTTAATTTTGCTAGGGTCTACTTTAACACCCTCGTGAGATACAATATGACCCAGATATTCCACCTCTTGTACTCCAAAGAAACATTTGGATGTTTTTGCATATAATTGTTTCTCCTGCAATAGTTTGAGCACCCCGTCAACATGTTCAACATGATCCTTCCAAGACCTGCTGTAGATTAGTATATCATCAAAAAATACTAGCACAAATTTTCTAAGGAAGGGTTTGAAAATGGAATTCATCAACCCTTTAAATGTAGAAGGTGCATTGGTAAGGCCAAAAGGCATGACCAAAAATTCATAATGACCCTCATGAGTTCGAAATGTTGTTTTTGGAATATCTTCAATATTCATTCTAATTTGATGATATCCTGAATGAAGATCCAACTTGGTAAAATAAATTGCTCCATGTAATTCATCCAATAATTCATCAATCACAGGAATGGGAAATTTATCTTTAATGGTGAGCTTATTGAGCTCCCTATAATCGAGACACATGTGCCATGATCCATCCTTCTTGTGTACCAATACTACAGGAGCAGAGAAAGAACTTTGACTAGGTTGAATTATACTAGCCTCTAACATTTCTGCAATCATACATTCAATTTCGCTCTTTTGGACATAAGGATATATATAAGGCCTGATGTTTGGAGGAACACTTCCTGGAATCAAATGAATAGCATTATCATGATCACGAATAGGTGGGAGTCCTTTGGGAGTTTTAAACACCTTGGAATGATCGTCCAAGACTTTTTGGAGATCTAAAGAAATAGATGATTTTGATTTTGGAACTTCCAGTGAGAATAATTGTGCAATTACGCCTCGTTGTTATTTCTTTAGAAGCTTTTTCATGACATTAGAGCTTATTATCTTTCCCAGCTTCCCTGAAATACCCCGTAATTCGACTTCCTTTCCTTTTGAAAAAATTTCAAGAAAATTTCTTGAAAATTAAAAGCTACCATCCCCAAAGATTGTAACCATTGTACTCCCCAATGGTTAGCTTGATATTATGGCATTTTCCAAAGCAATTTATAGTTCCTCCATTTGCAACCATCAATTGACATTCTGGTGTTGAGTATAGGAAACAATTCAATTCCTTGGCCACCTTACAATGAATAAAATTATGGGTACTACCTGAATCAATCAAAACTATTACCTTTTTATTCTTGATATGTCCTTCTATCTTGAGAGTTTGAGGAGTGGTAATTCATGAGTTTCCTCTACTATATTTTCACCATTAGGAAAAATTTCTTGTATCAACTTTGCCAAACCTTCTATGTCTACTTTTAGATCATTATTCATGTTTTCCATGTTGTCTTTCATTTTTTCATCAATTTTAGCTTCCATGTCATCCATCTTAGCTTCCATGCCCACTTCGATGCCATCCATCTTAGATTCCAAACCATCCATCTTAGCTTCCACGCCTTTTTTCAAACCATCCATATTAGTTTCCACGCCTTTCTTCAAAACTTCCATTTCATTTTTTGTTTCTCTTTACGAGAGCGAAATTTGTTGCACTTGCTCTTGTAATTTTGATATGTCATGTTGTCATTCTTCGTCTTCATGAGTCATAGTAGAGCCTTCTAAAGGCTTAATGGGTGTTGAATTATTTTTGGGGGACATTTTAGAATCCAATACTGATATCTATTCTACAATATGCCCTTGGAATCAATTCAACTTGATTCTTCAAACAATATTTATCCAATTCAGAGAAAAAATAAAATAAAAAACACCTTACTTTCTTTTGAGGAGCTCGATATTGAAATTGAATTATCTCTATACTTGTGGATCCTCAATATCTGAAATTCGGCCTTGTAGTATCCCTCTGAAGCTTCTTTCAAATGCCATAGGTCTGATCTGATTTGGATTCTTCAATTCAAATATATTATCAATCTCCCACAATGACCCAATTATGGACTGGTTCAGTAGAGTGAACTTGTATGACTTTCCACGTGCCACTGTTTCCTCCTTTCGCTCTGAAATTAAGAGATAGAAAACCACAGTCTGTGTACTTATGGCCATTGTTTACAACATTCCAATCTGATGCTTAGAGAGAGATCTATGAATATTTTCCCACAGTCACCTCTTTGAGATGCAATTCAGAAGCCTGAAAAAGCCCTAACTTCCACAAATTATATCTCCTAAAATATTGCGAACCAAGATCTGAAATTTTGCGAAGATGTTCCTCAGTATTTCAGCTTCGCACTCTAAAAATTTTAGCTTCTGAACCTTCATAGAAAAAAATTTATAGCTAAAATTCCATGATGACCTATTTAGGTTAAATTCAGGAGCTTGCAAAATGTCCTAAATTCCACAGATCATATCTCTGAAAATATTGTGAACCAAGCTCTAAAATTTTTCAACGATGTTCCTCAGGATTTTGGCTTCGCACTCTAAAAATTTTAGCTTCTGAAAATTTGTATAAAAAAATTTATAGCGAAAATTACACGGTGACCAGTTTGGAGCAGTGAAACCCTAGAATCCCAAAGCTTTGATACCAAATGTTGTGAAACCAGCTCCAAAAATAGAAGAAAAGAGATATCAACACCTTATAAATAAGCCACTTCGAGGGGGAAACCTCCAATACATTACATGAATGAACAATACTTGGATGATACAAATTACAAAACCTCCTTTCTATATATAGGAGTCCATCGGGCCACAATGTAATCCTAGTGGGGCCACAATGTAATCCTAGCCGACCTAACAATAATAATTTAGGGGCACAATAATAACAATATGGGGGTTACAGGGGTACAATAATAACAATAAGGGGGTTACACTAACAACAATAAGGGACTATACTAGTAATATAGGGACCTAACATTCCCTTAGAATGGTGAGGCATCATGCGGTGCATAGCTATAGTCGAGCAGACAGTTCCAGACCAGCGAACTAGTGGAGCGAATCCATTGGCCCAGGAGCCTCTGAATAGTGACTAGGGATAGGGCATGTGGTGCCCCTTTTTTTTTTTGTAACATGCTATGGGCATGTCGGATGTATTTAGAGTAGTGAACTCAAAACACTTATATTTTTATGTGACGATACATAATATAGATATGCATCTTTTATATGACGATTATGGTTCACCATTTGTTTTTTATGGTTATCTTGTTTTAAATGCATGTGATAAATTCCAATCTAGAATTTTATTTTCAATGGTATCTACAAAGTGATTTTGGGCTCTAAGAACATGACTGAATGTAATGGATTCAAATTCACTTGCTAAAAGCTTCATTCGTAGATATTTTCTAAATAGTATTTGGTTATGCACGGGATAAACTCCATTCAATTGCATGAAATGTAGCAAGGAATCTAAACGAACATGAATATTAAGGATGTGATGGTCAATGGCATCAACTAACAAACCTATCACTGCATCATATTTGGCCTATTTATTGGTGACAGATCTAATGCATATGTCGTTGGAGTGAACTAACAAATTAAAGGGGGTAAAAATGGCCCAAGCTTTTGATGCTCAATTATGGGAGAAGTGACTTGCACCATTGGCATGGCTGATATACGGTGTGGATGATGGATCCATATGAAAGGCACCAAAAGACAACAAATGAGATGATGGTGGACAATGCAATCTACCTAAATGCATGACAGAAATAAATACACGCATGTCAATTGGAGATGCTATGGGTAAAATTTCTTGAGGTAGAGTGCATTGCATGGGTTAGGAAGGATTTGGCCTTCAAAAAAATTTAGAAGGTGTGCCCCCTTTCCTAAGTCCATAATAATGATGTAAGGTCCTAGCCATAATGGGTCAAACTTTCCATGACCAAGGACATCATGAGCTTGGTCATACACTAGAAGAAGATCACCTTCATGGAAGGTACAAGAGTGGAATTTCTGGTCATATTGAGCTTTGGTGAGCTTCTTGGCCGCTTCAATGGCTTGCAATGCAACATGACGGCCTTCGGAAGCACACTCAAGCATGATAAGTCTTTTTTCTAAAGGTTGAGTGTTGGGGATAAGTTCAACGGCTAGGTGAAGGGAGTGGAATTTACACTCGATCGGTAAGACTGCCTCCTTGCCAAAACCAAGGAGGAAAGGAGTAAACCCGATGGCAGCTTTAACAAAAGTTATATAGGCCCACAAAGAAAGGAAGAGCATAAGGTTCCAGTTGGTTTTTTTTCTTATTCACCGTTTTTTGAAGCATATTTTTAAGGGTTGACCATTTCAACTTTTATGTTACCTCAAGGATAATAGATGATGAATATCGGTGCTCAAATCCCAACAGAGAGGATATATCATGCCATATCTCATCTTCAAAATGTCGAACATGTTCAAAAACCAATTTTTTTTGGAACCCCCAATAGATCGATAACATGGTTAAAGAAAAAGAGAGTTGTGGTAGCCTATGTGTTTTTTAACGTTAGCATGGCCTCAACCCATTTCGTGAAATAGTCAAAAGCCACGATAATATACTTGTCATTACTAGTAGATGGATTTCGACACTCCATAAATTCAATGGCCCACTTGCATAAGGGACCAGTTGATATGACAGGATGGAGGGGATCAGGTGGAGCTCGTGCCTTTGGGGAAAATAGCTGACAAAATGAACAGTGTTTGACTACTTCAATGCAATCACCAAAGAGAGAAGGCAAAAAATACACAGCGCACATAATTTTATGGGCAGTGGTCATTCTGGAGAGGTGGCCACAACAAGCGTCGTTATGGCAGGAATTAAGGACATGCTCAACTTCAGCGTGTGTGAGACAATGATGAAGGATGGAATCAACACCGTGACGATAAATATCATCACCAATGAGAAGGTAGCAGGGGGCTTGGTGTCATATATGTCGTCAAACATCATGATGGAGATGGGAAGAAAATTTCTGGGCTCGCAAATAGGTAAGGATGTCGCCATACCAAGGATCATCCAAAATAATGGAAAAAAAAATTTCATCAAGTAAATCATTATTAACTGGCGGATCACGTGTACCAATAGGTAATTTAGAAATGAGTTCAGTAAGGGATAGACCTTTCTTACTCTTGGGTGTGAAAAATTCAAGATCAAACTCCTAGAGGATAACGATCCAACAGGCATTTTTACCATTAATGATCCGTTGACTTAAGAGGAAATCCATGGGGTTGGAATTGGTCATGACCTTAGTGGAACGTGTAAGGATATAATGATGAAGTTTTTGGACCGAGAACAGGATGGCCAGTGCCAACTTCTCTTCATGCGAGTAGGACAAAGGGGGTCCCACAAGGTTCTTACTAACATAATATATAACATGCTCGTTTCCAATGGAATCGTTATGGATGATGACCCCAGCGACTAAATGGGTGGAAGCTGAGATATACAGCATGAAGTCCCTCTCAAAGTTAGGTGGACTAATCAAGGGAGCAGAAGTGAGGGTATGTTTCAAGGCATAAAAATATTGTTGAGCATATTCATACCAAACAAATGGAATGTTAGATTGAAGGAGTATTAGAAAACCATGTGCAGTGGTGGCATAGTCATGGAAGAACCGAAGAAGGAAGTTGTCTTTGCCTTGAAGGCTTTGTAACTGGCGCAACGTACGAGGGATGGGCAGCTCAAGAATGGCTTGAAATTTGAGGGGATGAAGCTTTATACCATATTTGGACACAATGAAGCCCAATAGACGGCCAACAGGAATGCAAAAGACGCACTTCAACGGGTTGAGGCGAATATTATACTTGCGACATCAGAGAAAAACAATATGCAAATCATGAATGTGTTGCACCTGAAGCCTAGAATGAGCAGTGAGGTCATTAAGGTAAGCAAGGATAATATGAGCCAAGTCATCGGAGCAGTAAGACATGGCCCGCTGGAAGGTGTCTCCAACATTATTTAAACATAAAGGCATGATTGTATAACTAAAAGCTCCCCACGGACTAATGAACGCAATATTTAATTGATCAGCATGGCAGATAGTATTCTGGTTATACCCAGAAAATCCATCCATACAGGATAGAACCTCATGCCCCACACACTCATCAATGATTTGGTAAATAAATGGTGTGGGGAATTTATCTTTGGGACAAGTTGTTGGGTTTATGTTATATTATTTCGACGACTAGTCACGCGCGGGGGGGGGTGCGGGGCAGCGCCCCAGAAAAAATTTTGGTCCTTATTTTCCGGTAGGCAGACCCACCCATGGTTTTTTGCATGGGTTTGCACATAGTTTTGGGGCATGATGGTTTTCAGCCACTGGTGTTTTGTAGATCCAATCAAGGGAACTACGATTATGTTCTAATCCAGGGTTAATGGATTGGGGTTTATGTATGCTTCGGCATGTATATATATGTGTTGTAACAGTAAAAGGAATATAATGAAAAATCAAGCTAGTCATCCCGATTTGGGATCCAGGGGAAAATCTATGTGTTATATGTTTTATGATTTATTCTCTCGCTATTGTTTATTTTATGTTTTAAAGATTTTTTCGTAGATAATTTATGTACAGGGTTAAAACCTACATTTGGTATCAGAGCTATTTCGGCTTCAAGGGGACGCCTTTACTACTAAGGGGTTTTTTGCTCGGGCCTAAGGTAGACCCTGTTCAATGGGAGATCCGCGGGATTGATTCTTGCGGTGAAAGAAGATGGCGAGCAGCGGGAAGATAGAGATCGAGAAATTTAATGGTCAGAGTTTTGAGTTGTGGAAGCTCAAGATGGAGGATCTGCTGGTGGATAAAGATCAGTGGATCGCGGTAGATCCAGGTACTAACAGAAATGTCAGATGAAGACTGGAAGAAGTTGGATCGAAAGGAAAAGAGCACAATACAGTTGTGTGTCTCAGATTTGTTGAGATTGCAACAAGATGAGGAGCTTAGTGCAAAGAATTCGCCTTCACTAAGTGGGCCCGCAGGGTATTTTTGGCGCAAAGTCTATTTTTAGACTATGTCTATTTTTAGACTATGTCTATTTTTAGACATATGGATCATGTTCTATGAGTTGCAAGATGCTATTTTTGGATGGTTGGTCGAGTCGGAGAAAATAGATGGACTTCTATTTTTAGACATACTGGGCAGAATCTATTTTTAGATTGCCAGTCTAAAAATAGATATGTCGAATATTATTAGCTCTTAATAATATTTGGACTCTAAACATTATCTTATCCTCTTGGAGCACTTAATTTTGATGCCTGGATGTGGCACATGCAGCTGACAGAAGGAATTACGCTATTCCTAGGGTTTAGTGGAGCTATTTCATGGTTGACTTCAGTTAGAACTCATGTGACAGAGTTTGGTGGAGTTGATGAGACAGTTAATGGAGTTGTGTTCAGTTTAACTTAGTTGAGCTAGTTGTATCTAGTCTAACTTATTGATACAATTAGTGAGAGTGGTGTGAATTAATTATTAATTAATTCACTAATTATTAACTCATAAATCAACTAAAGAATACATCAGTTAACTGCATTGCATGGACAGTTTCAGTGGAGACCAGTGGAGAGGTAGGTGAAAGAGCAGTGTGACTATCAGTTGTGACTATGCTGGTGCATGAGATTTGCACACACATTTATGGAGAAGCCAATGAGGATTGCGCAGTACATACTGGTGGGATTTGAACCTTGATCTCATGATTATCCATATTGGATTGCGCAGTAGAGGCTGGCTAACAGGTGGAGCAGATTGGAGCAAGTGATTTGTATGATCTGAGCTTGTGTAGTGTGTAACAATTGGAGATAGTGCTGAGAGCTTGTGCGGAGTTTGTACTATGATTGTTACATGATATTTATCATTATAATATACAGATAGTTGGGGGTTTTCAGCTTTAAGCTTTCCCATAAATACTGTGTTTATATGTGTGATTGTTTATGGTTTTAATGTGCGCATGCGATTGTTTAATTTCCGCAAATTGATGATCAATAGTAGAAGAGGTTATTTATTATGCATGAAGCTCAAATAGTGTGTGATCAGGATAATCTTGGTGAATAATTTAAGATTTATTCAAATTTCTACATGGTATCGGAGCGATATTGATCATTGGAGCAATTGCAAAACATTGAAGCGGTTGAGTTTTGTGCTGGTGGAATTCGAATTTGCAGTAGTGTTTTCTTAGTGTCGAAGTTGAGATGTCTTTCAACGAATTGCGATTGGAGTATGCCCTTGAGGGAAGATCGAATTATATTGCATGGAAGAACAGGATGGAGGTGGTGTTGGATGACAATGGGTTGAAGGAGTTCATAGATGCTGAAGTCCCAAAGCCTACTTCTAGCGATCCTGCCGTAATTGAGGCTTGGCAAAAGAAGACAGCAAAGTGTCGAAGGATTCTGTCGGAGGGTGTGAAGGATCACATAGTGTCCAGCCTTCATGGTAAGGCTTCTCCATTCTTGATGTGGAAAGCCTTGACAGATTTATTCCAAATAAAGAGCGACCAGAGGAAGTTGGCGCTCAAGGATAAACTCAGAAACATAAAGATGGAGAAAGGCGATAGTATGCCCAAGTACCTCACGAAGTTCGTCCAATGCAGGGATTAGCTGGGAAGTGTGGGGGTGACTGTAGATGATGAGGACTTGGTGAGCTTGGCTCTCCTTGGGCTTCCGAAGAGTTGGCATTCCTTTCAGGACTCTGTCAATGGTTGAGAGAAATTGCCAGGATGGGAGAGACTTTGGTCGGATCTTGTGCAAGAGGAGATAAGGAAGAGTACCGGGGATGGATCTTCATCAAAGAACTCTGATGAAGAGAATTGTGCTTTGGCTACCAAAGAAAAGAAGGGGAAGAACAAGAAAGCTTCTCAATCCGGTGCGAAAGGCAAGAAGTAGGACATGTCCAAGGTGAAGTGCTTTAATTGTCACCAACACGGACATTATGCCACAAATTGTCCACAGAAGAAGAAAAATAAGTAGGCTGCTGGATCTGTAGCTGGAGAGGCCTTAGCCTCACAGTTTGAGTTGGATTTTTCACTGATCGCATGCTTGGTCTCAAGTGTGATGGGTTCAGTGTGGTTTCTTAACAATGGTGCATCTTTTCACATGACAGGAGATCGAGATTTGTTTACTGATCTGGATGAGAAAGATCTTGGAGTGCACATCGAGATGGGTGATGATGGTAGATACAATGCGACAGGTATCGGTACCATTTCCTTTGAGAGGGAGTCTGGTAAACACTTTGTATTGAAGGAAGTGATGCATGTTCTAGGATTGAAGAAGAATCTTATCTACGTAGCGATATTGGAAGACAAGGGATATGATGTTGTCTTTAGCGAGGAAGGCTTTCATGTGCGGTAAGGCAAGCTGGTGAGACCCGAGAGGATGGGGTTCGAGTTAAGAACCTTTATCAATTGCGGGGTAGATGAGTATGACTGTGGCGAGCAAGGCGGAAGGAGTGGTGAGCCGGGATGATGGCGAGTTGTGGCAGGAGATTGGGCCACCTTCACCATGGAGCTTTGAAGATACGACGAGTTTATATTGGGCTTCCTAAGGGCACTCTTGCGCGGTCGGATCAGTGTGTTGTCGACAATTGTTGTCACTCCTAGAGACACCCTAGAGTTGCCATAGACCAATGCCTAGGACATCTTATCATAGCAAGGAGCATATAATATAGCTTGGGTGTCAATCCAAAAGCTCTCCTGCTATCTCTTGTAAACAAGGAAATTGATTTTAAATGGGACCAGAACTTATAGAAACTGCCACAGGGAAAGTAATGTTGCAGAGACACAATGCAAAGCTCCAACACAAAAGCATCAGATAGTTAAGAGACAATTTACTGTAAAGAGGGCCGGTTCAAATAATATGCCACAGAAATAAAATATCAGAAAGTGAATGCAGTGAAAGAAAAGTTAAGAAGATACTAGTCAACATTGGGCTGATACCCAGATACACAACAGAACCATATATGGGCTTATCAATCTAAGAATCCATACATGACAATGGCATTTTAAAAGCACCCTCCCAAAGCAACTAATATAGCAGAAAGATGGTTGAGATGAATATGGAACAATATATCATGCATGAGCCATATTTAAAGCGCTAGACTGATTTAAGTATGGGCAACAACTAGGATGAATCCTTACCAAACCAGTGAGCCACTCGCATTCCAAAACATGATACAAGAAAGTGGATGAAATGAAATGTTATATTAAACACATAAGAGAAAGTTACATACTGTGAAATACCAAAGACCAGAATCCTCATTACAGATATAACTCCTCCTCACTGAGACCCTACGGGCTCTGAGCCTTCACACAGAAACTTGACAAGATGTATACAAAAAATGCCTTTCACTGCAAAATTTTCTGATAAAAGTTTGGAACCTTTACAATGTCTTTCTTCTGGGTTTTTATAGAGGAAGAAGAGAAAAAACCCCAAAAAGAAGTCGGTGAACATTTAATTGGCTCATTAAAATAGGAATGGTGAGAGAGTGCCCGCTCACACTGTTTGACGGTGCTAAACTGTCGTAGGTACTTTGTTGCTGCTCTATGGAGTAAATGTTGTAGGTACAGATTTCTCCAGAGATAAGATATGCGAAATAAAATATGTAACATTATGTACTTTCCTGAGGGAAAAATCTGTTGAAGTAAAACCTGGAGGATATGATTTTTAAGCACTTGTACTTTTTGCCTTCCATATTTTGAATTCACATCTAAGATCTTAAATGTCGGAGGCTGAATTTCTCGATCATTCCCTGATATTTTGTTGTTGCTCCATTAATATCCCTATCTGCAAAATCTTTATTTTAAAAGGCTCTGGAGGGTTTGATAGGTTTTGAACCCAACTGTTTTAATGAGAGCTGCGTCGTGACGGCTTTCCAGATATTTCCTCATAAATTTACTTCTGAAAAAATCGTCCTTCGGAGCAACTTCGGCTTCTGTAGTGGTGGCCTTGAGTAATAGCCATTCCTTCATCGCTGCAGGCCTGCAAAAATCACAAACATGTCAAAGGAAATCGGACCAAGGTGTGATGAATGTGGCGATGGCCATGGAAATGGTGATACAGACTGGGGCAAACTGGTGAGATGGTGCAGGGTGGCGGAAAATGCATATAAGTGGCGGAGAGATGTTTTGTAGAAGGTTGGAGGTGTATGACCTTCAGACAAAAATATAGGGAGACTCACGATAATGGAACAAGACCACGTGGAGTGATGATGTGAAGCGTAGGCTACGGGTTTTGGTCAACCGAGGGGGTCAAGCAGATCTAGACCGTCCAATTTCCAAAGCAATCTACGGTGAAGGACGCGTCGAAGAGCAACGAAGAGGTGGGCCAGGGGTACTGCGAATAGGAACTAAAGGTCGTGCAACTCTGGGGATTAATAGCTGTTGGATTGAGCGCTCAAGATCGGATGGTTTACATGAATTTCACTGCTCGTCATTGCTCGAAAGTTAATGCGCGATGAGCGGTGGTATTCAAACAGTGACGTGGGACGCGTGGCACTTGCTGAATGGAATTGCTGGGATTTTGAGAATACCACCCACTGCTGAAAAGTTGTGCGAAATAAACAGGCCGGTTTTAGATGGTGGTTTTTAGGGCACGGGGACCACCATAGCAATTAAGATTTTGAGCCATTGATTTGTGTTTTGATCAAACGGTCTAGAGCGCGCGAGATGGGCATATGCGCTTAGCACCTTTGGGACTTAACACTTGGTTCTGCGCGTCGGTCATGCAGACAATAAGATATAGGGGGCCATAACTAAAAGGAGCCAGGCCTCTTGTGACTTTGAATACGCATCCGTGATGCCTTCTAATGCATTTCATGGGGGCGGAAAAGGAAACGGTAAGAAAAAATGGATTCTTAAGCCACAATGGGGGATTTGAAGGGCTCGAGAGGGGCGGATGGATAAAAATTATAATGGGGGGGTAGACGTGGATAACATCAGCTCCAACTGGGGACGGCACGTTCATCTCTTGGACGTGTCGAGAACCTGCAGATCACCTGATTATCTTTTGTGCAGACTCTGCCCTTCAAACCTTTTCCTTTCATGAGTCATTATAACACTTACGTCCTTCAGACAGCCCTGAAACAAAAACTAATATACAATATGATACAATCAGGTCACCTTGACCTGAATCAGAATTGGAAGTAGGGCTTGAGAAATTTTCCGTTTACAGGGGCATCCAACAGGTCACCCTGTAAATTCTCCAACACAAGCGTGTTATTGCCTCCCTGTTCCACAATTTTAAATGGGCCAAACCAGAGCGGGTCAAACTTGCCATGTTTTCCTTTTTCAGCTCTTCGCACATCCCATCTGAGCACTAGGTCTCCGATCTGCAATTTCCTATCTTTAGCATGTTGATCAAAAATGTTTTTCATTCTCTCCTGATATTCAGCTAATCTCCGCTTTACTTGCCCTCGTGTTTCCTCTAACTCTACCAGTTGATTGATTCTCCTGACCATATCATCAGGTTCCTCCTAATTTTCTTTCATGAAACGTGCCATTGGCAAGGCCAAATGCACCGGAAACACTGCTGCTTGTCCATACACCAATTCGTATGGATATTTCCCAGTTGCTCTCTTGCTGGTGATTTTATTTTCCCATAGAGAAAAATTCAATTGGGAATCCCAATTTTTCTGATTCTCATTTATAGTTTTCTTCAAGGCCCTTACTAAAGTTTTGTTGGAAGATTCTGCCAAGCCATTCCCCTGTGGATAATAAGCTGTGGAGTGGTTAAGTGCAATATTATATTGTTGACAGAAATTCACAAATTTTGCAGATTTGAAGGCTTGTGCGTTATCAGTCACTATCCTAGCAGGACAGCCAAACCTGGATATAATGTTTTCTTCCATGAACTTTATGATGACAGTGTCAGTAGCATTCCTTGCAGGTATGGCTTCCACCCATTTTGTAAAATAATTTGTGGCTGTCAATATCCATTTATGCTTTCCACTTGATGGAGGATATATCTCACCTATAAAATCTATTCCCCATTGTTGAAATGGTTCATCTATATGAACTGGAATCAAGGGCAGAGCTGCCAACTTCTGTTTCTCAGCAAATTTCTGACACTTATCACATGCTCTGACCCAAGTAAAAACATCTCCAAATAATTTTGGCCAGTAAAAACCAGCCTTCAGGATTTTATGAGTTGTGGTTCTCCAGCTATAATGTCCTCCACAAATTCCTTCATGAAATTCCATCATTATACTTTCTACTTCATTTTCTGTTAGGCACAGGAGTAAAATGCCTGAAGGGTCCCTCCAATATAGCTGGCCATTAGCAACTATATACTTTTGTGATTTCAATCTTAAAGCCCTGTATTTTTCCTTATCACAACTTGGAGGACAGCTGAGTGTCAAAATATATTCTACTATTTCCTTGTACCAAGGACTGGTGAGATATTTCATGTGTACTTTCTGAGTAGCCATCTCCAGCCCTTGCTGCTCTTTTTCACTCTCGGACTCTTCACTTGCTATCATGGATAGATTTATGCCTAGAGCCTGATAGTTTGATTCAGACAAAATTTTGGCAAGGCCCTGTCCTTTAATTAGCTTAGTTGGACGGATGTCCAAATCATACTCCTGTATTTTTGCAATCCATCTCCCTCTTTTTCCTTCACTGTCTCCCTGAATGAGAATGTCTTTGACAGCTGCTATAGGGACATATGCAGTAATGTGGGACTGCAAAACATACATGCGAAAAGCCTTAAGGGATTTCACCAGGGCATATGCCTGCTTCTCCAATATGTTATATTTCAATTCTGCATCATGGAGAACCTGACTGAAGAAGGCAATAGGCTGCTCGTATCCTTCTTCATTTTTCTGTAATAACACTCCAACTACTGTATGTGGTGATGCAAAGGAAAATATCATAAATGGCTTTGCATAATCCAGTCCTGCTAGCACAGGAGCTTCAGCAAATGCCTGTTTTATTCTGGTGAATGCCTCTCTAGATTCCTGAGACCATTTTACTTCATTGTTCTTTTTTAGCATATATGTTATATGCCTAACTATCTCAGCGTAGTTAGGAATAAATCTTCTCAGGAAATTTATCCGTCCTAAAAATACCTGTACTTCTTTCTTATTTCTGGGGAGGGGGATGTTATTTATAACCTCTACTCTTTTGGGATCTATCCTTACCCCATATTTAGTTACAATATGCCCCAAAAGTTTGCCTTCCTCTAATGCAAATAAAGACTTTTGTGGATTGAGAGAAATACCATACCTTCTGCATTTTTCAAAAGTTCTTCGCAAATGTTCAATATGTTCAGCATCACCTTTTGAAAACACTGTAATATCATCAAGGTACACCACCAGAAATTTATCTTGCTCCCCAACAAAGGCTATTTCCATGGCCCTCTGAAAAGTGGCCCCTGCGTTAATCAGTCCAAAAGGCATCCTGGCATACATGAATGTGCCCCATGGTGTGATGAAAGTTGTTTTCTTCTGATCCTATGGGAGCACAGCTACCTGATTATAACCAGAAAAACCATCCATCATTGACATTATAGAGGCTCCAACCACTTTCTGCAGTATGTGGTCCATCTTGGGTAGTGGATAATTATCTTTTAAAGATGCTCTGTTTAAATTCCTGAAATCCACACACAACCTTATTTCTCCATTCTTCTTACAGACAGGGACCAAGTTAGCAACCCATTCTGAGTACCTTAATGGCACAATTATTTTGGCTTTTAGCAGCTTCTTGATTTCTTTTTCAATGGAGGGAAGCAGCAGAGGATTTATCTGTCTAAGCTTCTGCTTACAAGTTTTTGCATCTTCCCTCAGAGGAATTTTATGCTGCATTATATTAATATCAAAAGTTTTAAGGTCCTGTTAGGACCATGCAAATACATCCTTGTATGACTAAAATAATTCCAGGTATTTCTTCTTATATTCTTCTGGGACCCTCTTGGATAACTTTACGATTTTAGGCTCAACATTAGTTCCCAGATTCAGATCTTCCACCTGATATTTTTCTATTACTTTACTAGGCTGGAAAGGGACATCATTTTTATCAAATAATCTTTCTAGGGGCACCAACCCTCTAGGGATGACATTTCCTTTCAGCTGCAGCACTTTACTTCCTCCCATTTTCTTTTCCCAATTATTTTCTGAAACATTCCCAGCCTCATCTTCTTCACAATCATCAATCTCCATGTTGGAGAATTCTCCCACTGTTTCCAGAAATTTCTTCATCTGTTCATTGTACTCAAATACCTGCCAGTGTTTAATATTATCTGGGATTGATGGTCTATAACGTACCTCAACTTCATACCTCAAGAGAGGGTTTTGGGGAGGACAGAATCTACTAACAGCTACAGCAAGAGAATCTGCCATTTTGTTCTGCTCCCGGGGCATGAACTGGATATTGAATGCCAGGAAGAAATTCTCCACCATGTCCCACACTTCATTCCTGTATGCCCTTAGTCGAGGATGTTTGGTTTGACAATGGTTTCTGACTTGTCTGACCACCAGCTCAGAGTCTCCCAGAACCTTTAAACATTGTATGCCCATGCTCATGGTTTTTTGTAATCCCAATAACAATGCTTCATATTCAGCTACATTATTAGTAGCTTCGTATTCCAATTTAAAAGACAGTGGCACCCATTTTCCTGTAGGAGAAATCAATAATACTCCAGCCCCATTACCTTCTCTTGAATTTGCTCCATCAAAATGTAGAGTCCATACTCCTGCTTCATGGTCTTCTAAAGGTTACTCAGTCTTGATTTGAAAAAAGGAAGGTTCATGAGCATAATTTTGATCTTATTCCAACATCAAACATGAGAAATCTCCTTCCTTACTATAGACTGGTGAATTCTCTGAGCTGTCAGCCTTAGTCACCATCTTGACAAATCTGGTTTCTCTATATAACCTCCTCTCCTGGCCACCAAAAATTGGAATAGTGGCATATGTTAAGTCCAGTTTAAGTGACCCACCAATTTTTGTTCCCCAAGACCTTGACAACAGCATGCCAAAGCGAGCTAGGATGTCAGCCACCACAATGTCCATTACTACACTTTTTGCTGGAATTTGGGCCAAGTTGACCACTAAATATTTAATCATCCCTAAGCATTTAACTCTTTTGGAGTCAAATGAATAGAGGTCTTTGTATGGGCGTGAGATTTGTAGTCCTAGTTGTTCCATGACTGACAGAGGCATAAGATTATGGGAAGCTCCATAATCTAGCATACAATTGTGTAACAGCAGGTCATGAATCACTAGAGACACATAGAAAGGAGGATTTCTTCTTAAGTTTATTGAACTTAGTAAGGCACTGTCCATGATCTTTCTTTTCTCCCCATTTCCTGAGAAAGGTATTTTCCATATTGTCCCAAGTGGTTACAGAACGGTTTCCTAATGTTTTGAACCATTTTTTGGCTTCACCATCCAGAGACTGCACAAATAATCTTAAGACCACATCCAAATGTTCTACATTAAAGTTCTCTGCAAAGGAGCAGAAAGTTTCAAGATGTTTCTGAGCATCAATTTCATTTTCCCCAGTGAATCTGGGAAAGATCTTCAAATAATCCTGTGGCGTATCATTTAACACTTGAGGTAATGCCAGGGGAGCATATTTGTTTAACAAAAAAGCTGGAACATTAGCCATTGGAGGAGGTGGAGGTTGTGCAACAATCTGATGTACAAATGGAGGAAGAGGCAGAGGTGGGAGTGGAGTATGGATAACAACGGGAATATACTGTACAGAAGCCTGAGGTGTAGATGGAAACAATTCACGATTAACAGGGGCTACTTCTATAACTTCTTTAACTTCCTCAGCCTCAGGGGTAGGATGAAATTTCTCTTTAGTTCTAGCACTTCCCCGGGGTGGGCTATCTGAGTAATATTCAAGATTTTCCTCAGTGGAGTCAGGATTTTCTGCTTGGATTTCTTGAGAAGAAGAGGATGGATAATCTTCTACAGAATATTCAGGGATCTCAGCACGGACTGATTTCTTTTCTTTCCAACTTCTTCTATGTATAATCTTCTCAGGGTCAGAAACTGAAGGTGTCTTTGACTGTGATGTATCTGACCTCAGGTGTGGCTTACGAGGAGCCAGGACTACCAATAGATTTATCGAACAAACAACAGTTGAGTCGCCAAGGTGAGAGATATGCAACTCTTCAAATCTCTGTGCTCACCTGATTAGAGAGTGAATATGATTTGTCGAGGCCCAGGGATAATTATTTTCTTAAATTCGATCCCCGGTAACAGCGCCAGAAAGATGTTGTCGACAATTGTTGTCACCCCTAGAGACAGCCTAGAGTTTCCATAGACCAGTGCCTAGGACATCTTATCATAGCAAGGAGCATATAATATAGCTTGGGTGTCAATCCAAAAGCTCTCCTGCTATCTCTTGTAAACAAGGAAATTGATTTTAAATGGGACCAGAACTTACAGAAACTGCCACAGGGAAAGTAGTGTTGCAGAGACACAATGCAAAGCTCCAACAAAAAAGCATCAGACAGTTAAGAGACAATTTACTATAAAGAGGGCCGATTCAAATAATATGCCACAGAAATCAATTATCAGAAGGTGTATGTAGTGAAAGAAACATCTAGAAAATATTAGTTAACTTTGGACTGATACCCAGATACACAACAGAACCATATATGGGCTTATCAATCTAAGAATCCATACATGACAATGGCATTTTAAAAGCACCCTCCCAAATCAAATAATATAGCAGAAAGATGGATGAGATGAACATGAAACAGTATATCATGCATGAGCCATATTTAAAGCGCTTGACTTATTTAAGTATTGGCATCAACTAGGATGAATCCTTACCAAACCAGTGAGCCACTCGCATTCCAAAACATGATACAAGAAAGTGGATGAAATGAAATGTTATATTAAACACATAAGAGAAAGTTACATACTTTGAAATACCAAAGACCAGAATCCTCATTACAGATAGAACTCCTCCTCACTGAGACCCTACAGGCTCTGAGCCTTCACACAGAAACTTGACAAGATGTATAAAAAAATTCCTTTCACTGCACAATTTTCTGATAAAAGTCTGGAACCTTTACAATGTCTTTCTTCTGGGTTTTTATAGAGGAAAAAGAGAAAAAACCCCAAAAAGAAGTTGGTGAACATTTAATTGGCTCATTAAAATAGGAATGGTGAGAGAGTGCCCGCTCACACTGTTTGACGGTGCTAAACTGTCGTAGGTACTTTGTTGCTGCTCTATGGAGTAAATGTTGTAGGTGCAGATTTCTCCAGAGATAAGATATGCAAAATAAAATATGTAACATTCTGTACTTTCCTGAGGGAAAAATCTGTTGAAGTAAAACCTGGAGGATATGATTTTTAAGCACTTGTACTTTTTGCCTTCCATATTTTGAATTCACATCTAAGATCTTAAATGTCGGAGGCTGAATTTCTCGATCATTCCCTGATATTTTGTTGTTGCTCCATTAATATCCCTATCTGCAAAATATTTATTTTAAAAGGCTCTGGAGGGTTTGATAGGTTTCGAACCCAACTGTTTTAATGAGAGCTGCATCGTGATGGCTTTCCAGATCTTTCCTCATAAATTTACTTCTGAAAAAATCGTCCTTCGGAGCAACTTCGGCTTCTGTAGTGGTGGCCTTGAGTAATAGCCATTCCTTCGTCACTGCAGGCCTGCAAAAATCACAAACATGTCAAAGGAAATCGGACCAAGGTGTGATGGATGTGGTGATGGCCATGGAAATGGTGATACAGACTGGGGCAAACTGGTGAGATGGTGCAGGGTGGCGGAAAATGCATATAAGTGGCGGAGAGATGTTTTGTAGAAGGTTGGAGGTGTATGACCTTCAGACAAAAATATAGGGAGACTCACGATAATGGAACAATACCACGTGGAGTGATGATGTGAAGCATAGGCTACGGGTTTTGGTCGACCGCGGGGGTCAAGCAGATCTAGACCGTCCAGTTTCCAAAGCAATCTACGGTGAAGGACGTGTCG
Source organism: Pinus albicaulis (assembly GCA_034641835.2). NCBI lineage: Eukaryota > Viridiplantae > Streptophyta > Pinopsida > Pinales > Pinaceae > Pinus > Pinus albicaulis. The sequence continues at coordinate 233,500,569 of CM076572.1, read as the reverse complement.
AAGAGCAATGAAAAGGTGGGCCAGGGGTACTGCGGATAGGAACTAAAGGCCGCGCAACTCTGGGGATTAATAGCCATTGGATTGAGCGCTCAGGATCGGACGGTTTACATGAATTTCGCTGCTCGTCATTGCTCGAAAGTTAATGCGCGATGAGCGGTGGTATTCAAACAGTGACGTGGGATGTGTGGCACTTGCTGAATGGAATCGCTGGGATTTTGAGAATACCGCCCGCTGCTGAAAAGCTGTGCGAAATAAATAGGCCAGTTTTAGACGGTGGTTTTTAGGGCGCGGGGACCACCATAGAAATTAAGATTTTGAGCCATTGATTTGTGTTTTGATCAAACGATCTAGAGCGCGCGCGATGGGCATATGCGCTTAGCACCTTTGGAACTTAACACTCGGTTCTGCGCTTCGGTCATGCAGACAATAAGATATAGGGGGCCATAACTAAAAGGAGCCAGGCCTCTTTTGACTTTGAATACGCATCTGTGATGCCTTCTAATGCATTTCATGGGGGCGAAAAAGGCAACGGTAAGCAAAAATGGATTCTTAAGCCACGATGGGGGATTTGAAGGGCTCGAGAGGGTCGGATGGCTAAAAATTCTAATGGGGGGGTAGACGTGGATAACACAGTGCAAGGGGTGTACCTTGGGAAAATTTTTGAAAGCCACCTTTCACGAGAAGGATAGTCGCGCCATGATGATCCTTGAGAGAATTCACATAGACGTGTGTGGACCTTTCTCAGTAGCTTCGATAGCAAAGCACAGGCATTATGTGATATTTGTTGATAATTTTTCTCGTAAGTGCTGGATCTTCTTCATGCAGAAGAAGAGCGAGACATACTCAAATTTCTGTGAGTTCAAGGCACTGGTTGAGAAAGAATCGGGGAAGCAGGTGAAGGCTCTAAGGAGCGACAATGGTGGTGAATTCATCTCTGGGGAATTCAAGGACTTTTGCAGCGCAAAAGGAATTCGAAGAGAGCTCATAACACCTCATAACCCACAGCAAAACGGGGTTGTTGAGCGGAAGAACAGAACGATCGTGGGTGTTGCACGGGCGATGTTGCATGATCAGGGCCTACCCATTCACTTGTGGGAAGAGGCATGAAATACTGCAGTATATGTGCAGAACCATTTTCCTCACAGGATGCTTGGCATGAGTACACCCGAGGAGGCGTTTTCTGGTAAGAGGCCTAATATTTCCCATTTGAGGATTTTTGGTTCACCTGTTTACATTCATGTAACGAAAGATTCCAGGAAGAAGCTGGAGCCGACCACAGAGGTTGGGATATTTGTGGGGTACACTGATACGCCCCACAACTATCATATGTATTCGCCAGACAGTCGCAAGACTGTTGTGCGACGGGATATCAAATTTCAGGAGGAGAAAGCCATGAAGTGTTCGCTTGAGAGGGAGCTACACTTGCATGCAGATGAGGAGCTATTGGTTTCTAAGGATGAGCCTCAGGATGTGGATCAACCACAAGAGGAGGTTCATGGAGTGGAAAGAAGACCACTCATGCGGCGCCAACCATCGAGAGGCGGAAGTGCGCCTACGAGAATCTAGCGGCCATGCTCAAGATGCAGAGAAGGTTGTAGGAGCACCTACATCACAGCACAGACAGAGACAGTCACCTGACCGGTATACTGGATACATAGCTCTTATGAGCAAGTGTATCATGACAGAGCCATCCTCTTTCGAGGAAGCTGTGGAGGATCCCGCATGGGTAGATGCCATGGTGGAAGAGTATGATTCGATTGTCAGAAACAGTGCATGGGAGATTGTCCCAAGGCCAGAAGGGAAATCAGTGGTGGGTTCAAGATGGATCTACAAAGTGAAGAAGGCAGCTGACGGGAGTGTGGAGAAGTATAAGGCAATATTTGTTGCCCGAGGCTTTTCACAGATAGAGGGGATCGATTATGAGGAGACCTTTGCACCTGTCGCAAGGTATTCTTCCATACGGACGATTCTTGCTCTCTCAGCGCAGATGGGGTGGCACATTCATCAGATGGATGTGAAGACTGTGTTCCTCAACAGAGTCATTGAGGAGGAGGTGTACATAGAGCAGCTCGAAGGTTTCGAGATCTTCAGCAGCGAGTCGCATGTGTGCAGGCTCAAGAGAGCGATGTATGGGTTGAAACAAGCACCTCGTGCTTGGTACACATGGATAGACAGTTATTTCACCGGACTTGGATTCTCCAAGAGTGAGGCGGATCCGAACCTATACCAGATTGTGGTGGAGGGTAAGTTGCTGATCATTGTAATTTATGTAGATGATTTGATTTTGATAGGTGATGAGCTATTGATACTCTCATGCAAGGAGGATCTTGCAAAAGAGTTTGAGATGAAGGACTTGGGCCTCCTTCATTATTTCCTAGGATTGGAAATTTGGCAGCGCAGTGATGGACTGTTTGTTTCTCAGGGTAAGTATGCCTGGGAGATACTGGAGAAGTTCAACATGCATGGCTGCAAGCTTGTTGATACTCCTCTTCCTGGAGGTTGGAGGAAGGAGGATGCTACTTCGGCGGAGGTAGTGGATGCCACTGTTTATCGACAGTTGGTGGGGTCGCTTATGTATCTGGTCAATACACGACCCGATATATGCTATGTTGTTAACCAACTTTCACAAGCTATGGTTAAGCCTACCAAGCTCTTCTGGAAGGCAGGAAAGCATGTATTGCGTTATCTCAGAGGCACAACGGTATATGGATTATGGTACAGACAGTCGGATGAGGTGAGGCTATGTGGCTTCACGGATGCAGATTGGGCAGGGAGCCCAACGGACAGAAAGAGCACATCTAGAGGGATTTTCAGTATCGAATCGATAGCAGTTTCCTGGTACAGCAGGAAGCAGAGATCCGTGGCACTCAGTTCAGCAGAGGCCGAGTATATGGCGGTGAGTTTGGCTGCATGCGAGGCTATATGGATGAGGAAGATCCTGGTCGCGTTGTTCGGTTCACACTTAGAGCCTATTGTGATTTTTTGTGATAATCAGAGTTGCATAAAACTCTCGGTTAATCCAGTATTTCATGATAGATATAAACACATTGACATCCGATATCATCATATCAGATATTGTGTGCAGCGGAGAATCATGTTACTTTCATACATTCCTACGGAGGATCAGGATGTTGATATCTTGACGAAGGCACTCACCAGGAGCAAATTCGAATACCACAGGGGCAGGATAGGGGTTGCAGACAATCCTTATCTTGTTGAGAGGGAGTGTTTATATTGCAACAAGATGAGGAGCTTAGTGGAAAGAAGTCGCCTTCACTAAGTGGGCCCGTAGGGTATTTTTGGCGCAAAGTCTATTTTTAGACTATGTCTATTTTTAGACATATGGATCATGTTCTATGAGTTGTAGGATGCTATTTGTGGATGGTTGGTCGAGTCGGAGAAAATAGATGGACTTCTATTTTTATACATACTGGGCGGAATCTATTTTTAGATTGCCAGTCTAAAAATAGATATGTCAAATATTATTAGCTCTTAATAATATTTGGACTCTAAACATTATCTTATCCTCTTGGAGCACTTCAGTTTGATGCCTGGATGTGGCACATGTAGCTGACAGAAGGAATTACACTATTCCTAGGGTTTAGTGGAGCTATTGCATGGTTGACTTCAGTTAGAACTCATGTGACAGAGTTTGGTGGAGTTGATGAGACAGTTAATGGAGTTGTGTTCAGTTTAACTTAGTTGAGCTAGTTGTATCTAGTCTAATTGATTGATAAAATTAGTGAGAGTGGTGTGTTAATTAATTCACTAATTATTAACTCATAAATCAACTAAAGAATACATCAATTAACTGCAGTGCATGGACAGTTTCAGTGGAGACCAGTGAAGAGGTAGGTGAAAGATCAAGTGTAACTATCAGTTGTGAATATACTGGTGCATGAGATTTGCACACACATTGATGGAGAAGCCAATGAGGATTGCACAGTACATACTGGTGGGATTTGAACCTTGATCTCATGATTATCCATATTGGATTGCGCAGTAGAGGCTGGCTAACAGGTGGAGCAGATTGGAGCATGTGTTTTGTATGATCTGAGCTTGTGTAGTGTGTAACAATTGGAGATTTTACTGAGAGCTTGTGAGGAGTTTGTACAATAATTGTTACATGATCTCTATCATTATAATATACAGATAGTTGGGGGTTTTTAGCTTTAAGCTTTCCCATAAATACTGTGTTTATATGTGTGATTGTTTAAGGTTTTAATGTGTGCATGAGATTGTTTAATTTCCGCAAATTGATGATCAATAGTAGAAGAGGTTATGTATTATGCATGAAGCTCAAATAGTGTGTGATCAGGATAATCTCGGTGAATAATTTAACAGTTATTCAAATTTCTACAAGATTCAGTATTGTTGAATGTATCTGGGGAAGCTACGGCGAAGACCTTGTGGGACAAGCTAGTGACTTTGTACCAATCTAAGTCTCTGGTGAATAAATTGTTCTTGTAGAAAAAGCTGTGTAACCTGAGGATGAAGGATGGAGACTCGGTGACAGAGCATCTGAACGCCTTCAATACTATGCTAAGTCAGCTGTCATCTGTTGATATTAAAATCTCAGATGAAGATAAGTGCATCATTTTTTTGTGTTCTCTACCAGATTCGTGGGACAGTCTGGTTATTGCAATAGGTAGCAATACAAATAGCTTGAATTTTGATTACATTGTCTCAGCCTTGCTGTCGGAAGAAATGAGACAGAGAAATATGGAGGGTCAGAATGGAGATGCCTTATCTGTACGAGGAAGGTCCCAGAACAGAAACAAGAATAAGGTTTCGAGTGGGAGATCTAAATCTCCTGGAAAGTTTGTAAAGGTGTGCTGGAAATGCAGAAAGGAAGGGAAATAAAAAAAGGATTGCAGATCTAAAGCTCCTAAGAAAGCAAATGGATCTGATGATGCTCCTTCTGCAGAGGAAAAAACCACCTCGGATGAAGGTGGGGATGTGTATTTGGCTTCTTCTTCAAATACACATGTAGATCATGAGTCATGGTTGATTAACTTGGATGCATCCTTTCACTTCACTCCCCATGGGGAGTGGTTCTGAAAATATGAGAAATATGATGGCGGTGATGTCTTCTTAGGTGATGATAGGAAGGCTAGAATCGTCGGATGTGGAAAATTCAAGCTGAAGCTGCAAGGTGGAAAGATTAGAACACTTCCTGGTGTTCTGCACATTCCTGCATTGGCTAGAAATTTGATTTCTGTAAGCAAGATGGATGATGCAGGTGTAAAAACAGTGTTCGAGAAAGATACTTGTAAGATGGTTCAAGGAGCACTTGTATTAATGCGGGGAGTTCACATTGGAACTCTATACAAGCTTCAGGGAAGCACTATTATTGATGGGTGCAATAGTTTTGTGGCTCCCGAAAGTGGAGTGGAAAGCCTAGCGGTCTCTAGAGAAAATACCATGCTATGTCATCAAAGGCTTGTACATATTGGAGAGAAGGGCCTTCAGATACTGCATGGAAATGGTATGGTTGAAGTTATGTCCAATATCTCTCTGTATTTCGATTTTTGTGAACATTGTGTGTATGGGAAGAAAAATCGGGTGAGTTTTCCTTCTAGTGCTAAGAGGGCGAACAAGATATTAGAGCTTGTGCACAGTGATGTGTTTGGGCCTGTGTCGGTTCCATCACTGGGTAAGTCTGTGTGCTATGTTTCATTCATAGATTACTTCTCAAGGAATACATGGATATATTTCTTGAGGAAGAAATCTGAATTCTTCGAAAGGTTTAAAGAATTTAAGGCTCTGGTGGAAAACCAGACAGAGAAGAAGATAAAGGTGTTGAGGACAGATAATGGTGGAGAGTTCTGCAAGAAGAAATTTGAAGAGTTCTATAAGAAGTGTGGTATAGCATGGAAAAATACTACTCCATACACACCTCAACAAAACGGATTTGCAGAAAGAATGAACAGAATGCTGATGGAAAAGGCAAGAAGCATGCTTAGTGGTACCGAGTTAGGACAAGAATTCTGGGCAGAGGCAGTGGAGACTGCGTGTTACTTGGCAAACAGATCACCTTCATCAACGTCGGAGGATAAGACTCCACATAAGGTATGGACTGGTAAGAAACCCTCTCCTTCACATCTGAGGGTATTTGGATGTGATGCATATGTACATGTTCCAAAGGAGAAAAGGAACAAGTTGGATAATAAATTTGAAAGGTGCATCTTTATTGGGTATAAGGATGGTTTAAAGGGTTACAAGCTTTGGAACCCGGAAACAAGGAAGGTTGTGTACAGCCGAGATTGGTGTTTAGAGAGGTGAAATATATTTTTAAACATGAAGTCCTACCAAAGGAACCTAACAAGATAGAGTTTGAGCTAAAGGAGGATGAATCAGACTCTACAACAGAAGAAGACTCAGAAGAGGAAGAGCCACAAACTCCAGCTGTGAGAAGATCAGTTCGAGAAAGAAGACAACCAGAAAGATATAGTCCATCTGCTTTCTGTTCAAATTTTTCTTTAACTATAACTGATGATGATCCCAGAACCGTCAAGGAGGTAGTAGATTCAGAGGATGGAAAACTCTGGAAGGAGGCCATGGTTGATGAAATGGTATCCTTTCATAAAAATGAGGCATGAGATCTGGTGGAGTTTTCGGATGGAAGGAAGCCCATCGGGAGCAAATGGGTGTTTAAGAAGAAGATGAATGTAGAAGGCAAGGTGGAGAAATACAAATCTCGGTTGGTAGAAAAAGGTTATTCCCAGGTGCCGGGAATTGATTTTGGTGATATTTTTTCTCCTATTGCCAAAGTTACTTCTATTAGATTAATTTTATCTGTTGTTGCTGCATTTGATTTTGAGGTAGAACAGATGGATGTGAAGACAGCATTTCTTCACAGGGATCTGGAAGAGGAGATCTACACGAGATAACCTGAAGGCTTTATTGTGAAGGGGAAGAAATAGCAGATATGCAGGTTAAAGAAGTCTTTGTATGGGCTAAAACAGTCACCAAGGATGTGATATCAGAAATTTGATACCTATATACGGGGACTTGGCTTCACCAGAAGCAAGGAGGATCACTATGTTTATTTTGAATTAATTGGTGACCATGTTATTTATTTGGTCTTGTATGTGGATGATATGTTGTTGATTGGAAATGACAAAGAAATTATCCAAGATTGAAGGCCCGGTTGTTCTCTAAATTTGACATGAAGGATCTTGGTGCTGCAAACTATATTTTGGGCATGGAAATTAAGAGAGATCGGGAAAAAAGGAAGCTCTGGTTAAACCAGAGCAAGTATGTCGAGACTATATTACAGAGGTTCAATATGCAGGATAGTAAACTGGTGAATGTTCTGATTCCTATAGGTACAAATTTGTATGTTGAACAGTGTCCCAAGACACAAGAATAAGCGGAGGATATGTTCTGTGTTCCATATGCAAGTGCAGTGGGTAGCCTAATGTATGCAATGGTTTGTACTAGACCAAACATTGCACATGAAGTGAGAGTATTGAGCAGGTTTATGTCAAACCCAGAGAAGGAGCATTGGACAGCAGTGAAGCGGGTTTTCAGATATTTGTGTGGCACTAGTGATTATGTCTTGTGCTACCAGGGAAGACCATGATTGGAAAAAGTGTTGGACATTTTTGGTTTTGTTGATGTTGACTAGGTTGGAGATCTGGAACAAAGAAGATCTACAAGTGGGTATGTGTTTAGCCTATTTGTAGGTGCAGTCAGTTGGATGAGTAAAATATAGTCTATAGTGGCTCTTTTAACTACAGAGGCAGAATACATGGCAGCCACTCATGCAAGAAAGGAAGCAGTTTGGTTGCAGAGATTGTGTTCAAGTATGGGGTAGGTGCAGCAAGCTATAAGGATAGACTATGATAGCCAAAGTGCAATTTTCTTGGCTAAGAACTCTGCTTATCATTCAAAGAAAAAGCACATTGATGTTCAATATCACTTTGTGAGATATATGGTTGAGGCTAAAAGGGTGTTGCTGGTAAAGGTGGATACTTTGAAGAATTTTGCAGATGCATTGACAAAGTCTGTGAGCACTCATAAGTTCTCTTGGTGTAGAGAAACAATGGGTGTTGCAAATTTGGGCTGATGACTCAGCTCTCCTGTGGCCCCCTGCGGATAGAAAACAACAAGTGGGAGAATGTTGGGTTTGTGTTATATTCTTTCCATGACTAGTCACGCGTGGGGGGGTAACAGGGGGGTGATAGCCCCCCATGTCGGGGTCCAGAGGAACGCCCCGGAAAAAAAATTTGGTCCTTATTTTCCGGTGGGCGGACCCACCCATGGTTTTGTGCATGGGTTTTCACATGGTTTTGGGGCATGATGGTTTTCGGCCCCTGGTATTTTGTAGATCCGGTCAAGGGAACTACGGTTATGTTCTAATCCAGGGTTAATGGATTGGGGTTTATGTATGCTTCGACATGTATATATATGTGTTGTAACACTAAAAGGAATATAATGAAAAATCAATCTGGTTGTCCCGATTTGGGATCCAGGGGAAAATCTGTGTGTTTATCTGTTTTATGTTTTCTGCTCTCGCTATTGTTTATTTTCTGTTTTAAATATTCGTTCGTAGATCATTTATGTACAGGGTTAAAACCTACACAATCTTTGTTCAAGTCGTGAAATTCAGTGTAGACACGAATGCTGCCTTGTTTCTTGATAATGGGCACTGGGTTGGAAACCCATGTGGTGTATTCAATGGGATAGATAAAACCAGCCTACTTGAGCTTATCGATTTTGGCTTTGAAAGCCTCATGTCTAGAAGGATTGATGGGTCTCAAATTTTGATGGACAAGATCGGCATCGGGCCCTGTATCGAGTTATTATTCAAAAATGGTGGGATCAAGTCCAGGCATCTCATAATAATACCAGGAGAAAATATCGTGGAATTCCTTGAATAGTTTGGTGTAAGCCTCTATTTCTTTCGGGGTGAAATGTGCCCCCGAGGTAATGTTTTATTTTATCCCTGGTTTATCAAAAACATTTATTTTAATGGTAGGAGAGATATTAGCCATGTTTCCTTCTTTGAAAGCATCTGTTGCAGGAATGGGATTTCTAAACCAATCAAATTCATTGTGAATGAATTATTTAGACTCCACAACATACTGGCATGGGTCTGCTACGGAAGGAAGTATGCACGATGGTGCATATCATCCCAAGGAAAATCAGGGGTGGTCATGGCTTCCATAATGTCTTCATCAGAATGGAAGATGGGAGGAGTAGCAGAAGGGAGAACACTTGATGCGGCGGGGCTACCTAGCACATCTTCATGAGAAATATGGTTCACATACGCATCGCTACATAGGGTAGATGAAGAGCTAGTAGATGAAACATCTACTGATGTTGATACCAATGTGTTCAACAAGGGAGGTTCGAATAACACAGAATGGGAATCCCTAGAGGGATATTCCTCCGTAGATCTCATGGATGACGATAGATAGAGAATAGCAACCGAAGAGCCTGTCATCTCGAAATCGGGGGGAGGTATCACAATGGGTGAAAAACTCTCCTCTAGTTTTGGAGAAGCATAACTCACAAGTAGAGGAGTACATGATACATTACGAGCAGCCTCTATTTCACAAATTTCCTTAAGGGTATCTCGAAATTCTTTGAGATGGGGAAAATGATGAGAATATTGGTCGTAAAGGTCGCACAAATCACAAGGGTAGTTGGTGCGCAACGATTTGAGTTTCTTAGTTGAATCAGGTAAGGTAACATGGACCTCCAAGATGTCAAATACACGAAATGTTTCATTGACCACAGGTTTAAGACGAGGAAGTTCAGGACAGTTGTTGGCGGCATTCCTAACAACATCACACAAAGCGCAGGGAGGTGTCATCTTTGGAGGCTTAGGTGGAACTAGAGTTTTTTGGGGAGCCTTGTCCTTGGGCTCCTTCTTTTTTTCTTTTCCCCCTCACTAGATGCTTTCACAACAGGAGTGGGTTCCTGTTGAAGTGGCCATGGAACTAAAGCAAAGGGAGGGTTCATGGTGATCTGTTGAAACGAGGTCAAAGTGTTATATGGTTTAAGTTGACCATGTGGAATGTTTGTTGGCGGATCAATGTACCAGACAGGGATCCCCAAAGTCAAATTGGTTAAACTCAACGTAGCCATAATAAACACTGAAAAGACTCTAGATGGGGGAGATAAAAACAGTTTCTGACTCAAAGGGTAATGGCTTGGCAGAAAGACTCCCAAATGGTTAAGGCTTGGGGGAATTATTCCTGGTTGAAAAATATTGGGAGAGACACCAGCAGAAGGAGAAGGTCTTTGCGGAGATGGTCTAGATATCTATGTTGAGTGAACAATAGCACGTTGCAAAGGCTCTGGCTGTTGGCTAGTCATACCGGGTTGCTTTTGGCTAGCCCAAGATGCTTCGAACATGAAAACACATCATGAGTTGGACTCGGTGATAAGAAGGGGGGACCAGGGAATGAACCAAGTAATATGGAATATTTATAGACTCCTAGTGAAACACTAGTGAGAGGTGAGATTGATTGGTTATCATCCACCAAAGATATGTTGGACTCAGGGGAGGTATGAGACTTCGGTTCTTAATATGTCAATTGATCGATGGTAACGACCCTTCCATTGTGGGGGAAGAAAATCTTACAGTGAACCACAGATGTGAAACCTGACATCACATAAGTGTAGCTACAACCCAAGAGGATATTATAATCCAAGGAGGCATCAATTACTTCTATGTCAATACAAATAGTATTTACTACAAGTGTGATAGGACAATTATGGAACATGCCAAGGGTCTGAGAAGGGTGATCGTCCCAAGCACATAAAGTGATGGTGGATTGGGACAGATCAGGGGATCTGAATTTCTTCCAAACATAGGTGGACATCACACAAGTTAATGCACCCTCTTCAATGATACATCTCTGAACATGGGCATTGTTATCACTCGAATTGAACCTCAGGCTGAGAGAGGCAATTCCAAGGTAACCTCAAACCACGCTTAGCCAAGTGGCTAGCCCTACTAGGCCAGGAGAGGGATCTCTCCATATAGATCACAGTCAAGATGACTAAGGAAAGAATATTTTAGGTTGGGTATAGTAGCTCAGGGTTTTTTATTTTGATTGTGTGTGATTTTGATGGATTAGGAGGAGCCAAACAGCTAAGGCAAGGAGATTAGGTCAAAATTTGCAAGGTGTTTTATGGGCCAAGGTAGGTACAATGTTTATCACTTTAGGGTTTTGATGATGGGATGATCAAGACAAGTGAGGAGCTAGAAAGAGCATGGTGAATTCATGGTTTCTTTCTAAACTGAAGAAATTACAAATTATGAATGTTTACCCAAAATAGAGCATAGAAATTATGGATTCTGTTCATCTAACTTGAAAATATTCATTTAATAGAAATGAAATGATGGATGAAGTAAAAAAAACATTCTAACATATGAACACAAAAGAAGAAACTGAAACTAAACACAATACCACATGGATCCCATAAAAATAGCTGCAAATTTATCATTAATGTCCAAGCCAAACTGATACAAAATTGTGAGACCTCAAAACCACTCTCCCTAGCCTCAAGGATTCGAATCCATGAGATAGGGATCAGTTTCAACTACACCCAAACAAGAATCTGAATACTAGGAAGACCCAACAACTTGCCTCTAAAAGAGAGGAAACTAATTCATTTGACCTCTAGAGGATTTATCTGATGTATCTACCCTAGATAACAATAAAAAAATGACATTTAAATTTATCTTGACTTCTTACATCATTAATTTCTCATTTCCCAATATAAAAATTCAAAAATTCATAATTTTCTGAAGATGATGAAAATTGCATTCTCCTGGCAAAAGCGCAGTGCCATGACAGGAAAAATAGCCTCTTTTGAAAACAACTTTTGGAGGCCTTCCCAGTGTCCAAATCAACTCCATGATATCTCATTTGAAATATATCTGAGTCTAGTTTCCAAATATGTCTCCAGTTTCTAAAATGGTGCCCATCTGCCCTATCAAAAATCACTTTTTCCAAGACTGGTATTAGCACAGCGCCAAGGTAAAAAAGGAGGTAGAAACATGAAAAATTGATGGTTTTTTGCACTTTTGAGGGACCAGTTCTCCTCCAAATTTTCTGAAACTTGTTGGGGTTGATGTCCTCATCATTGCTGGGGTTGATTTCCTCATCATTTTGAACATGATGGTGGTAACCATTTTTCCATTGGATGCTCCAAGTAAAAGCGCAGCGCCAAGGGCGCTGCGTTTTTTGCAGTGTGACGGTGTGTCAAAATCGCCCAAAAATCCAAAATTACACCAAAGTGCCAAATGTGCCAAAATTTGTCAAAATTTTGAGGTTAATTGATGATCAAGGGTTAGAGGCTTGAAGAGACACGTCAGCAAGTATGTCTAACCTCTGCTTCTCCTTTTGCTCAGTCAAAGCTTGAATTTTTGCATGGGCTCATTTGAGCTTGGCCTTGCAATTTTGTGTCTCAATGACACCTCTGTCCTCCTCTTCAGACATCTTGAACTTGAAGGCTTAGGAAACCCTAGGGTGAAATTGAATTATATGAGGGGAATGAGAGATGAGATGGATAGCTTAGGAAAATGGTGGGAATGAGTCTAAATGGAAACCTAGGTCTAGGAAGTGGGGATAGGTCTTGGAAAAATTAGGGAGATGGGGGCAGGGTTTACTGAACTTTGGGAGGTGATGGGAGGATCAAAATGTTTAGGGGATTTGGAATTATAATTTTATTACAGGGTTGATAGGGCTGCCTAGGAAATTAATATTCCTAGGACTTAGGTTTTAGGGGAAAATGGATTTAGGGAGAGTGATATGGTGTTTTAGGGAAGGAGTAGGGTTTATAGTGACATAGGAAGAAAATGTGATGTTGATGAATTCCAAATTTGGGAAAAAAGACTTAATCTAGGGTTTGTAGCCTAACCAACTTCCAAATTTCATGTAGAAACCAAAATCACCATAAAAATACTCTTGAAGACAGCAAGGAGGTGAAATTCACATGTTAGTTACTTGTCAAAGGTGTTGGAGAAACTTTGTTGAATATTTGAGACACTTTGACTGAGTTTCGATGCTTAGGGACCAAACTGGGCATTAGCGCAGCGCTAGTGTAAATTTCACTACGTTTTTCGGGCATTACCGCAGCGCAACTGGGTATTAGCTCAATGCCCAAACATTAGCACAGCACCACTGCTGCACTATTTTTCAGACCACTTTTGGAGGTCTTCCCGGTGTCCAAATTGGGACCAGGATATATTTTTGGAAATATCTTGATGTATAATTTCCCAATATACCTTTATTTTTCTGATTGGAGTTGATTTACCTTGTCAAACTTTGATTTTCCCAAGACTGGTCAAAAAGTGTTGAATGAGGGTGCAGAAATGAAGAGTGTTGGTGCAAACAATATTTGGAGGCCTTCTTCAATTCTAAATGGATCTCATGATATCTCATTGGAAATATATCTCTCTCTAGTTATCATTTGACTCATCAAGCAAGTCATTTGGACACTCCAGCTATGAGAAAACTTGATTTTCCCAAGGTCACTCCAGAAGTGCGTCAAACCTCTTGTAGCACATGTATTTTTTACATTTCTCCCAAACCATGATACCTGTGTAAAAAATGGAGGTTTTTATTCTTGGAACTATTATGGACAAATACCTCTCTCACATTTGTCAAATTCATCTCTTTTTCGTTAAAAACATAGTTTAAATCGAAACTGGCCCTATGAGTGGAAAATGGCTTGACTCTTGGAATGATTTCTCAAACAACGATGAAGACATGATCTTATGAATTGGAATGGCCTCATACTTACTAATATGACCTATCTTATGGCTCCTATTCTTATATTCATCTTTTTCATAGCAAACCCTAGCTCAGTGGGAGAGAAAATTAGGGTTTAGTGCTTGTGAACAATGATGACTTTGGCACCCTTGGGAAAAGACAACTCCCTTTGAAATTTTATGTGTTGGAATGTGGATTTCAAAGTTGGCATCCTTTGGGAGACTGAATACTTATTACATTTGAACTAACTAAAGAAAATCATGAGTTTATTCGAGGTCACCTTCACACCTTCTGCTGCCCTTTATTGAAAATGAGACAATGTAGTGATTTGACCTAATGAAACTCGAGTAACCCAATGAGAAATGAAAGAAACTGACTCAATGAGTGACTTTGAATAAAAGTGGAATGAGAGCAGACTTGTCTTCAACATGATGAATACATGGAAGAGGATCAGCAGGCATATACTTGTGAAGTAAAATGGGACACTTGACAAGGACAACCACCAGTGGAAAAATTTTATATCATGACCTAATGGAATGATTCAAAATTCTTTGGATTGGGACACCTAAGATGCACATGAAAAATGTGTTTTGATCCCTAGTGGAAGTAATAAAATACTTACACTAACATTGGCTCCAGCTGCAGATAGTAGCTCCTTGGAAGTGCCAAGAACATCGTAGACCAAGTGCCTATTCATTGGGAAATGGAGTCAAAAGCTAAAAACAAAACTGAATACTAAAAACTTGACTCAATAAACTAACTCAAGGCTGACTCAAGACTGACTGAAACAAGACTCAAAAATTTAACTTACCCTACTTATTGATGGCAGTACATCACCATGACTTGAGGGCTTCAAATCCCGATGACAACCACCTATCTTTTTGAAATCATATGTACAATCAAGAGATATCAAAATGCCAGTGTAACCAATCAGGAAAATGCCTCCTTGATGATTCACCCAATTAGATTCTCTGGACAACAATAAATATTTACAATTGGGCAGCCAAAAGCATAGTTGACAATGATCTCCATCATCACTGAATACTGTAATAATTACCTTCACTGCTAACTGCAATAGATTTGCCACTGGATCCTAAAAAACATGCAAATTTACCTCTCGCTGATCTAGAAGAAACAACGTAACTTTTTCTCTTGATTCTGATCTCTCTTCATAATGTACCTTAGCAAGAATGTGTTCCTGGTCGTCAAAAACTTCTGAACAAGTAGGTGAGCAAATTTCTTCTTGAAATAAAAATTCTAAGCATGAAACATGCGAAGACAAATTTGAATGACAATCCTTAATGCCCTGGTCCTCTACAATTTGAATACATTGTTGATCATCTTCATATGACATGGAAATCTGATTTTCATGTTTCTCATCACACTCATCAGTCATAAGAGGGAAAAATTTAGATTGTTCATAAACCTCAAAATTGACATTTATATCATTTACTGCAGAGTTATCCAAAGAATATTTTTCACCTAATTGAACAAATATCACATCTTGCTTTTCACAAAGGGACTGGATTACCTCTTTCTGAAGATTTTGTTCTGATGGGATGAGAACACTTGGGCCAATAAATTTGTTTTCTTCTTTCGAGGTGATCTCGACAATAGATCTCTCCCTCATGGGATCTGGAACAACATACTCTTCATCATTATAATATGAATCTAGATCTCGATCAGCTAGCTTGACTTTACCATAATCTGAAATTGGAACTTGATTTTCCTGCATATCATCTTTTGCTGCAATCAAATCTAAAATAAAACCTCGTCTTCCATCATTTTCAATTGTACAAACATCTTCAAACTGTTGCAAAATTTCTTGAGCATCTTGATCATTATCCTCTGAGATTTATTTATGCTACTGAAATGGATTTTCATACAGGGCTTCCATGATCTCATCATCCATGAATTCATCATCTCCATAAAAATTCTCAAGATTTTAAATAAAACTATCAACATGTTTATAGCGGTTCTAAACTAATATTAAGGATGGACAATTTTATATACCTTTAAAATAATATGGTATGAAAACCCTTTAAACATTAAATACAAGCAGGCGATAAAATTTCATACCAAGATCGAGCTTCATCTTCCAGAGTGGCCATGAATATCTTCATCAAGCAGTCTTCAACAAAATTAATCTTTAATCTATGCACATGCATGTGAAATCTCACCAGATGAAGAGCAGCACCATTATCTTTCACATTTTTGAACATAGGAAAATTAATTTGCCAATCTACCTGGGCATTTTAGTTGGGAAACCTGGAATGTGATCTTGGCTCATGGGAGCATACCTTCTTGCAACAGTTTCCATCTTGAAAAATCTTGAAGCTACTGATCTTCATGCAGTGGAGTCACCATGAGGTGTTTATTTTCTGGATCTTTCAGTGAATGGAGTCGCCAGGTGAATGGTTCAGCCTTCATATGTGTCCAACTATTGTTCACCATCAACATTTAGATCTGATATTTATCATTATTTTCTAGGGAATATTTGTCTTTTCGTTATTACTTTTTCTTCCCCGGTATGGTCGCCAAAATGCTATCACTCGGGATTGAACCTCGGGCTGAGTGAGGCAATTTCGAGGTAATCTAAAACCACACTTAGCCAAGTAGCTAGCCCTACTAGGCTAGGAGATGGCTCTCTCCGTATATATCACAGTCAAGATGATTGAGGAAAGAATATTTTAGGCTAGGTATAGTAGCTCAGGGTTTTTTATTTTGATTGTATGTGATTTTGCTGGATCAAGAGAGTCAAACAAATAGGGCAAGGAGATTAGGTCAAAATTTGTAGGGTCTTATATGGGACAAGGTAGATACAATTTTTATCACTTTAGGGTTTTTATGATAGGATGATCAAGACAAGTTAGGAGCTAGAAATAGCATGGTGAATTCATGGTTTCTTTGTAAACTGAAGAAATTACAAATTATGAATGTTTACCCAAAACAGAGCATAGAGATTATGGATTCTATTCATCTAACTTGAAAACATTCATTTAATAGCTATGAAATTATGGATGAAGTAACAAAATATTCTAACATATGAACACAAAAGAAGAAACTGAAACTAAACACAATACCACATGGATCCCATAAAAATAACTACAAATTTATCATTAATGCCCAAGCCAAACTGATACAAAATTGTGTCCTTGAGATGCCAGAGCTCCATGTGAGTCCAACCTCTACAAATGATTGATAAAACACATTATATAGACCTCAAAACCACTCTCCCTAGCCTCAATGATTCGAATCCATGAGATAAGGATCAGTTTCACCTACTCCCAAACAAGAATCTAAAGACTAGGAAGACCCAACAACTTGCCTCTAAAAGAGAGGAAACTGATTCATTTGACCTCTAGAGGATTTATCTGATGTATCTACTCTAGATAACAATAAAAACATGAAATTTACATTTATCTTGACTTTGTACATCATTAATTTCTTATTTCCAAAGATAAAAAGTCAAAATTTGTTAAAGGTGATTAAAATTGCATTTTCCTGGCAAAAGTGCAGCGCCATGACACGAAAAATAGCCTCTTTTGCAAGCAAATTTTGGAGGCCTTCCCGGTGTCCAAATCAGCTCCATGATATCTCATTGTAAATCTCTCTAAGTCTAGTTTCCAAATATGTCTCTAGTTTCCAAAATGGTGCCCATATGCCCTGTCAAAAATCACTTTCCCCGAGACTGGTATTAGCGTAGTGCTAAGGTCAAAAAGGAGGCAGAAACATGAAAATTTGATGGCTTTTTTGCACTTTTGAGGGACCAGTTCTCCTCCAAATTTTCTGAAACTTGTTGGGGTTCATGTCCTCATCATTCTGAACATGATGGTGGTTACCATTTTTCCATTGGATTCTCCAAGAAAAATCGGCACTGCGTTTTTGGCAGTGTGTCGTGTGTCAAAATTGCCCAAAAATCCAAAAATACACCAAAGTGCCAAATGTGCCAAAATTTGTCAAAATTGTGAGGTTACTTTTTGATAAAGGGTTAGAGGCATGAAGAGACACCTCAGAAAGTATTTCTAGCCTCTCCTTCTCCTTTTTCTCGGTCAAAGCTTGAAATTTTGCATGGGCTCGTTTGAGCTTGGCCCTTGCAATTTTGTTCCTCAATGAAACCACTATCCTCCTCTTCAGACATCTTGAACTTGAAGGCTTATGAAACCCTAGGGTGAAATTGAATTAGATGAGGGGAATGAGATATGATATGGCTATCTTAGGCAAATGGAGGGAATGAGTGTAAATGGAAACCTAGGTCTAGGAAGTGGGGATAGGTCTTGGAAAAATTAGGGAGATGGGGGTAGGGGTTACTGAACTTAGGGAGGTGATAGGGGATCAAAATGTTTAGGGGATTGGGAATTATAATTTTATTATAGGTTTGATAGGGCTGCCTAGTAAATTGAGATGCTTAGGACTTAGGTTTTAGGGGAAAATGGATTTAGGGAGAGTGATATGGTGTTGTAGGGAAGGAGTAGGGTTTATAGTGACATAGGAAGAAAATGTGATGTTTATGAATGCAAAAGTTGGGAACAATGGGAAAAAAATTCTTAATCTAGGGTTTTTAGCCTAACCAACTTCCAAATTTCACGTAGAAACCAAAATCACCATAAAAATATTCTTGAAGATAGCAAGGAGGTGAAATTCACATGTTACTTACTTGTTAAAGGTGTTGGAGAAACTTTTTTGAAGATTTGAGATACTTTGACTGAGTTTTGAGGCTTAGGGACCAAACTGGGCATTATCATAGCACTAAAACATTAGTGCAGCACCCCTAGGTATTAGCGCATCACCAATGTAAATTTCACTGCGTTTTTCAAGCATTAGCGCAGCGTAGCTAGGTATTAGCGTAGCGCCAAAACATTAGCGCAACGCCACTACAACACTGTTTTGCAGACCACTTTTGGAGGTCTTCCCCGTGTCCAAATTGGGCCCAGGATAGCTTGTTGGAAATATCTTGAAGCCTAATTTCTAAATATGCCTTTATTTTTCTTATTAGAGTTGATTTACCTTGTCAAAATTTTATTTTCCCAAGAGTGATCAAAAAGTGTTGAATGAGGGTGCAGAAACGAAGAGTGCTGATGCAGACAATTTTTGGAGGCCTTCCTCAACTCCAAATTGAGCTCATGATAGCTCATTGGAAATATCTCTCTCTCTAGTTATCATTTGACTCATCAATAAAGTCATGTGGACACTCCATCTATGAGAAAACTTTATTTTCCCAAGGTCACTCCAGAAGTGCATCAAACCTCTTGTAGCACCTATATTTTTTACATTTCTCCCAAACCATGATACTTGTGTAAAAAATGAAGGAATTTTTTCTTCTTGGACCTATGATGAACAAAAACCTCTCTCACATTTGTCAAATTCATCTCTGTTTGGTCAGAAACATAGTTTAAAGCAAAACTCGCCCTATGAGTGGCAAATGGCTTGACTCTTGGAATGATTTCTCAAAAAATGATGGAGACATGACCTTATGAGTTGGAATGGCCTCATACTTACTGATATGACCTACATTATGGCTCCTCTACTCATATTCCTCTTTTTGATAGCAAACCCTAGCTTAGTGGGAGAGAAAATTAGGGTTTAGTGCTTGTGAACAATGATGACTTGGGCACCCTTGGGAAAAGACAACTCCCTTTGACATTTGACGTGTTGGCATGTGGATTTCTGGGTTGGAATCCTTTGGAAGATTGAATACTTATTACATTTGAAATTATTGAAGCAAATCATGAGTTTATTATGGGTCACCTTCACACCTTGTGCTGCCCTTTATTGAAAATGAGACAATGCAATGATTTGACCTAATGAAACCCTAGTGACCCAATGAGAAATGAAATAAACTGACTCAATGAGTGACTTTGACTAAAATTGGAATGAGAGCATACTTTTCTTCAGCATGATGAAGACATGGAAGAGGGTCAACAAGCATATACTTGTGAAGGAAAATGGGACACTTGACAAGGACAACCACCTGTGGAACAATTTTATATCATGACCTAATGGAATGATTGAAAATTATTTGGAGTGGGACACCTATGATGCACATGAAAAATGTGTTTTGATCCCTGGTGGAAGTATGCAAATACTAACACTAACAGGCATTATGGATCTTGACTAGTATTTGTTAGGCAACAGATGAATTTTTTATCCACATTTCCCAAAGAAGATAGTAGAGCTTTTCGTTGTGATGGGCACGTCTAGAGGACTTCCAGTGTTTACATGGAGGCAAGAGACTGCAACAAGTCATTTAATATGTTGTAGGTGTGGGAGGCTTTGGCAGAAGAATCATTTCAACATAATGGCCCTTTAGGGATCTTGGGAATTACCTTTGCCTTAGGTTGAGGGATATGTAAGGGAAAATTTGGTGTCAGAATGGACTTTATGGATACTTTCATTTGGGACTCGGTTGCAGACGTAGTGGGTTTCTTTTCATATTGGCGCGACCGGGTCTGAAGGTTAACATCAGCGGTATTGACCTCTTCAATATTCATCATGATAATCTGGTAATCAAGGGTACCATATTGTGAAGGTTGAGGAAGAGACATGGTGGGTTGTTGTCCTCTGGACTCTGCTTGGGCTTCCCACAACTAGCGCATCTAGGTTAAAAGGGGACAATCATGAGTATAATGGCCATGTACACCACAACATGAACAAGGTTTGTTCATACGAAGGGTCATGTTCTGCTTGGGTTGATTGCCCTGTTGCTGGTTTGCGATGTTAGGTTGGTTCCCTTGGGGTGTGTTCGATTGATTACCTTGGTGACCTTTGTTACCTTGCGCTTGTTGGTTCTGGTTGTCTTTCCACATATTCTTTTTATTGTAATTAGGGGGATTAGTCGCACTCTTCTGAGCATACACTTGACCTTGAGGAGGCGGTGACTGCTGTGGAAGAGGTTGAGAGGGCGCGGGAGGTGGGGGCACTGATGTCGGAGGGGCTATAGCACTGGGTTGTGCATAAGGATAGAAAGGATATGGGGCAACATTTTGGTAAACAGGTTTATCAATAGCTAGCCCTGGCATCGACTAATGCGGCTGGGAAAATGCGTAAGGTGTGCTTTGACTGGGATACAAGTTGCCTAGAGGGGGATAAGTGTTGGAGTAACTAGTCCCCCCTGGGGGTAACCATAACTCATGAGAGGAGGAGCTTATGGATGTGAAAGATATCCAACGATATCGTTGGCAACATGAGATGCTCCTGGTGCATTGGCACCACCAAGTCTAGGAAGATTGGGTAAAACGGTATAAACATAACTAGACTCAGCATAGATCAAGTCATATTTTAATGCGACCTAGAGATTTTCTTCCTCTAATTAAGGAAAATGAGATGCGACATCCTTATCAATGTGGGCTAAGAGTGTTCTAAGAAACCAATCCATATAGACATGGTCGTCAAATGTATGGGTTCTACACAAGCTCCTTCTTCTACGCCATTCTTGGACATGGTCAGAAAGGCGAGTGCTAGAATATTGATGGAACGTGGTCAACAACTTGTTATCGGTATCATAACAGAGGGGTAACTAGAAAAATGATAGAAACGCTTTAGAAAGAGTCGCAAAATTAGTATGAGATGCAACAGGTTGATCGATATGCCACTTTATAGCTTCTCCAGTGAGCGTGCCTTGGAACAAGCGAAGGCGAATGGAGTCATCGGTGATGGAAATAAATGAACACCACATATGAAAGGAGCAGATGTGATTAGGGGTCCTCTCCAATGTTTCCTTTGAACTCAGGAATGTCATAAGGAAGCTTAGTTAGAATAGTTATCCAACCTACATGATGGAGTTTGGGGCCATTGATTAACTGGCTAAAATCGGGAAGGCTTAAACCCACCATAAAAGGCAGGCAAGGGAGTAGTTGAGACGGTTATAGTAGTGATGTCACTAGTAGTGGCTCTAGAATTAGGGCTAGTTCCACCACCAGCTTCAGGACTTGCACATGAAATGGTGCCTGACATGGTGATAGTATAAGGGTGAGGAGAACCAGGGTCAGAATTAGAAGAAGAACCTGATGAACCAGAATCAGAGTTGGTATGGGGACTCAGGGGAGGACTAACTTGGACCCTATGAGGTGGAGTAAGACGTAATAACGGAAAATGAGGGTGAAGACATTGGAGTCTCCACGATAAACGCCTTGGGGTCGCTATGATGGAAAGTCACGGATGACACAAAAAGGTTGAAGAGTGATAAAAAAAGGGTCTGGGAGGTAGATTAAATAATTATTATGTGTATATCTTGGCTTGGCAGTGTAAACCAAATGCTCTTCATTTTAGGTGTGAATGTTTGCAAGCCGTGTGTTTATTTCAATTAAGCCCAAACAGTTATTTAAAGAAAAATAAAAAATGTTGAAAGACTATAAATGAAACTGAAATCACAGTAAAATAAACATCTAATCGTGCATAAATCCCAACCCAAAGAAGGTTCTAAAACAACCAGATGAAAAGGGAGATAAATTGACTCAAAACACACTAAAATGGCCAAGAGATTTAATGTCAAAGGGACATGGATCTAATGACTTTGTACTGCTGGAAATGACATAGAAAACAGTGAGAAACCAGAGGGGGAAAATGTTGCAAAATATAATGTTAAAGGTTAAGCACCTCGGGAAAACAAAGAGAACCTAAGGAAAATACCAAACAAAACTCAAGAGATGGTTATGGATGTAACAATAACCTATCAGAAAGTATCTGTAAAAAGGATAGATCGAAACCTGAAACAACGGTTGAAAGCGCTGTAAATATCATACTAACTACTCATCCTAACTCCTCCTAAAAAGCTGGAAGTGTACTGAAACCCTAGGGGGCTTGTTTCTACTTAAAGGAGACAAAATGAGCATATAAAGGCCTGAAAAAATCTGAAACAAAGGTCATACAACCTAAAATAATGCTCTTGGCGAACCCTAACAGTTTCATAAAAAACTCAGAAAAAGATTCCAGATTGGAGTTACTAACCTGTGTGTTATCACTCAAAAAAATGAAGCATCGTTTGACAAACTATATAGGTTCATTTGTCAAAGGTAGGGTTTTAGGGTTCATTTTTTATTTACTTGATCAAGGAAAATTTTAAATTTTTCTTATTTAAGCTTACCCTAAGGTCCAAACCTACTCACTTTCAAATCCCCTCATGTCACATCACTCATAATTTTCTAATAGTTTTCAATTCCCAAGGTTTTAGTACCAAAATGGTCGTTTTAGCCAAGAAACCACAGTTTCGTAGCGAAATACACTGATAAATTACACTTTTCGCTACGAAACCATTGATACTTTCATAGCGAAAACACCCATATTTACACTAAACACGCTACGAAAGTGTATTTTCTTGTCTGTCATATCAAGTTAGTTGTTTGGTGTCAGAAAATCATTGGGAAAGGGTAAGTTAGATACCATTTGATTCATTGAGGCTTAAGGTCAAGGTACATGGTCAGGTCTGAATTCATCGTCGTCATTTTAGGCATGTATGAGTCATCATTGTATTATGAGTGAATATCAAACTTCAAAATATTTCCTAAATCAATGATTTCTCATTCTTCATTCCTTCTTCGTGTGATATTGAGCTCTGGAGAGCTATTGCATTGAGCCAAATACGTGGTTGGTGTTTTCAAAGGTTTACAAAGATCACTGATCAAGTGAAGCTAAAAAATATCAAGCGAGGTTGAAAACTATCAAGCGAGGCTGAGAAGGCATTAAAGAAACCATGGTAGAAAAAAGAAGGACAAATAAGGGTGGCCAATGTCTAAGATATGAACCAGAAAATGTGAATCTGACCAATGAAGACCCAACAGCTGTAGAAGTCTTTAGAAGGACTGGTTGTTTACAGTTTTGTAAAATATTACAAGGTTGTCATGTACAGGTTTCCAAAGAATTTTCTTTAAACTTCAATGGGACAGCTACCAAAGTGGGGATGTTGAATCTTTCCGTTACACCAGAGGTCATTGAAGCAGCAACAAGGATTACAAGGGGACAAGAGAACTGGTTCAAAGGGTTCAAATTCAACATGGGGCAGTGCAAGGAGTTTATCAAGCCAGAAAACAGTGAAATGGACCTTACTAATGTTATCCAAAGAATCTGCATGAAATATAACTACTCAAATTTGCTGCTTATCATCCAGAAATATTTTACTTGTGAAGGGAGATACCATAAAGTCTAATCTTACCATTTCAAGATTCTCCTACACTTTACTGGTAAGATATCTCTTGATTTGCCTTTCTATTTACATAGAAGTTTATAAAAAATGGCAGATGAGGTTCAAGAAAAATCTGAAGGAAGTGAGACTTCATTATTTCATCATGGTTTAATTAAAGTGTTAGTTTTAGATGAGCTCCAAAGACTAGGCAAAGACTGGTCTTCATTTTTTTTTGTTAGTGGTTTTGAGTTGGATACTCTTACTCTTACAAGAAATCCTAAACCTAGGATTATCCCACCACCCTTAGTGGTAAAACAAAATGAACAAGTGGTGGCAGAACCAAGTGAACTAGTCATGATGGAAACAGAGCAATTGTAGAGTTTTGATACACCCATTATTCCACCTGCAAAACAAAAATCAAAGGTATTCAAACCTGCAAAACAAAAACAATATGTAATTAAACAAGGAAGAAAAAGGATGACAAGGAGTCAAACAGTGGTTGTAGAAGACAGAACAGTAGCTAAAGGAAATTTATAAGACATACTACATGCCATTGACACAAAAGAGACTCATATAGTCCAAGCTAAGTATATAGAGGAAGGTGGACAGAAACTAAAGAAATCCAAATCTACAAAGAAACTAGAATTTGAAGGAGAATATGCATGTTGTATGTTCCAGGCAAGAAATCCCATGACAAAGCATGCTAGAAAACTTTTGGAGAGCAGCAAAGAAGTTCATCCAGCTACTGATATTTTCAAGCCACCACAAAACATCATTAATCTTTCATCACCTACAGAGAAAGATTCAGTTAGCAAGTCAAAGAAAGGAAAGGAGAAAGTAATGGAAAAAACAGAGTTTGAACTCCTTGAAGAATAGTTGAAGTTGGCCAACCATGAGATTGATGTTATGAAGAAAGAAGCAAGGAAACACAATGTCCAGAAGGTTCAGTTTAAAAATATGAAAGAGATTTGGGAAGAGCAGGTTGATAGTGTTTCCAAGGCCCTAGATAATACACGACAGTTTATCAAATGGACCATTCCATTGAGGAAATAAGTAAAACATGTTAGGAAAATGAATTTACATTTTAAATCTGCAAACCGAAATTTGAAGGATCAGGTTAAAGACCTCCAGGAACAACTTGAACTAATCGATGAGGAGTTGGAGAAAAAGGGCCTTAAAATGACAGTAGTTGAGGAGCCAATTGCTCAAATCATCATCAATGAGGAAGAAACACCTCAAGAATCATAGTGTGAGCTAGTTTATAATTTTAAAGGTTAATGGCATGTTAGAAACTAAGTTTTTACACCTAGAAAGTATATTTTTGAAGCTACACAAAAATATGGAATTTTCACTATTTTCAGCAGTTTCGTAGTGTTCCTAGGCTTGAAGACTAGGAAAATGCTACGAAACTACTGTAGCTTTATTTTTTGAATTTTGAAACATTTTTGGGAGCTTCCAAGAGGTGAAAATGGTATGAAATATGTACTAAGGCATAATTAACATCATGCAGAAGGAAAAAATCAGAAAGGTTGATGGCAAAAGGCATTTTTGTAATGCTATGAAATGGTCATACTTTCATAGTGTACTATTTTGAAGATTTGTGAGCAAGTTTTTGTGCAGTTATAGATATGTGGAAACTTTCAAAGGTTCAAGGGACCTTGCCAGTAGTTATCCAAGACTTAAAGACCACGAGATGAAGCCAACTCATCATCCAAACCATTCGTTGAAGATGAGGACCAGTTTTCCTAAAATGCAAGGTTTGTTTCCAGTTTTAGAGGAGGTCAATTAAGATGTCATGTAGTGATGAGTTCCATTACAGGCTATTCGAACATGTGAAGGAATAGTTTTCAAATATGTAACTGTTTTTAGGAGATGAGGTTGTTAATGTAATAATAGAAATTTTGAGTCCTATTAGGAAAAGGACTATTAAGTAGAATAGCTATCATTTTCTCATTAAAGTAGATGTTTTCTTGTTATGAAAGATGTCATTAGGATAAGTTCGATGAATCTAGCCAGGAGGCAGATCATCTCATCATGTAACAAGTCTATTAAAGGGCAAATATTCGAATTTTTCAAGGGTTGGATATTTTTTGGCAATACTACAGCTTTATGTAAATTCACTGTTTTCAGTAATACAAAGACTTGTTTCTTGACCAACCTGAGATTTTGATTGATTTTTTAGTGTCTATATAATCTATATTTTCTATGTGTACCATTTGCAGTGGTTTTCATCTTTAATACTCAGAATTCATTCATGTAATGCTCTGACTTCCTTTATAGATGAATTGATTGTGTTATTTCCTATTTCATGTGTGCTTACCTTTGCTAAAAACTCTTACCTGCCTCACCTTCCATGTCAAGTGAACTTACTACTGAATCACTGAACTTGTTTACTCCATAAGCCCAATGTTTTCAGACTGATACTATTTTCAACCTACACATATCACAAGCAAGTTTTTTTCCTAGTAGAATTAGCCATCTAGATACATCTTTATTCAATATCATTAACCCCTTTAAGAGAGCCCTCTCAAACTGAAGGCTAAGCTTAAGTTACAAGATTGGTTTGAAACAGTTACATGAAGTTGTCTGAGTAGCATCCTATCAGGTGCAACTTTTTGATAACACTGTGAACATGTAAACTCGCACTTTTTGCCAAATATGTGCGATTTTAGGGGGAAATCACACTATTTGGGCTAAAAATTATGATTTATGCTCCTTGGTTCTTGGGCGGTAGGTTGCAGAAAAATTTTCATCTCTGGCGCAGATGATACCTATTACCTGCGGAAAACACCAGAAAACATCCGGAAGTTAGAATTTTGACTAAATTAGGGAAAAAAAGTTTAAAACTACATCAAGATACTGAAAACAACTCAATAAAAACCCTTTATTGTTGAAGTTGCTAGTCACAGAGGAATTTGAATCACAACAGTGGAGTCGTCATTTGTTGATGCCAATGTGTAATTAAAACACCAGCGGAGTCGATATTTGTTAGCTTAAACCTACTTTAGATATGTGTGACAAATAGCCCTAACAACATAAATGGTTTCTTAACCCTTTAGATCTGCAATAGACAATTAGAACAAATCCTCCAAAAACCCAGATCTATGCAGTAAAAGTAGTTAAACAGCAAAAATAAATAAGAACTAATGCAAAAATAACTTCAAGTATCCAACAGATGAGACAACATTAAAAGAATGAATTTATATTATAACACCTAGTGAAGGAAACAAGTATATGTTACCAGTCCCCCTCGATGGGATGGGTCCTTGGTTGTCCCCAATGCTTCAGCTTAAGAAGTTTCTCTCTCTCAATGGTGTAGAAAACCCAAAGCATGTGTTGAATTCAAGTGGGAGCACAAATGGAAAAAGAAAATAATAGTGACAATGAGAATGATCAAAGTGAAGAATGACTGGAAAAACCCTCCTATTTATAACAAAATATTGAGTTATCCTTGATAATTGCGAATAATAAAATATTATTTACCGAGATCTAGATCTAACTGCTTGGAATATTTTATTATATTTTGTTGGAGGGAAAAGGTATTTAAATTGGTTAAATACCTTTATCTAGAAATAATAAACAAATAAATTATTTATTTATCATTTCAAGAATGTGGTTAAAGAATAATAAACAAATAATGATTTGTTTAATTATTCCCAGATGATTTAGTCAAATTTAACAAGGAATAATAACTAAATAATGATTTAATTAGTTATTCCTTGAGAAAAATAAGATAAATAATGATTTATCTAATTATTTCTCATAATTGGGTTAAATATAACTAGGAATATTATTTAAACAATGGTTTAATTAATTATTCCTAGAGGAAAATCAAATAAATAAGGATTTATTTAATTATTTATCATGGGTTTCTTGTTTTAACCAGAAATAACTTAATAAAATATGGTTTATTAAATTATGTATTATAGTGAAAGCAATTTTACTATGGTAAAATTGGTCCTACATGGTGTACTTTGATCCATCTAATTAGAAATTGTTAGATGACCAATTTTTAGTGATAACAACATGGTTTCTCCATACATAGACAAAATTTCAAAAAAAAACACATTTTTCACCTTGGCCCAACATGCCCCCAACATTATGCATAACTTGCCCCTGAGCCACTCAGGTATGTTTGTGCACCAAGCAAAGGGAGTACCTCTATTATTTTCTTCAAAAATTTCTCCAATGTTTATTTGGATGCTTACACTATAGTCTTTGCTTTCTATACTCGATAGATAATACTTTCTACTACCTCAATAGGCATGGGGAGATACAGGAAAAAAGGTTGGTTGTATACAACTACCTATTGTGTTGTGGTCTATGTTACAACAATGTTGTCACTCATTTGAATTGCTTCATCCTGAAACTACACAAATTTCTACATAAGGTGTTGTTTTTCTCTCCAATTATTGATTTTCTTGTGCAACATTACACTTTCTACCATCATGAATCAACATTTTGATCTTGGTAGGGTGATCAAATTGTCATGTATAGACTCACTTTTCTTCTCTGTGGTCTAAATTTTGGCATTGATCTCCTTAAGTTTAGCACTATCCTACAACCTATTACAAACATCTAGGTTTTCTTCATATAACTCTGTACATTCATGCTCAAGATCATGTGCATTAATCTAAGGCTACTTGTACATTTTCTCATCATTTTACATCCTCCTGTGTGGTAGAAGGCTTTATCTGTAGCTACGTTTCCTTGAATTTTGTCTTCAAGCCTTGTATTATTTCTTCAATCTTTGAAAACTTATCCTATATAGGAGTGACAATTTCCCTGGGAGCACTGGGAAGTTTTTTTACACCTCCTCAACTACTTGTCTTAATGTCTTTTCTCTCACTTCAGCGTGTTGTCACACTTCCACCAACTGCACGTGCTCATATTGCATAGCCCTATGCTTTCTAGTGAGTTGAATTAGTTATGTCAATGTCTCATGTGTGCAAAATTGCACCTCCTTTGTAATACTTTGTTGTAAATGATGTAAAATACTCAACGGTAGTTGTGATAAAATAAGATCTACCTATGGCAAATCCTGGGCCCACAATTGAATTTCAATGTTTGCAAAATACACTGCAATTTCTGGAATAGACAAGGTGAAAAATTCTACTGATATTGTAGAAGGTTGCAACTATTTTGGCCAAATTTTTGGTGCATGTGGTGCATTGGTTTCCTTTGTCACAACAGTGAGCTCTGTTGCACTCAATGTATGAGTTATTGTCTAATGGCCCTCAGTATTTCAACAAAAATGTTGCAACCTTTGAGGATCTCAGTTTTAATTATCAACCTGGGACTTGTAAAAACTTAAGAGGGGTCGACTTTGTATGTGTTTCCGACGCTATATTCTTCTTTTTCAATTGTTATACAGGTGGGAGACATTGAAGTTAGATGAAAAGATACCAAGTTAAGTTGTTGAACTAAGATATGTCAAAAGAAAGTATATTTTCATAAATGAATTGCAGAAAAGGAAATGTAACACATATTTTTTCTACTTGCAATGAATGAGGAAGTGCACTTGCTAGAAATAAAGGAATAAAAATCTAAACCCTAAGTTGCAGAAAAAAACACTCATAAAGTAATTTCTAAAGGCATCTATGGGAAAATTTGTGAGGTCTCTATACTTCTAAATTATACCACCAACATCCCAATGGTGTTGTAATACATCAACAAGGTCAAACCAAATGTTTATTGCTAAGTTGGACAAGAAAATTGATTGTTTATAGGCTACTACAATATTATTTGTTTTACTAGAGGAAGAGTCTGGTGAGTTTGTAAAACAATTAGAATGAAAACATACGGTTAGGGAAAGATGTGGTAATGCTAGAAAATGATGTCATCCAACTAGTAAAGGCTTAATGCACCCTAAATCAAGCTTTATCATTATGGTATTGAATCCATTTTGTCTCTTATAGCTATAAAATCAATTATACATCCAAAAAGTAAACTATATAATTTATAATAGCAAAAGAAATGGAATATAAAAATACTTGAAACTAAATTAGTAAGTGTTATGATTGATGATAATTTTCATAAATGAACTATAATGAATAATTTCTTAGCTAACCACCTACTTAATCATACAAAAAAAATCTTAGATTGTAACTTCTAGAATTGCTAGTGTTAGAAGTAAATAATAGAAATGCAAAGAAAAACACCAACATAAGTATAGGAGGGATTTAAAGCTCCTAGGTTGGGCCTATCCCAACGATTCTTAGAGTCCTTAAAGAAGAACCAACTTAAGAACTATAATAAATCATTTTTTCCATTAACTAAAAATCTATTTTACATTACGAGACCATAAATCTTACTTAAGAATATAAAAATCCTAATATTGCTTTCTACTTCCTATTATACTAATTCCTATCGTGTACTAGGCTATTTCGAGCCTCTTATTTATACATCAAGTAGGGAGAAACCTCCTTGAGAGGAGGATTGCATTTCCTCAAAAAATCCCAAAAAATGGGATCTTATTCCATATCCAAATCACAGTAGTAGGAGGAGACATTAAATGCCCTAAGCCAGTTGAGCTTAGGTCTTCTTGTTGTAGGGAACAAATCCCTAAAATTTCTCCAATGTTGGATATCTTAGAATATGCTCAATATATTTGTAAATCCTACATTAATAAACATGTTAAGTCACATAAAATATTAAAACCACATTGAATTCTTCTAGGAACCCATTAAGCTAGGAAAATATACCATTAAGTGAAAAATATGGGTTCAAAAATCATTTTATGTGCTTTGGAGTGGATTGATGGGTCTTATGATTTACTTGTTTTAGAGGTCCATCACCCCACTGCTAGAATTTTTTATCACCCTTGAGCAACTCATTATTATTCTCTTCTCTTCTCTTGTTCATTCATTTCTTTTATGACTTGCTTGATGTCCCAAGTAGAGCTAGTTGTGGCTACCCCTACTGGGTATAATATTTCACTCTCTTATATATCCTTCCACTCTTAGGACTCTTCTTATTGGATTTGGTTTTATTTTAGCCCTAGAAGTAAAGGTGGATCGAACTTCATCCCTATCCACTGAACTCCAATTCTTTGGATGATTCTCTTATACAAAGGACTCCTTTCTAGTGTTGCTTGAAATCAATCACGAAAGTGATACTCCCTTATATTCATGTTGTGAGGAAATCCTTGCCACCTTATTTGGAAAACCTGTGAACTTTATTCCCACGACAGTTTGAAAGTTTCCTTAAAATGGAGTATAGCTCCTACCTATCTCTTCATTCAAATATCTTATATTTCATGGTCATCTGCAAGAATAGCATGGGACATTATAAGTGGTGAGGGGGACGGATTTTCAAGTTTAATCCATAGTGGTTCCTTCAGTTCCCCGTGCAATGTTTTTTTACTTCATATACTATGATCTCTTCCTGTCTCAATCAAGAATCTAGTGCTAGTATTTGTGCATCCCTCAGGTATGAATTGTGGTCCCATATGGACATGTTAGTGAGGACAAGGTTATGTATATATAACTCGAAAATCTTGGCCTTTTCCTCCATGTTGCATTTTCAGCAAAACTATATCAAATGTTTAGTTTCTTGCAACTATATTGTTCCTTTTTTATTTGTTTGATTAATCTGGAACTTAAACCATTTCTCTTTTAGGAAAACTGAGTATGCCTTATAAGGATGCCTACAATTGATAGCTTCTAAAGAGAGGTGTGTCATGGTTCCTAAGGATGTCTCCATTGTTGTAATTTGAGCATCCTTTTACTTCAACAACTCTTGTGCCTATTGCAATTGATTTCTTACCTATTGGTTTTGTCTTTCAAGGTTCACTCTTCTATTAGCTTCATGTATTGTTAAGAGGGTGATTTCATCCCTTATATTGTTGAATTTGTATTCCATTTTTTCAATATCATCCATCCCTTTATCTTGTGCAATCCTCTTCCATTTACGTGTTTCCAACTTGGCCTTTTCTACCTCAATCATCAAGTGGGGCACCAAATGTGTTTGCACCACCTTTCTGAATGTCCCCACAATAGGGGGATTATCCCTTAGTGTCTAGGAGAAGTACGAAGGTGGCTTCCTTGGGGAAACATGTTTTATAACTTTCTTTATCTCATATATTTATATTGGTTTTCCTGTAGATGTACAAAATGCTCTTGTAGTTCAAGCCAAGTTGTTCCTATAGTTGGAAAAGTTGCTCTATTTCTTCAATCAGTACTAACATCCTGCATTGTTGTATCTTTTTTTCTTGTACCTATGGATTTGGTAGGCTTTGCATTTCCTCCTCCTATAGCTATTTCCCTTCAAGACTAGGAGTTTCTTCTTTTGTGATGGGAGTATCAGAGGGAGGTTTAAGTTTCCCATTGAACCTTATTCTAGTCATATTTATTCTTGTGTAAATAATTTTTTGGGCAGATCTACTCACCTTGGGTTATGTAGGGGTACTTAGACCTACCAAGGTAGCTGCAATTTATTTTCCTCTTCCTCCTAGGTTTTTTTCTTCTTCTATTTTGAAGGATTGGATATTTCCTTCCCTTTTATGTTTTTGGATGCAATATTCTTTCGTTTGTTGATCTCTACATGGGATTATAAAAATTCTTTCTTATACATATCTACAAACTCAACCCAAGGAATCATATGTTGTAGGTCAACTAGTGCATTTGTGATAATTAATTTGATAAGACCATGATGAGCTAAAATTGTGTTTTCCCTCATTTTCCTTAGTACTCATCTCTTTCAATTATGGTAGGAGGAAAAATGGGATTTGTAGTACTTCATAGGCTAGAAGGTGGGTTTGGAACATTAGTTAGTACAACAACCTAAACTATAAGCATAATATATGCCTAATATTCCCTCAAATAATATATTTTTAAAGATTTGGTGGGTCACTTCATCACAAGGACTAGTTTCTCTCCTCACCCCATTCTTATATTCATTGGGTTGTCCGTTTGGAAAGAAGAATCCCCTCATGGAAATGATTTCTTCCTTCCTTTCCTCTTTGTTCCACTATATTCCCTTAGGGAGAGTTGTGATTCTACTCATTTAATCATCATTGATGTAAATCACTGACCCTTGCACTGCAATAACAAGTTCATCTACTTCAAGGTTTTGTAGGTTCATTGAAAACTCCATGGCCACCTCATTAACAAAAAGCTATAATTTTCTCAAAGAAGCCTATCCATTGACAATTCTTAAATATGTTGACAACTTCAGGGTATTGGTAGATTCTACTAGCATTAATGGCCTCTTTCCTATTGAAACTAACCCCCATTCTACCTTCATAAGTTCCTTCAAGTGTGTTTTGGAGATCAATTTCACACCCAGAGATTTTATCCCAAAGGCCTGGTCAGGATAATAGTTTCTTATATGGTATGAAAAGGTGGTGAGTTATGTGTTGCTACAAGTGACAGAGTTTCTTGTTGCAACACTCCTACGGGGGTGCTCCTTTTTTGTAGGAACAACACAAATCTAACTCGACATTTTCTTCAAAATAAGCATCAAAACATGCCAAAAAAACTAGATAACCATTTTCCTTTCTAATTCATAATTTTGACACAGAAAAATTCTCAATCGGATTGGGGCCCTAATTAAACACATAACAAGCTACATAAGATCAAAGAATTTCGTGGTAAGAATCTCAGGATTTATTTTGGGACAATGACCCCTACAAAATGTGCAGAGATCTTGGTGACAGAATTCGATAGCAAAAATACAATCTTGTATCAAACTCTTATATTGGTTCCTATAGCACTCTACAACCTGTAGCTTCCTATAGAAATTTGTAACTTGTAGCTTCATGTATGACTCTGTAAACTCATGATATTTCTTATGGTTTTTTCATGCAGCGCGTCAATGGGAAATACTTGGCATTTGATTTATATTTTTCCATGAATTGAGTGAGGGATATAATTGAACATTCGGGGTGGTAGAGATGGAACTCAGCACATAGTGCTTAGCTGTCACATCCACCACTCCACTTCCTAGTGTTATCCTTGGTCGTGCACCCCCACCTTGATTTTTTCATCATAAACAAAAACAACCACCTTTTTAAAGAATATCCCATTTGTCTCATTCGTTCCTCATGTTAGTGTATAAATTTTCAGTGATCAAATACTCTCTTTTAGGTTTATTTGGTAGTGGTCCTTCGTCAAAATTTTATGTTTTGAAACATATTCTGAAATAACTTTTTTTCATTGAATGTTGTCTACGTCTAATGCTTCTCCATTCACCCATTCAAGTTCATCATCAATTTCAAGGTCATATCACCATTCTAGTGTCTAGGTTCATAGATCAGTAAACATGCCCTCGTCTAGGTCATGGTCTAGGATTATTTTGTTTTTTCATCATAATTTCCAATCATGTCATGAAAGAAGGAAAATAAAATTCATTGTCATTAGTTAAATCACCTTCATTGGGAGTTTAAAAAGATAGGAAATAAATTAAAATCCAACTTGTCCTTTTTCAAAGAAGTATGCTACATGATCAAAGTTTTTCAAAAGAAATTTTTCTCAAAGTACAATATGATTTCAATAAAGACAAAAAACAAAGTTTGTGAGTTATAAAGGGAAATGAAGCTTTTTGAGTTCATTTGATCCTTTGGTTTTCAAAATTTCTCCTCTCCCATGCTCACAACTCTCCACAACCATCCAAATATCAAATACAACCATAAAAATTTGATCCAAATTCCTCTTCGCTACATTTCTTCTCCTCGTTATGCTTATGGGGCAGCCACGCTACGCTTTTGGTAGTTTGCTACACTTTGGGCATCTAAACTCCAAAAAGCCATCAGAAGGGCTAGCTCAAAATTTCTCAAGGTTCAGGTGCTTCAAAACAAGTAAGGGAACATCCCTCACTTTTCATTCAAGTGAATTTATTCAGCAAAGGGTGGATTCTCTCTTCTAGGGTTTTCAACTACATTTTTGGTTTCATTGATGTTTGGCTTGCTTCAGTTCGAAAAATCCTAGTTTCATCATCTCATAACCTTCAAACATAACTCATACACATTAACAAATTACTACCTATCATTCATACCTCTCATAGCTACCATTTTCACTCAAACCCTAGTTCTCACTACGCTTTTGCAGAGAAAACTAGGTTAACTCTGTGTTTTAACCTTTTTTCCCTCTTTCCCATACCCATTTCCAAAATTTTCACTTGCATTGTGTTGCTACCTCACCATCCTACTTCCACAATTTTTTAGGGATTTTTCCATAACCCCATTCCATCTCATTTATATCCCTAAACCCATTGTATCATCAACCTCTATTTTCCTAATTTTCACCTTCCCTTTCCTTCACATCAAGCTAGGGTTTTATTTTCCTAACAAACATCGTGGAAGGTGAGAAGAGAAAGTATAACAAGGGAGGTCATCATTCCAAATTTGAGCCATCTAATTTGCATGAGATCTATGCTTCTCCCTATGTCAAGAAATCCTTTAAAGGCATTGGTTGTTTAATATTTTGTGAAAGAATCCAAGGGGTAGGTTTTCATACTCAATTGACAAGCATTTTTTCCACCATATTTAGGAGAGACAAGGCTAACATAATAGGGATTGATGCATTTCACTGCCACCAAACCACTCAATTTGCCTCATTATCTATTCAGGAGTCTGGTCAAAATGACTGAAAAGGTATAAAGTAAAGGCAATGATCACCAAACTAATTTGTTACACCATGGTTTGGTCGAGTTTATAGTCTTTCATCAGCTCTCATAAATCAATATGTCTTGGGAAACATTCATGAAGTCAGTTTCTTCTATGCCCACTACTATTCCACCTATTATTCAGAGTATACCATCAGTATAAGCAAAGCCACGGGAGGTTGGCTCTTCAAGTAGACAAGGAGAGGTTTCAAAGATGCTAAGGGATAAAGTCACTCAAACTTATGAGAAGGGTAAAAGGATGGTGTTTCCTCCTATGATCACCAAAGGTGTGCTTTCACCTGAACCTACAACTAAGAAAAGAGAAACCATGGAGCATCTACCTATACATGAGAGTGAGTGAGTCAACCTTGTAGCAACATGAAGAGAAAGCACCTTTGGAGGTTGACATGGCAGAGAAAGTGGAAAAAAATTCAGTTGAGGAGATAATCATAGAAAAATATGCAGAGATAACAGAGCTCAAGGACAGCCTCTCAAGGGAAAATATCATGATAATATTCCTACAACAAGAAAACATACAATTGAAGGTGAAACATCTGCTCCTAAGAAAACCAAAGGCAGATCTTGAGGCAGATAAAGGTAAAGGAAAAGTAGATAGATGTTGATATGTTTGAAGGCAAGGAAGCTGAGATAAATCCTAGGAGGCCAAGAACAAGAGAATTAACTAGGCAAAAAGAGGAAGAAATAGATTTATCTCCTCCATTAGGTCAGAAAGTTTTGATGATTTGATTGCAAATGAGATTGAGCAAGACAAATAATTTTGGATTGATAGGGTAAATGAGAATCTAGAGAAATTTTTGAAGAAGGCAGAAAGAAACAATAACCTCCAAAGGCACATGGCGAGACGCTACTTCACCAGGAACCAAATCGCAAAAATTAGGGTTAAGAATTTGAAGAAAAAGATTAAAGAAACCCTAACTAAGTTAAAGAAGAAGGAAAATTTTAATTTTCTCACTAAGGCATCCCTAACTATCTGGATCATCATTTAAGGATTCCATGGACCAAAATTCAGCAATTTTTGATCATTTTTGGTATTTTTTGTGATTTTTGGAAAATTCTGGAAATTTCACTCTTGCAGTAGCGTAGCGTGGCCACACGACATTTTTCCTGAGAGGGTCCAATGAAGGTTTTATTTACATGGTTGGATTCCTTTTGGAGTGTACATTCCCAATATGTTCTTGGTTTTTCATGACACCTCATAGTTTTGAAGAAAACCCCAAAAAAACCATAGTTTTCATGCTTCTGCCATCGTTTCTCACTGCGCGCTACGCTTCTAGAGTATGCTTGGAAAAATGAAGTTTTGAAGGCCTTTCAGGTAGTATTTTTCATTTTTAAGGTTGGGTTCGATAGAAGAAATTTAGGGCTACCTTTCCCAATCTTCACATCAGCAAAAATATGCCTTAAATCCACCTAAAAATGCCCTCCTAGAGAACGTGATGCTTTTGCCAGAGTACACGATGTTTCTATCAGAGCATGCAATGCTTCTACTAGGTCGTGACGCTTCTGTGTTGGATTCTTTCTGGACAGACCTGTCATTCACAAATGGTTAAAGTTTCAAGGTTACAACTATCTCAAGATTTTTTTTATGGATAAGGAAGTTTATTTATGCCCCTCATTGTGGAGGAATGTTTTAATTACTCAAGGAAACAAAGACTCCTATTTATCAAATAAATTTGGGGAGATTGTTTCTAACTTACCTAAATTATAGGTAATGACTCCTTAGGTGAATTTATGAGGTATTTTTGATCAGGTTTTGACCCAATTAGGTGGCTTCTTCCCTATTTTCTATATGTACTCCAACTCAAGTTATTTTAGAAGTTGGATAGTTGATATTGCAGTGTGGAGCTTATGCACAATATTTTACAGTGAAATCAAAGACATGTTGCAGTTATAGTTTTGGGGCTCCATTGGTATGCTCATTAGCATTGTTTTTTCTCAGTAACACCATAAAATTGAATTTTTATGCTTCTATATGATAAATCTTATGAGTATATAAAAAAATTTATTGCTTTTTATGCTATGTTTTATAAGAATTTCCTAAATTTCTTCTACTTCCTCTTATGAATGAACTCATGTACTAAGCTCATTCTGAATCTCTCTTTTCAACCCCTATACCACAATGACCATATAAGTATGTTTCTATATATACTTACCTAGCCTCATCTTCATCTCTATAGTTGTTAATTTTCAAATCAGACCTAAAAGCTAGACCTAGTTCCTAGACTAACACTTCCTATCTAGAAAAATTCCAAAAAAAACCCTAATTCACTGAGCTTATATCTAGCCTAAGTTATTTTCCTTTCTAATCACCTCATTTACTATGAAATTAACATTGAGAGAGCCCTCTCTAGTTTGGTAGGGCTAGCTACCAAATCTAAATATTGGTTTGAGGTTACCTCCTTCAGTCTCCTTTCTCAGCCTTGGGAAACAAAGGGAGTGGTAACATTTTTGGCATCGTTGCTGAGGAGCGAATGTAAAATTTTAGCTGGGGATACTTCTTATAGTTCACTGAAGGTTAGAATTGTGGGTGACAAGTTCTGAAATTCAAAGAAGGTTGAGTTAATAAATTTGAGCCAAAGCGCAGATTCTCAAGAAAACTAGCTCCCAAAAGACACATGAGGTCAAATCCAGACCCTAATCCCTCACCAATTGTTAATGACCCTGAGAGTCTTTTGAGAAAGCAGAAAACAAAGTCTCAAAAAGTTAAAAATGGTTTACCTCCACTTGTGAAATCTACATTTTTGCCTACAAAGTTAATTTCTCCAGAATATTTGTCCTTCAATTTTAAATTTGAGACAGCTTTGTTCAAGTCCAAGTCATAATCCATCCTTTCAGAAACAGTTTTTTACCCCATTGATTTTGAGACCTACTTTCCATTTTATAAGTCTTATTGTTTCGAGGTTTATAGTAAGGTTTGGTCTGACTTTCATCAACTTTAGGGTTTGGTCGATAAGTTTCAAGTAACTTCTAAAAAATCTTATTTCCAGTACTAACAGAAAGCTTTTTCTTTTGCATCTACTTCCACACCTTCCCACACAACTACATCATCATCCCTCACTTTCACTCCATCACTTCATCTATATATATACACTCCATCATGCAATATTCCCAATTAGTCCCAAGCTAATGGGAATATTCATTTTTGTTTTATTTTTCTGTTTCGTGAATAAATGTGTAAAGGAGGATCAATAAAGCTCCTAAACAATAAATAAATCAATGCCACATGTGAACAAGGCTAAATATGGGCTATTTAAATAAGCACCCTCAGGTGTGAAAGGGGTTGAATATTTTGACTGGGTCAACTATGACCAAATCAACAGCGTTGTATTGGAGGAGTGGCCATCAATGAGGCATAACGCAGTTTTAGTTGAAGGTGGCTCATGTGAAAGGAGCTATTTCATTGAGATGGTTTAGGGTTTTCCAAGCTCTCAACTTATAAAAGGAAGAGGATGGCAGCATGAGAAGGTTGTCGATGTGATTACATTTTTCTGAATATATTGTATGTTTATACATATATCATTCTCTTGTTGTTTAGCTGAGAATTGTGTTGTTTAGCACAAGGTATTCCTGTTTAGGAATTCCATCTCTTTCCTTGAGAGGCCTCTTGGAAGAGTTTGCATTTCATGTCCACTATCAGGATGAAGGCCAAGCTTCTTCTTCCAACTACAACACAGATCCTGTTGAGGGTTTGGTTCTCTTTGTAAGTTGCAGCAAGTGGAAGCTAGATCTTCAGATCTAGACCATTTCAGTGCTCCTTTTCAGTGGATACGTCTTCTACTCCATTGGAAAGAGGGTATTGAACACCTTGAGCATAATTTTCAGATCTTGGCATGTGGCCAAACATATCTTAAAACCTACATTGCATTTTTACCTCCAGATCTTTGTTTTTATGTAGGTGTTGTTGCAGGGACTTTTGGCACATCTTTTTGGAGGAGTGATTTTCATGTGCTGGGGATCTACCCTTCACCTTTGAGATCCATTGGAGAGGATCATTATATTGTATATATCATATCAGATCTAAAAATTCCTGAATATCTCAAGATTTCTATAGATCTGCAGCTTTTGATCTCAAATCTACTCCATGTACTTCAAGTATTGCTCAAAACCCCAAGGGGATTTTGAAGAAAAGTCTTTATAGTGTATGGATCTGTCATACATCTAACTATTCATGCATTATTTTTCTCTAGATATAATATGTAATCAAAATCTGTTGTATGCTCAATAAAATAATGTTTTTCAAGCAGTTTCAGTCCATATATGTGATTGCAGCACCTCTTTTAGAGGATTTTCTTCAATTGGAGACTTTGATTTCCTATTGTACATCTTATGGGCCTCATTGTACATCTGATTTGATGTTGTAAATGTTAAATAAGGGTCTCCATATTGGCATCCTGCTATAATCTAGTTGATCTGCGTTATTTTTACTACATAACTTTCATATATTGCTGCAGTTCCTATTTTGGGATATTACAGTGGTATCAGAGCAATCATCTTGGCACAGCCTGGGATTTCTAAGAAGCCAATATGTCTTCAAAAGAAGAAGAGCCTCTTACTGACAGAGAGAAGAGGTATCTAAAAAGAAGACAGAAGAAATTTTATTACACAAATGATGATAAAGACAAGGGTAATGCCCCTGAATCTGGAAGTGATGAAGAAGGAAAGGACTTTGCAAAGATCCTTTTGAGAGCCATGCAAGATCTTTCTAGAGAGATCAAAGAGATGAGATTGGACAGAATCAAAGAATCTCCTAAGATATTTCATCATGGATAAATCTCTGGCACGTCTCACCACTGGAATGATCAACCAGTGCATCAGCCACAAGTTTCCCAACGCTCTACCATTCCTACCTTTTTGGGTGTGGGAAATGAAGGGTTTCAAGAGCAAGCATCCCTTGAAGACTATTTTGAATAATATGAATCTCAAAATCAGAGATTCAAATATCACTTGAGTTTTCAAGAGTTT
Source organism: Pinus albicaulis (assembly GCA_034641835.2). Taxonomy (NCBI): domain Eukaryota; kingdom Viridiplantae; phylum Streptophyta; class Pinopsida; order Pinales; family Pinaceae; genus Pinus; species Pinus albicaulis. The sequence goes on along the minus strand of CM076572.1, from coordinate 233,460,126 downwards.
TTTCACCTCAAGGACAAAAGAAGACCAAGGCATCAGCATAGAGATGGTGGATTCACTCAGAATCATGATCGACATCACTCTATGGGCAGATTATTTTTACCCAAATTTGATGGGTCATCCAAGTGTTCTTCCAAAACATGGGTAGAAAAACTTGACATCTACTTTCAGTTGAACAAGGTCCCTGAGATGGAGACTATCAAGATTGCTGCGCTACACTTTGAAGGTGAAGCACATGAATTGTGGTTCCATGGCTTGTCTACATTGGGTCATGCCAATGTGACTGCTTATTCAGAGTTCACTAGAAGGCTGGTGGAAAGGTTTGACAGAAGAGATCTAGAGGCACCATTCATGAGCCTTGCAAATTTAAAACAATCAGGTAATACAGAGTCTTACATTTCTGAATTTTTAAGATTATTTGTTATGGTTCATGATTTTTCTGCATCAAGAAGGGTGTACATGTTCATAGATGGCTTAGATGAACCTCTTCATGGGCTGGTAAATTCTACCAAGCCCACTACTCTGCATGATGCTATTGAAAGGGCTAGAGACCTTCAAGATGCCTTGCCAAAATCAAAGGCAAACTTTCAACACAAGCCCTCTTTCCCTTATAAAGGAAAGGAAGAGTAAAAGTTGCTCCTTCAAAGGAGAGCTCATACAAGAAGCCTCTTGATGATGAAGTCCGGAGAGATCTAAGGAGGAATAAGCTATGCTTCACTTTCCAAGAAGCATGGGCACTTAGACATAGATGTGCTGCTGGAAAAGCACATTACACAGAGGTCTTCTCAGATATTGAGGAGGAAGAAGAAGATGAACCAAGAAGGGGTCATAGTGCTGACACTGCTGGAGGAAATCCAACACCATCAGGAGATGGGAATGGAGCATTTGATCCTATTGGAGGGACTCTTTCATCTTTGAGGGGAGTATGTATGTACTTGACCTTAAGATTTCAAGGTTCAATCTTGAATCAGAGGGTTTCTGTATTGATTGATAGTGGGGCCACCAACAACTTCATTGATGCTCATCTTGTACAAAGGAGGGAAATACCCAATGATACTTTTGAGGGATTCTCTGTTTTGGTCCTCGGAGGTAGAACAATGCAATGCATGCATTATGTCCCATCACTTTCAGTCGCCATGGGAACTTACACTTTGGTTGATCACTTCTTTTTGGTTGACATACCGGACACCAATGTGATCTTGGGTGTTCAATGGTTGATTACATTGGGAAAATTCACCACTGATTGGGACGCTTTACAAATGGAATGGGTGAATAAGAAGAGTGGTGAATCTCAAATGATCAAAGGCATGCATACATACCCCTCACATACCACTTCCACACAGAAATCAGAGATGGATTTGCGCAGTGGAAGCAAGGACTTTACAGTCCCATCTATCATGTTCGTGAGATTTCTATATGGGACACTCTTATCTAGTGGCAAACCACCTGGGAGGCCACTTGATTCAGATTTTGTGGGGAAGACCTCACAACATGATGCTCCAAGCTTAGATCCAGGAGGGATTGGAGCACTAGAAGACAAAGCTACAGCACTAGGAGTCTGGGGTAAGCTCAAGGAGGAGGGAAATCCTCTTCCCTTATCATCATCACCCACTCTCATTTCTGGTTCTGCGCTGTGGGAGGAGAATAATGGGAGGAATGGCCTTCCAACACACACCTTTGGCATGGGAAATGTCAAGGAGAAGAGAAGCAACATGAAGAGGGATATTTAGTCCAAGAAGCATTCATCTATCATCATGGTAGGATCTTCTTATCTAGAGCCTCCAAGCTCAAGGAGAAGTTACTACAAAGAGCTTATAAAGAGTTTTGTTTCAGCCACATGTATTCCATGAATATCTACAACATCATCATGAAGAGCTTTTATTGGGAATGCTTGAAAGAAGAACTACATCAAAATTTTCAAGAATGCATGAAATATGTGGAGTTGGGGCAGCAACATGACTCTATGAGGGAGTTATTTCATCCATCTCTTCCTTATTTTGAGAGAGGAGATACATCCATGCACCACTCCATTTGTATGAGGAGTCTTTTGGGTGAAGAATCTGATCATGTAAGGCATGTTTTATTTTCTTATTGTATACATTCTTTCACCATGTTTATGCAGGTCATGGATCCAAGGAGGAGTAATACATCTTGTAAATCTCATGGGCAACAATGGGCCACAAAAATTTCTGAATTTGGCCACTCCCTTGATGAGAAAAGGGAGATTTTTTATCATGATGAGTGCTTTCCTAAAGCACCAAACATATCTCACACTTTCATCCATAGTGTGATAACATGGGCAGCAAGTAAGTGGTGGGGAAACCACTTGCCGTATCTTGATCTGATGCAGGCAGGCGATGCACTACGCTGGTTCCATATGTGGGACTATAACCCACCTCCACATGCTCAAATTTATGTTTGTATGTATATAGTTTTTCTCCCATACATTGATGATATACTTGTACTTTTTATGGGAATGTATGGAGGGAGGTTGGGAGGCATGTATGTATCACATGGGATGGAGACTCTCTATGTGTCTTATGCTACATGGTTCAGGGAGAGCATTGGTTCAGCCATGTTTGTTTCATTTGAGTTATTGACTCCTTGTGGGATGGACTATTTACATCTCATGAGAACTTTGGAGGAACAATTCATGGAGGGTAGGATTAGTGAACACTTAGCTTATGGATGAAACTTAAGACATGATGATGGTGTCACCAATGGAGGAGGAGAAGAGTTGCAGCACTCACCTTATCAGTTTCTTGAGGACAATCAACACTTTGGAGGGGAGGATTGTAATATTCCCAATTAGTCCCAAGCTAATGGGAATATTCATTTTTGTTTTATTTTTCTGTTTCATGAATAAATGTGTAAAGGAGGATCAATAAAACTCCTAAACAGTAAATAAATCAATGCCACATGTGAACAAGGCTAAATCTGGGATATTTAAATAAGCACCCTTAGGTGACCATGACCAAATCAACAGCGTTGTCTTGGAGGAGTGGCCATCAATGAGGCATAGCGCAGTTTTAGTTGAAAGTGACTCATGTGAAAGGAGCTATTTCATTGAGATGGTTTAGTTTTTTGCAAGCTCTCAAATTATAAAAGGAAGAGGATGGAAACATGAGAAGGTTGTTGATGTGATTACATTGTTCTGAATATATTTTTTGTTTATACATATATCATTCTCTTGATGTTTAGCTGAGAATTGTGTTGTTTAGCACAAGGTCTTCCTGTTTAGGAATTCCATCTCTTTCCTTGAGAGGCCTCTTGGAAGAGTTTGCATTTCATGTCCACTATTAGGCTGAAGGCCAAGCTTCTTCTTCCAACTACAACGCAGATCTTGTTGAGGGTTTGGTTGTCTTTGTAAGTTGCAGCAAGTGGAAGATAGATCTTTAGGTCTAGACGATTTCAATGGTCCTTTTCAGTGGAGAAGTATTCTACTTCATTTGCAAGAGGGTATTGAACACCTTGAGCATCATTTTCAGATCTTGGAATGTGGCCAAACATATATTAAACCCTACAGTGCAGTTTTACCTCCAGATCTATGTTTTTCTGTAGGTTTTTTTGCAGGGACTTTTGGCACATCCCTTTGGAGGAGTGATTTTCATGTGTTGGGGATCTGCCCTTCACCTTTGAGATCCATTGGAGAGGATCATTATATTGTATATATCATATCAGATCTGAACATTCCTAAATATATGAATATTTCTACAGATCTGTAGCTTTTGATCTCAGATCTACTCCATGTACTTCAGGTATTATTGAAAACCCCAAGGGGATTTTGAAGAAGAGTCTTTATAGTGTATGGATTTCTCATAGATTTGACTATTCATGCATTATTTTTCTCTAGATCTAAGATGTAATCAACAACTATTGTATGCTCAATAAAATAACTTGTCCAAGTAGTTTCAGTCCATATATGTGATTGCAGCACCTCTTTTTAAGGATTTTCTTCCATTGGAGACTTCTATTTCCTATTGTACATCTTATAGGACTCATTGTACAACTCACTGCGCTACCTCAGAATTATGGTCAAATATTGCCTCTGCTAGATGGTACATTAGAGCTTAATTCTCACCAACAGATTGTTAAGGTGGTTGGTTTCATCGATCTTGACGAGATTGATAACGATCATGCCAATATGTGCATTTTAGCATAGAGTTTCTCAGGAGAGGTTAAGAAATGGTTCTTCTCCCTAACATTTGGTTTTGTAGCTAATTCACAATAGCTAATTTATTTATTTATGGAAAAATGGGAAGAGAAGAAGAACCCTTTACAAATTCTAGTTGAATACAACGCCTTAAAAATAAATCCTAATGAGTATGTGAAAGACTTCACTGTCAAGTTCAATAGGATTTATGATTCCATTCATGAAAACATCAAGCCTCCTCCATGCCTCGCACTACTTCATTACCCAGATGGTTTCGATCCTGATATGGCTTACCAACTAAGGGAAAGAAATCCATCTACCCTTGAAGAAATCCAAATGAATGTAATGAGCATTGAAGCAAATATAATTATCAAGAAGTAAAAAATCAAAACAGAAAAGAGGGTAACCATCAAGGAAGAAACATATACTTCATCTGAGGGAAAACTCAATACCTTGATCAAAACAATGGAGAAGATGATGGAAAAAATGATCATCGCGGATAGACAAGTTGAACCCTCAATCAAAAATCCCAATTTTAGGGGTCAACAACAGCAGCATAAATAAAGGATTTTAGCAAAGGGAGCAGAGAGGTCAGGATCAACAAGTTCAGCAGTAAGTTCGCACTCCATTTCATAAAAACTATACAGAAGGCCTTGATGATGAAGAAGATAGATTTCAGGTGAAAATCATTTATTTGAGAAAAATCAACAGCCTATTTTCCTGACTGAGGAAGATTAGTTTTCTGAAGAGTTATATGTACTAGGTGATCAACAATATGTTGTGTCCAACGATGATATGTTATCAGTGTGGAAATAAGACAACCAAAGAGGATATCAGAATGCTCTTACTTATCTACAAAAGCAGTATGGTTTGAGAAATAGGAACATGCCTATAACCTCAAGTTAGAAAAAAAAAAAAAAACATAATTCTCAAACATATTCTAACCATAATGAGATGACTACTTCAAATTAGAGCAAGGATAAAGGACCTGTTGTTCTTAATCATGGGAAAGGCAATGAAGCTTCTACCAGCAATCGGAAGAAAGATAAATAAGTTCAAGATAGAGGATAGAGAAAGGAGATTCCACATAAAGATCAGCCTAAAAATACATATGCACCATCTAAAGAGGTAGAAAAACATTCTTCCTTATTTAGTATTGAAAATAAAATCTCAAAACTGAAAAATCTCTATTCCTTCGACTGAAATAATAAATAATGACCAATATAAGTTTTAGGTAGCCAAATTTCTTAGGGTAGATCAAATTTCTAATATGGGGAATGTGAGTGATGATCACCCTATACTTTTATTCGGCCCTGCTGTAGATGGTGACTTAGAAGATACTGAGGTCCCTCCTTTTTATCTTAGCCTCAAATTCATGATTTTATCCTTCATATCACCATGCTAGACTTTGGAGAATCCCATAATATCCTGCCTAAAGCCATCATGGACAAACTAGGATTCAATATTACCAGACCCTACCATGACCTTTACTCTTTTGATTCGGGAAGGTTTAAATGTCTTAGTCTCATTAAATATCTAGTGGTGTCTTTAGAGAAAATTCCAGCCAAGAATGTCCTCATGGACGTTGTTGTAGCTTATATCGCTCCCAAATATGGAATTTTTCTTTCCCGGTCATGGGGATCCAAACTTAGAGGCACCTTGCAGCTCGACTTTTCCTATGCTACTATACCAGTCTTTGGGAAACTCAGGAAACTTTACTAGGAGAACAAGATGAAATACATGATTAGTAACAAAGAAAAGCCTAATAATCACCTCATACATGTTTTTCATATAGAATTAGAATATTTTGTCTTATTCGATGATGATTGTTCAACATTTTCAGAAGTTTTGATGGAATAAAAGGCAGAAAATTCAAAATTTTCAAATTATGTGAAAAAATGTCCAAGTGAAAAAAAAACAATAAAAGATGCCAAGTAGATTGCAGCTCATTGCATCAACCAAAAATATAGATGAAATAGTGAAATAAATAGAACCTATTGGTACAACAGACCTTTCTCAAGCAATTAGTCAAGATCAGTCATCCAAATAGTAGCTTCTCGATGAAGAAAGTGGTTTGTGGACGAAGGATTTCGATGGAGCCTTAGGTAAGTAAGGGGTTGGAATTAGAGTTTGGATTCATAGCCCTATGAATCATTCATCTAACCTTCCTCCTAATGTTCTAATTTCTTCGTACAAATTGGCATTTGATTGTTCAAATAATGAGGCATAATATGACGCCTTGATAGACGGTCTCAACCAATTTAAGAAGTTAGGTGCCAAGAAAATTTCTTTGTATGGTGACTCTGAATTGGTAATGAAGAAAATCAAAGGGGAATACCAGGCCAATCATCCTAGAATGTGAGCTTACCACAACACAGTGTTAGATATCCTCGAGACTTTCACTAAATATACTTTGTCATTGATTCCAAGGTGTTAGCCACCTATAATATTTTGTCAAAGCAAACAGGTGGCTAAATATGTTTCTGAGTCTTCAAGAGAAACATTTCCTTTGTAAATCTATCATTCTTGAAGCCTCCATGTGTTTTCTATCCTTCAGAATTATCTTCACTGTTGTTTCCATTAATGAACCCTGCTGTTTATGAAAGAAATTGTTTTCAAAGGCCTCCATTTTCTCCATTTCACTCTCACAAAATTCCCCATATTTCATCCTCACTCCCTTCACTAAAATTACACTGTAGACCTTCATTTCAACCTCCATCTCATCCTAAACCCCTTTTAAACCTTATATTTCCCTTTATTTGGTTTAAAAAATCCCTCATTCCGTCTATCGGAACCTCCAAATTCCTCAAAAAACCCTTCAAAAATCCTAAAAAATCCATTTTTTACATTAAGGCCTTAAGCCCCTTTCGGCCTTAGCCCTAGCCCCTGTTCTCCATATAACCCGCGCTATGACCAAGCGCTAAGGCCTAATCGCAATCGCAAAATACTCATTCCCTTTGTTCTTTTTCCCCGAATCCCCGATGCGATGAGCCCCTCTCCTCTGATCTTCTGATCTAATCTCGACTGTCGAATCCACAAGAACCAACAGCTGAGATTCAATCGCGCTCCACTCATGAGCCCATCACCCACGTCCGCCGATTTGATTTGGACCGTTGAATCCACAAGAACCAATGGGCAGGATCTCATCGCACTCTGCCCATAGCCCTTCGTTATCACCCCACCAATTTAATCCTGATCGCTAATCTCTTCTGATCCTACGGCCAGCGCTTAATCGCATATCGCAAACACAGTCTTCCCTTTTTCTTTTCCTCCGATGGCCTGATTCCACGATTTTATCCTGAGCGTCGAATACACAAGAACTGACGGCCAATATATCATCGCACTCCGCATTTTCCTTTCTCGTTTTCATTGCTCCGCTGATCGCCGATTAGATCTCTGTCATCCATTCCTATAGATCCGACGGCTCCCATCTTTCCGCTCATTCACTTACCCTGTTTCCCTCTTGTTCAAAAACTCTGCTTTCTCTTTAAATCCTGACCATCTGTTCCACAGATCTAATGGTCCTAACTCAAACCCACCATTTGTTCCGCCCCGGCAACTTGCCATCCATCGCATTCAACCTGGACCGTTGGATCTTGAGCCTCAGATCTGAAGGCCAACGCGCAATATCGCGTGAGTTTGTGCCCAACAGTTAATGTTTTAAAATTACGCGATATGAACGGTTTTTAAAAGACATGCGTCGCCTATTCTATGGAAACACGTTTTTTTTTTGGAAAACCACTTACCCCCTCAGAGCCTGCGCGAAAACCATTAATGGTTTTTCACCAAACTATTGCCCTCTGCATCGTTGCCATTTGCATTCTCCCAGTCGTCGATCTCTGAGATCGGGCGGTTCTAATTTAATCTCACCCCCATTTTTTTTCCATTTCACCTGATCTCCAAAATGACTTCATTAATCAATCTCCACTGTTGATAGTTCTAATCCAACGGTCCACGTTTATCCTCGCGCCCAAAACTCCAAAGCACCTGGTTAACTGCTCTGCTAGGATTTTTCCCCATTTTCCCACTGCATCCATATTTTTTCCTCAATTCTCCTCCATCCTCACGAGCATCCGAAGCAGCCATCCTCACTCCCACGGGTTTTTATAATGTGTTTATCGTGTTTTGCAGGGTTTACAGGTGGTGAATTCATTTTGTCTCCACAGTCACAGTCATGGTGATATAAAGCACAGAAAGCCAGCCCCAGAGCCAAAGATAGCAGAGGAAGACATCCCTGAGAGATTTTAAACATGTTTCATTGAAGATTGGGTTATTAACCCTAACATAAACCCTCCAGCACCTCTGTAACCTGTATATTCACAAACACAGGTCAGAAGAAGTAGCAAAGGGTATCGGAAGAAGAATTAAAGGATTAATGCCTAATGTATAATACTTAATGCTTATGTTATCACTCAGGTTTTCCTAGAAGTTGTGTAAGAGGAAAGTATACCCGAGGTAACCACAAACCAATCTTTTAGATGCAGAATCTAGCCAATCTGCATCCAGAGAGGGCTCTCTCTTTATATTAACGGCCCCATACAGGCCAATAAGCGAGTGGGCATTAAATGCTACTCCCCTGTTTGTCTTAATGAATAATTTAAGTTCATATCTACTACTCCACCTCCTCATTCACCTATAAGTATTCATTGAAGATTCATTGTAAAGGGTTGGTTGTTGGGATTTTATTGACTTTTTGAACTGTTATTAAGGGGAAGTAGCTGAGTAATTTGTAATATAGTAGGCTAGGAAGAGAAGTTTGGACTGTAAAAGCCACTGAGCTCAAAGTATGTGACTGATTTTTCACATCAATTGAGCAATCAGATTCACAGGATCCTGATCTATATTATTGGTGATGTTTTCCTTACTATAATTGTCTCGTTTCATGTTTTTCATACTGTCCATTATTCTCTGATAAAGAACAGCAAGAATATATTAGGACATACTATTTGAAGTACCCTAGATCTCACTATTAATCTTTATCTCTATGTTTTCCTCTGATTATGTATTTAAGGATAATTCCATAGAGTATAACCAGTCAAGAAATGTTGGTGAACCCATTTATTGTTGAGTACAACTTGAAACATTGTCCTTGAAAGATATTTTCATTTCATGCTAAGTAAAGATTAAATTAGGGAAGTCTATGGTTAGCCCTATCCTCTAGTTTCTTCTCCAACAGTTTGTCTTGAAATTTTCCCTGTCAGTTGGTGTCAAAAGAAGTGAAGGTTAAAAGTCTTTCTCTAAATCTTAGGCCTTACTCCGTGTTCAATCTTAAATGTTTTCTACTATCTGAAAGCGGTTATGAGGGCTGCTGGATTTTTTTCCTTAAGAGTATGCTGAAAGCAAGTTAAGTTAAAAGTCTTTCCTTGATCTTAAGCTACCCTTTGTGTCTTTATCAAGAGTTTCCTTTGAAGTATGTCAAAAGAAGGATAGGTTAAAAGTCCTTACATGATCTTAGGCTTCACATTGGTTTTTTTCTTTCACCCCACTTCTTAATGTTCCATCCCACCATCTATCTAAAAGGATCCTTTGGTATAGATGACTTGCCCTATAAAAACCCTTGGATAGTTGTTATGCAAGTAAACCCTTTTATGACTCCATAGCCCAATGGATTGGCACTTCTCTAGACCTATTTTCCCACGCTGAAACATCCTGCTACTTTTTTCTTTCTTCACTTCACATAACCTTCTCAGTTAATGATCTCCAACCAAACAAACAAAACAAACCCTTGTGCTTTATAACTAGCCTAAGACCTTAAATTGAACTTTAAAGATACATTATTCTTTACCTTTATAGAGAGATCCCTCTCTGGATCCAGAAGGGCTAGATCCTGAGATCCCAAAGTGGTTTTGATGTTGTCTTGTATTTTGGTCTTGCCAATCTGGCCAAAACACAAGAACCACAACATAATGGCAACTCCATTGGGGAATTCTGAGTGAATTTCATCTTATACATCCTCAAGAGCTCAGAAGACCCATAAATCCCCCTTATATTGGTATTCAATTGCTAATGGTGGGCAAAAACTCATCTCAAATATTTGAAATCCTCCACCTGGCGACTCCACAACTCCCAAAAGACCAAATGACTCCATTGGTAGAGGACCCTGAACTAGTTGAGAAGACACAGTGACCTCTTTTTACAAACATGGATGTAAGTATGGACAGAGAAGCAACGCTAAATGCTTTATTGGATAGAATGAAAATAATGATGTACATACTTGGTGAAAAAATAATGGAGAGGTATGAGGTTGATTTAAATATCGATGATCTAAAGCAGCCCATGCTTTTTCCATAACAAGAACAAACTCAACCCCTACATGACCTAGACAATGAGCAATAGATGTACGATGATCAAGACTTTATAGAAGATGATGAGGAAGGTTGTCAAGGAACTCTTGATTGCCTACCTATATCTTGTACTATGCTGATAAGAGAACTTCATTACCAAATTGCGAAAGCTAATAGGGAACACTGTTTTGAGGAAACAAGTGATCACCTAGAAAACGTAGAATCTAACATGGAAGGAGAACCAACACATATAGGAACTCCCCCTCTAGATTGTAACTCATCTCAGATTACACAAGAAGAGTGGCATCCTGATAATGTAGAAAAAACAACTCATGAGTCTTGTATCCAAACTAAGTGTCATAGTAGTTGATGCAGGGGCATTAGGCAATAGGCAACAATGTAGGAGTTTGTCCACATGTTGTGGCTATTGAGGGTTCTAAATTCATCAAACTGTAACAGCCAGGTGTCAATACCTCGGTTGACTGTTTTAATTAGACTAGTTAGAGTTGTAGAAGTCGGACAGTCGGGTTCGATCCAGCTGTCAGTTTAGTTAGTTGAATTATTTAGACTTTTGGTTTCCAAAACGGTCCTCACAGAGGAACCGAAGAGACACACTGTAATGTATATAATTTCTTCGAATGTATGAAAAAAGAGGGCAGTGAGAGATTTCAGACTAAACTCTGTGTGTTAAAATTGTTTCCAGTTAAATGATTTCTGAGCTTGGTTGCCATCGGGAAGAACCAATGTTTGTCTATGAAAAGGATTGTTTAATTGTGAAGCAATAGATTTCTGCATCTGTATTAAATTTCTGAGTCGAGCTGCTATTTCGACTCTGCATTTAACTGTCTGTTGTTCCCTCCTATTCGTGGTCTGAATAGCCTGGGAGTCCATCTCAACCATAGGCGAGAGTGGGTATGGATAGCCGGATTAATATTGGTGGAATTCCTGTATAAAGAAACAAACCTGTTTTATTGTATAATCGCTATAAGTTCTGTTTAATAGACCGTGTTGAACCTGGGTTAATCATACAACGGAACCGACGGAACCATAGTTAAGTACAGTAGCGAGAAAACCGGAGCGGATTTACATAGGCGGATTTCCCCGTTCCGCACCACTCTTGGTACGGAGGCGGTATTGACGGGAAGGCAACGATTCCATAGGGAATCTGCCGCGTGTCCCAAGCGGTTTTTGTTAACGTGAAATTTCGTGCGTTAAAGTCCGACGGGGGACGCGCAGCGAAAGGCACCCGAGCCGTTGATCGGGGCGAAGGCCATCGGACGGTGGATGTTGGACATAGATGCATGAACGATAATCAACGTGAGCGGACGATAAAAGAGGTACTTTGCATACGTTGATTGGTCGACTTATCATAGGAGTGGGGCCCAGGTCCACGGGCGAGCATACAGTTATATGTTTATGAGCGCTAGACTATTGATATAAGGTTCGAAGGCTATATTATAAAGTTTTGTACCCAAAGTACGGGTTATAACTATAAAGACCGAAGATTAAATATTTGTTATAAGGTCGTCGGAGTAATATAAAACGGGAATGGCCTAATGTTATTGTAAAAGTTTATTTAAAAAGGCGTGGTGTATCAATATACAATTTATAAGGGTTGAATAGTTATTATATGAGCCGGAATTACAATATAACATTCTAAAGCTGCCAATTATATTTATTTATCAATTTTTCTAAAATTGATAAATAACATTGCCGAGTAAAGAAAAGACCACGTAGGAGAAACGAAAGAGAATGGGGTTACAAAAATTAAATTGTTGACAAAGCCACATCATCATTGACCATCCACCCATTGGGCTGACTTTCAGTTGTTACTGCGTCATTTGTGGTATTAGAGCGGGAAGTTTGAGCTGTTTGCTGACATGGCAATCCGACTTGGTAGAGGTGCTGGCAGGAGGAGACCTGTAGCCAACGCAGAGGTGTTGGAGGTGTTGCAGAGGGTCGAGGCCAGAATGGATGCCGTGGAGCGAAGACAGACCAGAGATCCTGAAGACATTAGCGAACCTGAAACGGAAGAAGCTGAAGAAAATGTTGAAATTCCTCCTGATTTGAGGCTCCTTAGAACTGTTCTGGGATCTGCAGTTAAGCCTAGAATTGAAGTGTCGAGTTATACAGGGGGACTGAATCTAGAAGAGCTGGTGGACTGGATAAACGAACTGAACAAGTGCTTCGATTATGAAGAAATAAGTGAAGATAAAAAGGTCGAGTTTGCAGTAACAAAGCTGAAAGGACATGCTGCACTTTGGTGGGATGGAGTGCAGGTAGAGAGGAGGAGAGTTGGCAAGCAACCTATCAAGAGCTGGACCAGAATGATGGCCAAATTGAAAGGTAAATTCTTACCTAGTGATTACCAGCTGACATTGTATAGACAAATGCAGAACCTGAGACAGAGGTTGCTGACAGTAAAAGAATACACAGAGGAGTTCTACAGAGTGAGCATAAGAGCTGGGCAATTCCAAGATACACCAGAGAAGACTGCCAGATATGTGAATGGTCTCAAGCTGGAGATCCAAGATGAGATTGGTCTCTTGTCTCCTAAGACAGTGGAAGAGGCATACCAGATGGCCTTGAAAGCAGAGGAGAAACTCCTGAGGAAACAGTCTGCCAAGAAGAGAGGTACTTTCCGTGGGAAGGGAAGTCAGGGTGGTAGAGGAAAGCCTACACCCAGGGATGGAGCTAACAGTAGCTCACCTCAGAATGCATCTATAGAGGATGATGCAAGGGGCAGAAGGGGTTCTTATAGAGGAAGAGGAAGAGGAGACAGAGGCAGAGGCAGAGAGTTGAGGTGCTATAGATGTCAGGGAGTGGGACACAAGCACTATGAATGCCCAGAGAATGTGAGTGCTGGCCCAAGAAATGCTGTTGTTGCCCAGGTTGAAGAAGAAGCAGAAATTGAAGAAAAAGTTCTTCCAGAGAGGGGAGAGTCCTTGGTGGTTAATAAGGTCCTGTTGAAACAAACCAAAGAAGTCACTGAGCCTGCACAAAGGAAGACTTTGTTTAGGAGCATATGCAAAGTCCAAGGGAAATGCTGCCAGCTAATCATTGATAGTGGCAGCACAGACAATTTGGTTTCCACTGAGGTGATAGAAAAACTGAAGCTGAAGACTAGGGAGCACCCCACTCCCTACAAGGTGTCCTGGCTGCATAAAGGGCACCAGCCGGTTGTGAAAGAATAGTGTGAAATAGAGCTGCAAATGGGAAAATACAAGGACAAGGTTTTGTGTGATGTAATGCCCATGGATGTGTGTCATATACTGTTGGGTAGACCTTGGCAGTTTGACAGAGCAGCAGTGCATGATGGCAAGAAGAACACTTACAAGTTCTTCAAAGATGGGGTACATCATATATTGATTCCCATGGAAGAAGGAGAGCCATCCAGCAGAGTGATTGATCCAAAGACCTTGTTGTTGAGCGGGAAGGAATATCTGCAGCAGATAGAAGAAGAAGAGGTAAGCTTTGCTTTAGTTTGCAAGCCTAAAGTAGTTCTTACTTCTACAAATATTTCTGATTTACCAGTAGAGATACAAGAGATGTTAGATGATTACTGTGACATTGTTGTGGATGATTTACCTGATGAGCTGCCACCTGTGAGAAAGATCAGCCATCAGATAGATTTTATCCCTGGTTCAAATCTACCAAATAAGGCAGCCTACAGAATGACTCCCAAAGAAAATGAGGAAATCGGGAAACAAGTACAGGAATTGGTGGACAAAGGACTGATCAGAGAAAGCCTGAGTCCATGTGCAGTACCAGCAGTACTGAGCCCAAAGAAAGATGGAGGCTGGAGGATGTGTACTGATTCCAGAGCAATTAATAAGATCACAATCAGGTACAGATTCCCTTTACCCAGAATAGAGGATTTGATGGATTGTTTGAGTGGTGCTAAATACTTCTCAAAGATAGATTTAAAGAGTGGATACCATCAGATTAGAATTAGAGAGGGTGATGAGTGGAAAACTGCTTTTAAAACAAATGAAGGACTGTATGAATGGATGGTAATGCATTTTGGGTTGTCAAATGCACCTAGCACTTTTATGAGACTTATGAATGAAGTATTGAAAGAATTTATTGGGAAATTTGTGATAGTATATTTAGATGATATATTAGTTTTCAGCAGAACTAAAGAAGAACATTTAAGGCACCTTAATCATGTCTTGAAGAAGCTGCACCAAGAGAAACTGCTGATAAATTTGAAGAAATGCTCTTTCATGAAGGAAGAGTTGGTGTATTTGGGTTTTGTTGTTTCTGCAGAAGGATTAAAGATGGAGCCAGAGAAATTCAAGGCAATTATGGAGTGGCGTTCACCCAGGAATGTTTTTGAGGTAAGGAGTTTCCATGGACTTGCTAGTTTTTACAGAAAGTTTATAAGAAACTTCAATAAGATCAATGCACCCATAATTGAGACAATAAGGAAGAGAAAACAACCATTTAAGTGGACTGCTGAAGCAGAAAGAAGTTTTAATTTGTTGAAGCAAAAGATAACAGAGAAGCCTGTTTTGATTCTGCCTGATTTTACTAAACCATTTCAAGTAAAATGTGATGCCAGTGGAGAGGCCATTGTAGCTGTGTTGAGTCAGGATGATAGGCCTGTAGCCTATTTTAGTGAGAAGTTGAATGATACCAGGAGAAAGTATTCCTCTTATGAGAAGGAATTCTATGCAATTGTTCAAGCACTGAAGAAGTGGAGACATTATTTGATGTCCAGGGAGTTTGTTTTGTATTCTGACAATCATGCTTTGCAGTATATTGTACAACAGCCCAAGTTGAAACATAAGCATGCTAAATGGGTTGAGTATCTCCAAATTTTTAATTTTTTTTTGAAACATATAAGTGGCCAAGCCAATAAAGTAGCTGATGCTTTGAGTAGGAGACATTTTCTTGTTCAAGAGACTAATTTTGAAGTTGCAGGATTCGATTTTCTCAAAGAATTTTATAAAACAGATCCTGATTTTAAAGAAGCATTTGAAGCATGTAGTAACCCTGTTCTAACAAATAGAAGTCAGTGGCTGGATTTTTTTCTTCAGGAAGACTTGTTATTCAGAAAGAACCAACTGTGTATACCAAAATGTTCCATGAGAGAAAATTTGATCAAAGAAAAGCATAGTGGTGGACTTGCTGGACACTTTGGTACTGATAAGACTTATGAACAACTGAGTCACTTTTATTTCTGGCCCAGGATGAGAACAGAAGTGGATAAGTTTGTGAAGAATTGCAAGATCTGTCAATATGCTAAAGGAAGGAGCCAGAATGCAGGATTGTACACTCCCTTGCCTATTCCAGACAGGCCTTGGGACATGGTGAGTATGGATTTTGTTCTAGGATTGCCCAAGACTCAGAGAGGGAATGATACAGTCTTTGTTGTGGTGGATAGATTCTCCAAAATGGCACATTTTATTCCATGTTATAAAACTAGTGATGCCACCCATGTTGCCAACTTGTTCTTCAAAGAAGTTGTTAGATTGCATGGGTTACCCAAGAGTATTGTTTCAGACAAAGACACCAGATTTGTGGGTCACTTTTGGAGGACATTGTGGAAGAAACTTGGTACTCAACTAAGTTTCAGCTCAGCTTATCATCCTCAGACTGATGGACAAACTGAGGTAGTGAATAGGAGTCTGGGAAATTTGTTAAGAAGTCTTGCAGGAGAGCATCCCAAGCAGTGGGATCATATTTTTCCCCAGGAAGAATATGCATATAATGATTCACCAAACAGAAGCACAGGGCAGAGCCCATTTCATATTTTTTATGGAATGCACCCCAGAGGAATATCAGAGTTAAGAAATCTGGGAAGAGCGGAGTTAAGGAGTGCAGATGGTGAGGAATTTGCTTCAGAGATCCAGGCCATTCATGAACAAGTGAAACAACAACTACAAGGTAGCAGCATCAAATACAAAAACAGAGCAGACTTGAGCAGAAAAGAAGTTCACTTTGAAGTAGGAGACTTGGTTTTGGCACACTTGAGAAAGGAGAGGTTCCCAAAGAAGCAGTATAATAAATTGAAGTTCAAAAAGATTGGGCCATGCAAGATACTTAGAAAGTTTTCTGCAAATGCTTATGAGATTGAATTTCCACCTGATGTTGGAATATCTCCCATTTTTAATGTTGCAGATTTGTACAAGTATGAAAATGATGGTGCAGAGGATAGATCAGCAGACAAGGAACAGATTGAGTGGAAAGAACAGCTACCTCCAGCTCAGCCATTGCAACCAGAGAAGATATTGGACAAGAGAGTGTTCAAAAGGACCAGAGGACAAGAGTACTTTCAGTACTTGATCAAATGGAAGGATAAACCAGAGGAAGATGCCACTTGGATGACTGAAGGAATGTTGCAGAAGATAGGCAGATCAGTGGAGGAGCTCATGGACAGGAGCCCATGAAGAAAATTGCCCTCAGGAGTCTGATGCAGGGGCATTAGGCAATAGCCAGCAATGTAGGAGTTTTGTCCACATGTTGTGGCTATTGAGGGTTCGAAATTCATCAAACTGTAACAGCCAGGTGTCAATACCTCGGCTGACTATTTTAATTAGACTAGTTAGAGTTGTAGAAGTCGGACAGTCAGGTTCGATCCAGCTGTCAGTTTAGTTAGTTGAATTATTTAGACTTTTGATTTCCAAAACGGCCCTCACAGAGGAACCAAGAGACACACTGTAATGTATATAATTTCTTCGAATGTATGAAAAAAAAAGGGGGCTGAGAGATTTCAGACTAAACTCTGTGTGTTAAAATTGTTTCCAGTTAAACGATTTCTGAGCTTAGTTGCCATCGGGAAGAACCAATGTTTGTCTATGAAAAGGATTGTTTAATTGCGAAGCAATAGATTTCTGCATCTGTATTAAATTTATGAGTCGAGTTGCTATTTCGACTCTGCATTTAACTGTCTGTTGTTCCCTCCTATTCATGGTCTGAATAGCCTGGGAGTCCATCTCAACCACAGGCAAGAGTGGGTATGGAAAGCTGGATTAATATTGGCGGAATTCCCGTATAAAGAAAAAAACCTGTTTTATTGTATAATTGCTATAAGTTCTGTTTAATAGACCGTGTCGAACCTGGGTTAATCATACAACGGAACCGACGGAACCATAGTTAAGTACAGTAGCGAGAAAACCAGAGCGGATTTACATAGGCGGATTTCCCCGTTCCGCACCACTCTTGGTACAGAGGCGGTATTGACGAGAAGGCAACGATTCCATAGGGAATCTGCCGTGTGTCCCAAGCGGTTTTTGTTAATGTGAAATTTCGCGCGTTAAAGTCTGACGAGGGACGCGCAGCGAAATGCACCTGAGCCGTTGATCGGGGCGAAGGCCATCGGACGGTGGATGTTGGACATAGATGCACGAACGATAATCAACGTGAGCGGACGATAAAAGAGGTACTTTGCATACGTTGATTGGTCGACTTATCATAGGAGTGGGGCCCAGGGTCACGGGCGAGCATACAGTTATATGTTGATGAGCGCTAGACTATTGATATAAGGTTCGAAGGCTATATTATAAAGTTTTGTACCCAAAGTGCGGGTTATAACTATAAAGACCGAAGATTAAATATTTGTTATAAGGTCCACATAGACCAACGAGTTTGAGATTCAATCGCGCTCGCGCTTATGAGCCCATCACTCGTGCCCCCCGATTTGATTTGGACCGTTGAATCCACAAGAACCAATGGCCAGGATCTCATCACGCTCTGCCCATAACCCTCCGTCATTACCCCGCCGATTTAATCCTAACCATTTATCTCTTCTGATTCGATGGCCAGCGCTTAATCGCACATCGTAAACTCAAAGACCCCGGTGCTTTGGCCTCTTTCCTTTTCTCTGATGCGATGTAATACCAACTGTCCATCCCGCCAGATCCGATGATTTGCACTTCATCGCATCGTGCTCATCCCTCATGTAATCCTCCACCATCCCAACCTTTGATTTAATCTCCACCGTCGATCAAGTTTGATCGGACGGCCCGCGTTATTTCGCATCATCGCCTTTCTCCCCTCCCCTCGCACCATTCACGTCCTATGTGATTCTGCGATGCAATCCCCACTGTTGATCTTCTCAAATCCGACAGTCCACATTACTTATGCTCTTCAAACCCTTCCCTTCTCATTTTCCCCCAATCGACAGATCTCGACCGTCAATCCTACAGATCCAACGGCTCCCATCTTTCCACTCGTTCACTTACCTCCTTTCCTCTTGTTCAAAAACTCTGCTTTCTCTTTTAATCTCAACTGTCTGATCCGCAGATCTAATGGTCCTAACTCAACCCCACCACTTCTTACATCAGCGCAGCTCTTCACCCATCGCGTGCGATCCGCACTGTTGGATCTGCAGTCTCCAATCCGATGGTTGCCGATGTGTTTCACATAATTTTTGCGCCTGAGAGTTAACGCTGAAACATTACGTGAAATGGGCAGTATTCGGAGGGACGCATGTCAAAAGGTGTATGGAATCATGTTTTTTTTTGTGGATACCACCTCCCCCCCTTTTTTTGCATGAAAACCACTTTCGGTTCTCTGCCATACCGCCCACCTCCCCGCAACATCATTTCCACTTTAAATCACAGCCGTAGATCATCCTGATCTAACAGCCCACGTTATATCATGATATCATTTCATTTTTTCTCATCTGTTCCCCCAGTGACTCCATCGAGCAATATCCACCGTTGATTATTCTAATCTAACGGTCCACAACGCATGTCGCACCCAAACTCCCATCAGACCTGTTTTCGCCTTCCGCCATGATTTTAAGCCCATTTTCCACTAAATCCAGTTTTTCCCCTCACTGCTCCTCCATCCTCACGAGCCTCTGAAGCAGCCATCCTCACCCCTACAGGTTTTTATAATGTGTTTATCATGTTTTGCAGGGTTTACAAAGTGGTGAATTCATTCTATCTCCACAGTCACAATCACAGTGATATAGAGCGCAGAAGGACTATCCCAGAGCCAAAGATCGCAGAGGAAGACACCAGAGAGGGTTTAATAGCATGTTTTCATTGAATATCAGGTTATTAACCCTGACATAAATGCTCCAGCACCTCTGTAACCTGTATATTCACACAAACAGGTCTGAAGAAGCAACAAAGAGTATCAGAAAAAGAATTAAAGGATTAATGCCTAATGTTGAAGACTTAATGCTTATAATCCAATTTTTAAAAGGATAAGGGACATAGATGAAGACCTGAAGATGATCAAGGAGGCTTAATGAAGCCTAAATCACACATCAAGCCATACCAAATGATTTAATATCAGCAAAATTTTATTTTCCCTAAGAAGGACCAATTCACACGGCCTACTCCATTCCTCATCGAGCACCGGAACAATTATTATTCTGACAGAAAGCTCCTGGAACTATCAGTGCATTGGTTATGAAGTATGGAAGACCTGAAAGACAAAATATTCACCTTACTTGTCACAGAAGATAAAACAGAGTACTACAGCCAAAAAGGTACTTCAAGAGACATACCTAAAGTTATTTTCAACCTGACAAAGACTTATAAACCAGCCTAAAGGGTACCAAAATGTTAATGCAGAGCCATTAAGCAGAGTGGGCATTCAAATACTTCCTCCCCTCTATCTTAATGAATCATTTAAGTTCATATCTAATACTCCACCTCCTCATTCACCTATAAGTATTCATTAAAGATTCATTGTAAAGGGTTGGTTTTTGGGATTTTATTGACTGTTTGAACTGTTATTGAGGGGAAGTAGCTGAGTAATTTGTAATATAGTAGGCTGGGAAGAGAATTTTGGACTGTAAAAGCCACTGAGCTCAAAGTGTGTGACTGGTTTTTCACATCAATTGAACAAGCAGATTCACAGGATCCTGGTCTATATTATTGGTGATGTTTTCCTTACTGTAATTGTCTCCTTTCATGTTTTTCATACTATCCATTATTCTCTGATAAAGAATAGCAAGAATAGAATAGGACATACTGTTGGAAGTACCCTAAATCTCGTTGTTAATCTTTATCTCTATGTTTTCCTCTGATTGTGTATTTAAGAATAATTCCATAGAGTATAACCAGTCAAAAAATGTTGGTGAGCCCATCTCTTGCTGAGTACAACTTGAAACATTGTCCTTGAAAGATATTTTCATTTCATGCTAAGTAAATATTAAACTAGGGAAGTCTATGGTTAGCCATGTCCTCTAGTTTCTTCTCCAACAGTTTGTCTTGAAAGTTTCCCAGTGAGTTGGTGTCAAAAGAAGTGAAGGTTAAAAGTCTTTCTCTAAATCTTAGGCCTTACTCCGTGTTCAATCTTAAATGTTTTCTACTGTCTAAAAGTGGTTATGAGGACTACGAGATTGTTTTCCTTAAGAGTATGCTGAAAGCAAGTTAAGTTAAAATTCTTTCCTTGATCTTAAGCTACCCTTTGTGTCTTTATCGAGAGTTTCCTTTGAAGTATGTCAAAAGCAAGATAGGTTAAAATTCCTTACCTAATCTTAGGTTGCACTTTGGTTTCTTTCTTTCACCCCACTTCTTAATGTTCCATCCCACCATCTATCAAAAAATATCCTTTGGTATAGATGACTTGCCCTATGGAAACCCTTGGATAGTTGTTATGCAAGTAAACCCTTTTATGACTCCATAGCCCAATGGATTGGCACTTCTCTGGACCTATTTTCCCACGCTGAAACATCCTGCTACTTTGTTCTCTCTTCACTTCACATAACCTTCTCAATTAATGATATCCAACCAAACAAACAAAACAAACCCTTGTGTTGTATAACTAGCCTAAGACCTTAAATTGAACTTTAAAGATACATTATTCTTTACCTTTATAGAGAGATCCCTCTTTGGATCCAGGAGGGCTAGATCCTGAGATCCCAAAGTGGTTTGATGTTGTCTTGTCTTTTGGTCTTGCCAATCTGGCCAAAACACAGGAACCACAACAACAGAATCCGGTGTAGCAACATCGAAGTAGTAGCAACCAAGTAACAACAACATGAGTAGCAGCAACCGAGTAACAACATCTGGTGTAGCAAAAACGGAGTAGCAACAACCAAGTAACAGCAACATGAGTAGTAGCAACCGAGTAACAACATCAAATGTAGTAGCATCGGAGTAGCAACAACATAGTAACAGCAACATGAGTAGCAGCAACCGTGAAACATCATCCAGTGTAGCAGCATCGGAGTAGCAGCAACCAAGTAACAGCATCTGGTATAGCAGCATTGGAGTAGCAGTAAAATAGCAACATAAGTAGCAGCATCCGGTGTAGAAGCATCGAAGTAGCAGCAACCGAGTAATAGTAACATGAAAATTCCTTTATTTTTACTCCTTAGTCATAGCGCCTACAAAAAGACAAGAAAATAGAACAAAATTCTTTATTATTATTATTATTATTATTTTACAACAAGGGTGTAGAGGAAATATTCTCTACACTAATAACCCTCAAACCAGATTTCTCAGAGAGTTGTTTAATGAAATAATCCTTAGAGGCCAGCCAATGGTATAGTCTCAAGCGATGTCCATTGACTATAAAGGAAGTGCGTGTATCATCAATTGTGACTAGCCTGACTGTTCCATTATCAAATACAACATTCACATCATAAGGTCCCATCCACCGAGTGCAAAGCTTTCCCTTAAAATCCTTAAAACGAGAGTCATAAAGTAGTGCCCAATATCCACTTTGAAACACCTTGTTTCTGATAAACTTATCGTGCCATTTCGTTCTCTGTTGCTGAATAGAAATAGTTCGTTGGACAGCCATTGAACGTATTTCATCAAGTTCATTAAGTTGAGCCAATTGGTGTTTCTGGGCATCTGATAGATCTAAACCAACTTCCAGAGCTGTTCTGAGCATGCTTATTTAAAATTCAATTGGAAACAACGGGGATTTCCCATAAACCAACTCAAATGGTGAAAACCCGGTTGTATTCCGCCATGTTGTTTTGTATGCCCATAGAGCTTCTGGAAGTTTCTGAGCCTGGGGATGGTATGCCACAGTTTTTGTCAAAATATTTTCTAATGTCTTATTTGTGCTTTCCACTTGTCCATTCACCTGGGGATGGTATGGAGATGTCACTCTGTGCTTGACCCCATATTTTTTCATAATATTTTCTATCTTGTGTGATGTGAATTGTGCTCCTCCATCTGAAAAAACCTCTCTTAGAGTAGCATACTGAGCAAAAATTTCTTCAAATAGAAAATCTGAGACTACCTGCTCTGTTGCTTTCGCAACTGCTTTGGCTTCCACCCACTTAGTGACGTAATCAGTACAGACCAAGACGTGGAATTTCTACTGGGAGGGTGGATTAAAGTGTCCAACGAAGTCAATAGCCCATTTCTCGAAAGGCTCGAGAACTAGCTATGCCCGCAAAGGAATTTCATCCGCTTTACCGGGTTGCCCCATACGTTGGCAACTATCACACCTCCTGACATAATTCTGAGCATCATGAAAAATGGAAGGCTAGTAATATCCCATTTTTAGCACCTTATGGCATGTTCTTTTGTCTACGAAATTCCCTCCACAAGGGCCATCATGGGCAGCTTTCAATATTTCATAGATATCATCTTCAGAAACACAGCGTCGGATCTGCTTATGTGCTCTTGTATGAAAAAGGTACCCTGCCATCCAAGAATATCGGGCACTATGATGAATAATATTTCGTTGTTCCATATATGAAAAATGAGGAGGCACTTTCCCTGTAGCAAGATAGTTAGCAATATCTGCATACCATGGAGGTTTAGTAGAGACTGCAAAAATATATTCATCAGGGAAATTGTCTTCTATTGGTGTGCATTCATCATTTTTATCCATTCGATATAGGAAATCATCTACTACATTATCTTTTCTTGGCTTATCTACTATCGTAATATCAAATTCTTGAAGCAATAGTAACCATCTCGTAATACGTCTAGGAGTAATGGGTTTATTCATCAAATACCTGATTGCTCGTGATCAGTATGGACAGTAGTAGAGTACCTGGTGATGTAGTGTTGGAACTTATTGATAGCATAAATGACAGCTAATAATTCTTTTTCTATCACCGTATAATTTAGTTCAGTAAGAATTAGATTCTTGCTGACGTAATAAATTGCATATGGTGCTTTGTCTACTTGCTGTCCTAAAACAGCCCCTATTGTTGTATAAGAAGCATCAGTATGTATGTGAAATGGTAATTCCCAATCAGGTCCTTGAAGGATTGGGGCCGTGCACACCAGCCCTTTAATTTTCGTGAAATTTGTCTCGCAATCTTCAGTCCACAAAAATTCTGCATCTTTTGTTAGCAATTGAAATAATGGATGTGCTATTTCAGCAAAATTTTCTATAAAGCGCCTATAATAACCAGCAGAACCAATAAAGCTACGTACCTTTGTGGGTGTTTTGGGTACCAAAAAATTTAATATTACCTCTACTTTAGCCGGATCAACTTGAATTCCAGCGGCTGAGAGAAAATGTCCCAATACTACTCCTTCTTCCCTCATCATATGGAATTTGACTGTACTCAATGATACATGGGTATTTTTACATATTTTGAGTACCTTCTCCAAATTTTCCAATCCCTCCTCAAATGAATTCCCATATGGAGTAAAATTATCCATATAGATTTCAACACTATCATCAACCAAATCAGAAAAAAATCCCAAGATTTCCCTCTGGAAGGTAGCAAGAGCATTACACAGGCCAAATGGAAGGACCCTATATGCAAAGGTTCCCCATGGGCATGTGAAAGTTGTCTTATCCTGGTCTTTCGGGGCTATCTAGATCTGGTTATATCTATTGAATCCGTCTAGGAAGGAAAATAACTTCTTTCCAGCCAAGGTGTCCAGGACTTGGCCAATGAATGGCAAAGGAAAATGGTATTTTTGTGTTGCCTTATTTAATTCCCTGTAATCTACACAGATCCGCCATTTACCATTCTTTTTGGGAACGATAACTAGTGGGGATACCCGTTGGCTATCTGAGATGGGATAAATGAATCCTACATCCAATAATTTTTGTAATTCTTCTTTAAAAATATTTTTGAGAGTAGGATTCATCCTCCATTGAGACTGTCTTACAGGGTGGAAATCTTCCTTAATGTAAATATGATGAGTGCATAAGCTAGCAGGGATACCCTTCATGTCGGTATAATCACAGGAAAAAGCTTCCTGATTTTCTTGAAGGACTTTCAAAAGATGTTTGGTTTGGGATTCAGATAGGTTCGGGTTGATATTAAGTATTTTCCTTGGTTCAATCTCGATTGGAGTACTATCATGGAATGGGGTCACAGGAATGTCTTCTATGTCACCTTCTGGTTCAATTTTTTCCTCTGTCTCACAGCTCATGGCAGATTCTAGAATATATTAAGTTTGATCAGGAACAAAACTGGAATCATTAATGAAGGCATTAATGGCATCATTTTCGGTCTATATTTTAAATCAAAGGGCCTGGCCAATAGTTATAACTGGTCTAACATCTTCATTTTTAGGTGCAGGCTCTTCTGCAAGTAGAGGTTTCTGACTGGTTGATGATTTTTCAGATGGGCTTGGTTTCGCAGGAGAGTAAAGCTTGAGGTCCTTCGTAACTGTCCCATTTGATAGGATCATATGTCTAGACCAGCATCCCATATAGGCATCTGCAGTTGCCAACCAGGGTCTTCCTAGGATCAATGGGTGACCACCTATTGAAGTTCAAGTCTGCAATATAAGGAGGTCCACAAGGTAATGCCATGAGTCTACTGAAATGATCACATCCTCTAATTTCCCCACTGGTTTAATTGTGGATATGTTTGCAAGTGCCAGGATAATAAGGGTTTATTTAATGTTTCCAAGTCCTAATGTTTTCATTGTTTTAGCAGTGATAATGTTAATGGCAGTTCCCAAATCTACCAGTACATTTGGGATTTCAATCCTATTAATTTGTACTATTAGAATCGGGTTTCTAGGATCTCTGTATTTTACAGGCATGATCTTTCCTAAAATAATATCAGATAGTCTACCCATTACATGCACAGTTAATGGATCCTTAGGTTTTCTACCTGGTTTCTTTGAGCAGTATTCTTTCAGAGTTTTGCATAAATAGGTACATCCCTCATAGCTTGTAAAATAGGTATTTTAACAAAAATATTCTATAGTTCCCATAGAAAATAAAATTATGCTTGAGGGTTTGGTTTGCTCAAGGTCAATATTTTAGGATATGGGGGAAATGTTAAATGACCTTGATTAGGAATAACTTGGGGAGGTGTCTTATTTATTATGTTTTGATCTAAATTATCCCTCACTGTTATTTTTTCTGGTTTTTTATCTTCACCGTCAAGTTGTTTTGTGATAATGGGTGAAGTAGGTGCATTTACTACCCGGCCAGACCGTAGATTTATCTCATTGAGCCCTGCGGTATAAATTTTGTAGGATGGAAGGTTCAACGTATCTGTTTGTTGAACCCCTTTATTACTTAGATTTGGGTTGGGATAGAGAGGAAACTGAGGTCTAATGGTTGGGTTTCCTAGGGGCACATTGGAAGGCAACTGAATTTTTTGCCGAGGCATAGGCTGATGAAACTGTCTAGTGGGAGGGGATCCATGCAAAGTCTGATTCCATGAAGGATTCAGACTGGCTTGAGGAACCCATTGCTGCCAAGGGGAATACTAGTATTGAGGCCACATGGTTGAAAATGGTGCAGATTGGGGACAAATAATAAAATTATGAAAATACTAAGATGGGTCCTGTTAGCCACCCATAAATTTTGTCATACACAATAGTGGCTAGACTTTGTCTTCAAAACTTCAAGATATATTTCTCTTTGAAAACTTATAATCCTTTAAAGTTTTTATGATGATTATTACTCTTTGAGTTAAGCTTCACTGTTGTTTCCCTTTTATCCTAAAAAAAATTCTATTTACTAAGAGAAAAACTGCTTATGAAACCTCATTTTCCATCATTTTACTCCTCCTTTCACTCAAAGACAAATCCACTTTCACCCATTTTTCCCCTCACAAAATCCATAAAAAACCCTTCATCTAACCTCTAAATCATTCCAAAGATACTTTTAAAACCATTTGATCCCCTTTCATTTGGTTTAAAAACCCCTATCTCCTCTATCGAAACCCTCAGTTTGGCTTAAAAACCCTGTTTTTTAGCCTAAAATCACCCTTTCTGCACTATAAGGTTTTCTAAGCCCCCAAGGGCTTATTTCCTTTAAGCTCCTAACCTCCATATTCCCTAGACCCGCAATCGGATGCTAAAAGGCTTAAAACCATTTCCCAAACCCTTATTTCCTTGTATTTTGTTTCCCGACGTTTAAATTTTAAAAACAAATGTAGATCATTGATCTCTGTAGATCAACGGTCATCAGGCCCCATTCATCCTTTTCATTCACCCCGCCTTACTTTTCCTCCATCCATACATTCACCCTTCCTTTTGATTCAGACTATTCATTTTCAAAAATCCCACGATCAGGATTAAACCCCACGCAAAACCCCTTTTCTCCTTTATTTGTTCATTACTCTGACATTTCAAATTTGGACAAGATCCAGACCGTTGATCTCTACAGATCAACGGCCCTGAGCTACCCGATCCCCTACCTTACCTTTTCCCCTTTCAAATAACCCGCTCATCGTCAAATCTCAACCATTCATCAGAAAGATCCGACAGCCAAGATCTTTTCCCAACCATCCAAACTCACCCATCGCGCCCGCTACACGAAAAAATAAACGTGGACCCCACTACTTTCTCCGCTCATGCAACTTTCCCTCCATCGCGTGCGATCCGCACCATTGGATCTGCTGCCCCCCATCCGACAGCTCAAACTATGTTTCGCATTTTTTTTGTGCCCATGACTTAACACCGAAAAAAACGCGAAATGGGAGGTATTGAGGGGGATAGGTGTCAGCAGGCGTACTGTATTGCATTTTTTTGGCCAAAATTCAAAACTGCTCCAATGTCGCGCGAAAACCATTGCAGTTTTCCACTTTACCACCATCCTCCGCAAGAGTCATTTTCATCTTTTAATCATGGCCGTTGATTGTTAAGATCGGATGGCTCACATTACTGTGTGACCCCAAGCCATTTGCATCCCTCTGTCCTCCCGAAAGACTTGATCGAGCAATCTCCACCGTTCGTTGTTCCAATCAAACAGCTTATGTTATTTCGCATTTGTTGAAAGTATGAATTCTTCGTCGAAGTGTACGAAAAAGAACCACTTTAGCTACGCATAACTAATAGCCCTAACTACAATAGAGGCTGCCAAACATCTTCAGATCTGCGATTAGTAGTTAAAATGCTGCAACAAACAGATCTATAAATGGAAAGACATTAAGCAGTAAAGTAAAGAGTTTGCTCCATGCATCCAACGGACAAGACAAGAACACGATTTTTTGAATGAATTTTTATATTACAGGGCACCTGGGAGGAAACAAGAAGGTGTATCCAGATCTCCTCAATGGGATGGGTTCTTTGTAGTCCTCGGCACTTCAGATCTAAGCTTTCTCTCTCTTGTAGATGTAGAAAACCCAATGTAGAAGGTAGAGCTCAATGGGAGCAACAATGGCAGAAAATGAAAACCCAATGTAGAAGGTAGAGCTCAATGGGAGCAACAATGGCAGAAAATGAGACCGAGTGTATAGATCCAGAGTGATCTAGTATGCAACAAAAGGTGAAGAATGATTGGGAAAACCCTCCTATTTATAACAAAATATTGGGTCCTTCTAGATCTTGGTGCATGATTAAAATAATGTTAATCACATCTAGATCCACCTCTATGGAATATTTTATTATTATTTGTTGGAGGGAAAGGGACTTTGACTTGGGTCAAAATCCCTTGATTAGTGAAGAATAAATAAATAAATAAATGATTTATTTATCTTTTTAAGGAAGTGGTTGGGATATAATCAAATAAATAATGATTTATTTGATTAATGGTGGTTGATTTGGTCATATTTAACAAGGAATATTATTTAAATAATTATTCCTAGAAAATAATAAGATAACTATGGGTTTATCTCATTAATTTCTTTGTTTTTGGGTTAAACATGACTGGGAATAATAATTAAATTATGGTTTAATTAATTATTCCTTTTAGGGTTTCCTAATTAACATAGTGAAAGCAGTTTTACTTGGGGTAAAACTGGTCTTACATGGTGTACTTGGGTCCATCTAATGATGAAGAGTTAGATGACCAAAACAACGATTAATAACGACATTTTCAACTCATTTCCCTCTCATCTATTCTCCCAAACACTCCAGCAAAAAATCTAGGTCGTTGATTGTTTTAATCCAATGGCCCACGTTATATCCCGATCCCATTTCATTTTCCCTCCATCCATTCTCCAAAAGACTTCATCAGTTGATCTCCACCGTTCATCATTCTAATCCAACGACCCTGATTCAAACTCCTGCTCAAACTTCATTTGCACCTGGTTAACTATTTTTGCCAGGATTTTCTCACTTTGACCACTGCATTTACCCATTTCTCACAGCTCCAAACCTCTTCCATCGAACCTCTAAACGCATTTCAATCATTTCGCAGGATTTCTTAATCGATTTGTTGTGTTTTTTGCAGGTTTTAATGGTGGCTGCCCTGTGTATTTCCACAGTCATAGTCCAGTGACCATTTAGGCCCAGAATGATGATTCTGTGGCTTAAAACCAAAGGAAAAAGGAGTTGCAGGGCTTAAAATCTATGTTTGAATCATCTAGAGCATGATCCTCGATCTCAGAAACCCTACTGCCTAATATCAATTGTGCCACTGTAAACAAGCAACAAAGTGTATCAGTAATGAAGAATCAAGGTTAAAGAGGGATTAATTAGGGCCAAAGATTGAATATCACAGTTTTAATCCTCGGGATTAAAGAAACAAAGCCAATATCAGAGAATGAAGACCCGATGACTAAGATCAAGGCCTAATTAAGCCTAAAACACAGATAAAGAACAAATTAAGGTGTTTTAAGGTAAAACAGAGGAAAATATCAATAAAGGAGGCCTCCAATGCCACATCAGAGGCTATTTATCCTCTTCAGCTACCAAAGTGCCACCTGCAGCCTCAATGAATCAAAAGAAGGCATAGTTATTTCCTAGTCAGTGATATTTTTCCTAAAGACAGCTGAACAATTATTTCAAACAAAGGAAGATATTTCAAACTGTTAGTAAATCTATTATAAAATACAAATAGGCCTTAAAATCAATATTTTTACCCATTAAGCCTAAAAATGCAGAAACAAAATAAATGAAGAAAATTTTTAATTCGATGCTTTCCTGCCTTATACCTTGCATGGTTTTCAAGGCTAGGAGTTGCATTTAGTGTAGAATTAATTACACTTCAATCCTAAAACTCTTCCACCTCCTCATTTCTTCTATAAATACTTCTGAATAAGATGAGAAGTTGTTGGTTGGTCACTAGTTGTAATAATGAAACTCTTTGAAATAATACATATTTTGTTTGAATTTGAAGAAGAAATTGAAGTCTTGGAAGCTGGATTATGTTTTGGCATGCTTGTTCTTGAGAAGGCTCTATCATTGGATTCATGATCTTGGTTATTGGTGATGTATTCTGAACTGTCTGTTGTTTTTCTTATTTTCATTATGTTTCATAAATTCTTACTACAGTAGGATGAAAAGTTTAGGCTAAGAAATGACTCCTGGAAGCACCTTAGACCTTTTTATCCTTCATTGTTTTATGTTTTATTCTTATGAGGTATTTTAGAGTCTTTAATATTTCTCTTTAGTCCTCATTATTTTTTATTTCTCTAATAGTTCAAATAGTTGGTTCCAGCATGGTTTATGGTTTTCCCTGCTTGTCTGTTGCCACTTGAAAACTGTTTTTGAAGTCTCCCTTTGAAGTACCATTGTTTACAGTTAGCCAAGGAGGTATGTTTTGATCATACCCTTTGTCCCTTCTTGAACAATTATTTTAAAGGTCTTTATAGTTGTGATCATAGATGTGTTAGGTGTTCCCTCTTCTATGACTCCAATTATCAGTGAATCTTTTATGTTTTCTAAGTCCTTTGAAATAAAATCTTTGAGGAAATAGGATGTGCTCCTGAATCTTAGATTTCATTTTAAAATTTGTCTTGAATTCATCATTTGCTTAAAGTGTGGTTTGTAGAATTCATGGTTAGCCCTGTCTATCAAATACCTCTTTATTGTTCAAGTTATGTTTTTAAGTTCCCTTTTTTGAGAATTCAAACTCTCTTTTCAAATCATTAATTTCCATCTCATTAAAAAAACTAAAGGATCATGTGGCCAAGTTAGATTTTCCCTTTGAAATCCCATATCCATTGATAGACTTGTCATAAACCTCTTCTTGACTCATTGCCCAATGAATTTGACACTTCTTCTTTCTATCTATACTACCTAGACCTTTCATGCTCTATTGTTCCAATTCAACCAACAAACAAAAAAACACTTGCACCTAATAACTAGTCTAAAATCAATACTTAAAAGAAAACAAGACATACCTTTGTAAACAATTTGAGAGATCCCTCTCTGAGAACAGGAGGACTAGATCCTGGAACTCTAAATATTGGTTATGATATTGCCTTGTCTTTTGGTTAGCCAATCTATCAAAACACAGGATACCAACATAATGGCGATCAGGGTGGGACCTATTGAATCTATGATAGCTTAGAAAACTATTATAAACTCTTTAGTCCTACAAATCTATAAGAGAATCAGCTAGCCAAGCCATAAGAGTAAACTCTGTTTGTCTCATCACCCTAGCAAAATGTTGAAACAGATTTAGGACACTCTCATAATCCATAGGACTGAAAAAGCTCAGAAAATCCAAAAATATTTCAGATTGGCTTCATAATAATGGTGGTGGAACCATAAAACATTTTACCTTCACAAAAAGCTAAAAATTTTCCACCTGGTGACTCCACAATCCTAAGTAGACCTAAAGACTCCACTGGGAAACCCATTACTATCATAACATCACACAAACTCAGTTAAGAAGACTTTGAGGATTAAAGTTTTCTTGCTAAAGATCAGTTAGCCAACTGAAGATTGTCATATTTGGTTAAACTTTTCTTGTTTTTGGGTCTAAAAACATAGCATAGTGGCTTCTAGAAGGGTTCATACTAAAGCATATCCTGACCCAAACCCTCCTAAGATAGTTGATAATCTTGAAATCATACTTGGGAATTCTCCTAAGGCTCAAGCTTCAACTATTGTCAGACCAGTCCAAAGAGCTAATTATGTTCCTGAAAACCTTACAGCTCTACAAGATTCACAAGTTGACTTAAGAAATCCGTTTAGAACTAGGTCACTTGATGATATAGATCAGATAGATTTTGAGTCTCCACCTTCATCCCAAGATAGAGGTGAATATATTGATAGCAGAGAAACTACCCCACCTTATTTACATTTCCTGCATAATTTTGGTTTCTCTCATCCTAGATCTGCTCAACAATCTCTTGCTGGTCCATCCACATCTATCCTTCACACACCCACTGTACAAAACACTCCATTTCAGCCCACTTTCTCTCTTGTAAATCCACCCCTTGTAAATCTACCTTTCCTTCCAGCCATGGAAACATGGTATACCCCATTAGTGTTACCACAACCTATGCTTCCCTTACCAAATGATTAGCAATCCAAAATTCCCCATTTCACTGGAAATGAACCTACTACTTCCCAACAACACGTAGATAAGATGAATGATGCCTTTGATTACATGGAGATAGAAGAAGAGACCATTAATATGAGAATCTTTGCCCAAAGTTTAGGAGGAGAAGTAAAAAAATGGTTTAAAAGCTTAACTCCTAACAGCAGCAATGATCTTCCTTCTTTGCATCAAACATTCATAAACAAATGGGAAATAAAAAAGAAGCCTCTCCAAATATTAGCATAGTATAGCAGTCTTAAAAGAAATCAAGTGGAGAGTGTACATGACTACTCCATTAGGTTTAACAGTGTTTACAATTCTCTTCCACCTCACATGAAACCTCCCCAAGGTATGGCCTTAGTAAGATAT
Source organism: Pinus albicaulis (assembly GCA_034641835.2). Taxonomy (NCBI): domain Eukaryota; kingdom Viridiplantae; phylum Streptophyta; class Pinopsida; order Pinales; family Pinaceae; genus Pinus; species Pinus albicaulis. The sequence goes on along the minus strand of CM076572.1, from coordinate 233,427,792 downwards.
CCTAAAGGTTTTGATGCTGAAATGGCCTATCAACTTAGAGAGAGAGATTACTTAACTCTAGAAGACATGCAGAAGGGAGCTGTGAGTGTAGAAGAAAACATTATTGAGAAAAGAGCTAGGTTAAGATCAGAGAAGAAGGTAACTTATAAAGATGATATTTCACCCTCAACCTCATCTTCTGACACCAAAATTGAAAACCTAGTAAAAGTAATGGAGAAAATGCTTGAAATTATCAACTTAAATGATAGAGTGCCACCAAGAGAAAATCAAAACAACCCCCAAAACAGAAATAGAAATCTAAATTTCAGAAGAGAAAATAATCAAGATAGGCAAAGAGACAATGACCAACAAATTAGACCTCCCTTCCAACAAAAATATGTAGATCAAGAGGAAGAAAGGGAGATTGAAAGGTTGGGAGAAGATCATGTAAACTTGATTGGATTAGACAGTGGGGATGATGTTTTCCTCACTAAAGAAGAACAAGGTTTCTTCTCCTCAGATCAAAATGAAAACACCTATGAGGATTCTGATGATTATAGATTGGGGTTTGAAAATGAAATCATGGAGGTATACAAACAATATGATCTTAGGAGCAAAGGGAACATAGATAATTCAAAAGATAAAAACACTAGTACTGTTGTTAAGAAAAATGCAGAAAATTAGCCTAAGAAGATAGCAGAGAAACCCAACATTTTGGCTAAGATAATAGATTTAAACAAAGAGAAGAGTAGCCAGCCAAATGTTGAGCAAAGCATCCCTAACACTTCAGGTAGTGGACCTAACAAAATTGTCCCAAATAGCAGTCCAAACAAAGTTCAGCAAATCAGAATTTCTAAAAGGAATTCAATTGAAAAAACAGATGTAAATGTGACAAAATCCATAGTTCCTTTCAGCCTTGAGGGAGAGATTTCAAAGATAAAAATTACCATACCTCTAGCTGAACTAGTAACCCAAGAAGTGTACAAAAACCAAGTTTTGAAAGCTTTGAACTTAGGAAGTGATACTGACACTTTAAAATTGACAGAGGACAAACCTGAGTTGTTGTTTGGTCTAGAAGTTGAAGGAAAATACCAAGGAGTTGTCCCTCCCTTCTATGTCAGTTTGAATATACATGATAGGATATTACACAATGCAATGTTAGACTCTGGAGCTTCACATAATCTTATGCCCAAAGTAGTAATGGAAAGCTTAGGCTTAGAAATTACTAAACCATACAAGGATTTGTATTCCTTTGATTCAAGCAGAGTCAAATGCTTGGGTTTAATCAAATATTTATGTGTTAACTTATCTCAAATCCCTGTTAAGAGTCTAGTAATGGACATAGTAGTAGTTGAAATTCCCCCAAAGTATGGCATGCTTTTATCAAGATCATGGGGAGCCAAACTTTAGGGAATCCTTCAAATGGACATGTATTATGCCACCATCCCAGTTTTTAACCAAAACAGAAGATTATATAGGGAATCCCACATGAAATACATGGTGAGAAACATATATAAACCAAACAACTCTCCAATCTATTCCATTCAATCAAGTCTAGATTCCTTTATCTTATACAATGAAGATGAAATCACTCAACAAGACAAGGAAAACAAAGAGGAAATTGGTGTACGAGAACAATCAGAAATTCCCTCAAATCAGATACAAAACATTGGCAATCAACAAAAAAAAGAAAATGAAAATGAGGCAGATATACTTTGGACAATAAAATTCAATGGATCTTGTCATAAAACAAGTGCAGGGGTAGGTGTATGGATTCAAAATACAAATCAAAGTTACTCATATAAACTAGATTTTCCATGCACAAACAATATTGTTGAATATGAAGCCCTTCTCCTTGGCTTACAGTTGCCTAAAAAATTAGAAACCCAGAAAATATCAATCCTAGGAGATTCTGAACTTATCACAAGACAAATCAAAGGAGAATATTCAGCTAAAAACCCAAGACTTAGACAATATTGAAATTATGCCCTTGATTTATTAAAGACCTTTGAAAAATATGAACTCATTTTCATTCCAAGAGCACAAAATCATCTAGCAAATGAACTTGCCTTCACTTCCAGCATGTTGGGAAAAATGCGCGAGAGGGGGGGGGGGGTGAATCAGTATTTACTGCATATTCAAAACTTTTTACTTTTCATTCCTTAAAACCCATACGCTACTTTGATGAAGCCAAGTAGCGTATACACGCGGATATCATTCATAAAACTTGCGTATACACAGAGATCTAATTATGCCATTAGTTCTTCACTTATATCATTCCATCATTCATTCATTAGATGTTCTATAAACAGTAAACATGTGCAGTAAGAACAGAATAAAACCATCACACAAAGCATCACACATGAACACCAGGATTTTTAGGTGGAAACCCAAGTCGGGAGAAAACCACCGCTGCAGTTGCTCAGCCTCCAATATTTTATTATAGAGAAAACATATTACAACATATGTGCTGGCGCAGACTTGACCAGCACGCAGGCACCCACCTGCGCTCGTTTACCAGCCTCTCCTGGAAGGGAGCTCCAACCCCCTGACTCGTTTACCAGCCTCTCCTGGAAGGGAGCTACGACCCCCCGATCTCGTTTACCAGCCTTTCCTGGAAGGGAGCTACGCCCCCTGACTGAAGGCTACAACCCTCGGCACCACCTTGGACCACGTTTCATCAATTTTCACACTGGATCCAACCACTTTAATAGAACACAACTTGCAGGCCACAATTCATCATATTTCTAGACCGAACCCTTTCCATACTTTTAAGCACAACCATACATCATCAACAGATACATATCAACACAGATCAGATAGCAGAACAGATCAGATATTTCATACCCCTTGCTTCAACAAACCCTAGTTTGCATACGCGCTTTTACTTCACTGATGTCGCGTATATACGCGCTTCCGTCCACACAAACCAGCGTATACCTCAGTGTATATTTTATTGCGCATACGCGCTTTCTCTTCGCTGAAGCCGCGTATATACGCGCTTCCTCCGCAGCGAAGTAGCGTATAGATCTTCAATCATTACAGAGCAGCATACTTCATCAGATCAGATGTTCAGTTCAGATCTACCCTTTTGCTTCAGACAGATGTTCGCCTAGATGCTCGCCTCATCACAGATCTAAGCCTTCCATAATAAGATCTAGCAAATACAAGAGCAATTCAGATCTAGATCCCCTTCTTCATCATTGGTGCATCATACATTCAGATTTAACATTCAAGTGTAACCCTTTCCATTCAGATATACTTCAGAGAGAAGTATTCATTCAAGCTCAGACATCTTGCACCCACACTCATGATTTGCACAATGAATTTCTTCTCCTTATATAGGTTTATCCTTTTCAATACCATGAGCCCCTTTTTCAATACCATGGGCCAAAACAATACCATGAGCCCAAAACTACCTGGACGGGGTCAATTAGGCAGATCATTACCCAATACAAGGGGTCAATACCATGGTGGTTACCCCTGGTTTTGCACTTTTTGAGCGCTTTTGCCCATACGCGACTTGGAACGTTCCTTTCCGCGTGCATACGCGACTTTCCCTAGGCCAATCCGCGTATGCCTAGAGACATACTCTTTTTCATCATAGAATTAGCACATGCTGAATTCCTTTCTTCATTTCCTTCTGTACTCACTGTAGATACATCAGTTTTAGTTCATCAAGACATATTCTATCAAGCACAACTTCATCAAGTAAGTTGTCATCATCTTCATCAAGTGGGTTTCCTTTCAAGGACAACACTCAGCATCATATTGTCAACAAACATCAGATTTACATCATTTACCAAGTCCATCAAGTCAAGAATAACTTCATCAGGTGGATTGCCATCAAGGACAACACATGTCAACGGTCGCATGTCTTCATCTTCATTCAGTGGATTGCCATCAAGGACAACACTCTGCATCATATTTCAACACACCAATTGCCAAGTACCTCGGATAAATGAACGCCTTACTCAACATAAAGGTCAAAAACGGACTGCGGTGCGACAATGAGGACCACGGCAAGTATTTGACTTTGACACAAACACATAGATGATTTCCTAAAATCAGAAAATGACTTTGCCATATCAACATTAGAAACTAGCCATGAAGAAAAGACTGTTTGGATAATGAACGAATCCATTCCGAAACAAAAATAACATATAAACATATTACGGTGATATAAAAAAACGCATGAAAATCTTCTTGAAGCGAATTGATTGAAACACGGACGAGAAAGACTTGGAAGTTTTACAATGTAAGAATGATACAATTCCAAGAGGTCTCACACCTTTAGAACATCTTTTTGATTTTAATGATGTAGCCAAAGAACCAAGAATGGAGCCTATGGAAATAGATGTAGAAGAACATAACATAGGCAGCCTAACAGAACCCAAAATGATCAAACTGTCCAGCACTCTCCCAGCTCACATAAGATTGCAATACATAGAGCTGTTCAAAGAATATAGAGATGTGTTTTCTTGGGAATACAAAGATCTGAAATCTTATGACACTAGCATCATTCAGCACAAAATTCCTCTTAAGGAAAATCAGAAACCTTTCAAACAAAAACTAAGGAGGATAAACCTTGTTTTATTGCCTTTAGTCAAGAAAGAAATTGAAAAGATGTATGATGTTGGGATTATAGTACCCATCAGATATTCAGAGTGGGTGTCAAACTTAGTTTTTGTTAGGAAGAAGAGAGGGGAAATCAGGCTCTGCATTGACTTTAGAAATTTAAATAGAGCCTCTCTAAAAGACAACTACCCCTTGCCCAAGATGGACCATATACTTCAAAGGGTAGTTGTGTCAAAAATGATATCTCTGTTGGATGGGTTCTCATGTTACAATCAGGTGTTAGTGCTCCTAAGCGATCAACACAAAACTTCTTTTACTACACCTTGGGGCACCTTTATGTATGTCAAAATGCCATTTGGTTTGATGAATGCAGGGGCCACCTTCCAAAAGGCCATGGAAATAGCCTTTTCAGAAGACATTGGATATTTTATAATCATTTACCTTGATGACATAACTATCTTCTCAAAGACAGATGAAGAAAATTTGATTCATTTAAGAAAAGTTTTTGAGAAATGTAGGAGATTTGGCTTATATTTGAACCCCAAAAAGACACTCTTTGGTCTCCAAGAAGGCAAGCTTCTTGGTCACATAATTTCAAAAGAGGGAATCAAAGTAGACCCTAAAAGGATAGATGGCATATTGAAAATCAGCCATCCAAGAAGCCTCAAAGAATTACAATCTTTCATTGGAAAGATTAATTTTTTGAGGAGGTTTATCCCCAACCTTGCTGAGCTATTAAGAAACATTACAAACATGCTTAAGAAAGAGGTAGGTGTGAAATGGACTACACAAGCTAAACAATCATTTGAACTGGTTAAACAAGCTCTCACTCAAACACCAGTTTTGATTAGTCCAGATTTCACCAAAGACTTTTATATCTTTTCTTTTGCATCTGAGCATACAATAGCTGCAGTATTACTTCAAAAGAATGACTTGGGGCAAGAACAACCAATATATTTTTTTAGTAGGGCCTTAATATATGCTCCTCTCAAATATAACATCATGGAGAAACAAACCTTAGCATTGGTGAAAGTATTAAAGGACTTTAGAGTCTACATTTTACACTCTCACATAATTGCTTTTGTTCCACATACTGTTGTCAAGGATATTCTAAGTCAAGACCCTGATGGTAAAAGGGGAAAATAGATTGCTACTATTCTTGAATATGACTTAGAAATCAGGCCCACCAAACTGATTAAAGGGAAGGGATTAGCAAAACTCATGGTTGAGTCAAACTTCCAAGCACTAGATATGAATATGGTGTATGTGTTGGAAGAAATAGAAGAATTCACTGCTCCTTTCATTGAAGAAACATTTTTGAATTCTCCTTTGAAGAAACATTTTATAATTCTCCTTGATGTCACAAGATTTACAATAATCTTGGTATTTTTCCAAGAAGGCTTTCTTCATTTCTTCCAATGAAGTAATCGTGCTTCCCCCTAAACCAATAAACCATCTCAGGGCTGTCCCTTTTAGGGTAGCAGGGAATATTTTCAATTTCTGAGCATCAATCATATAGTCGCATCCTCGACAAACAATATCAAATTCAAAGAGGAACTTATCAGGGTCTTTCGAAGAGAGCCCATGAAAGCTAGGCAAGGTTTTCAAAGGTATGGGTCTCATAGGTGCATCACCTATAAAATTTCCTATAGGAAAATCAATGGAGGAACTTACATGTGCCATAAATATTTTCCAATACTCACTTGGAATTTCAATCAATTTTGCAGCTAGTATCTAGAGTGATTCAACCAAAGGTGACCGCATCACACTCCCCTGGTCCCTTGGTGACTCAAATTCCTTCAAAAATTCCTTTACCATATCAGATTCTCTTAACTCGACAACGAGAATTTTCACAGCGCTGCCTTGGTCTCTTGGGGATGAAAACCCTTTTTGAGGTTCTTCTTCCCAATTAGAGTTGCTTAATTCTTCTGATCCCTTACTTGCCACTTCTTCCCCTTCTACTGTTGATAAGGATTTCTCTTCCACTGTTATCTTGTTTATTAAATCTTCTGATGTAGGTTAACCAGTTGTGTCACTGATCATACCTACCTTTCTTCATATTATTCCTGCAACTGACCTTTGCTATACCTTTCCTAGTTCTGAGACTTAGTGCTCTATGTCCAGAAAAACCTAAATTAAACCCTACTAAGTTTATTAACTAGCCTAAAACCTTAAATAGCCTTCATTCACTTCCATTGGTTTTGAGTGTAATTTTGAGAGATCCCTCTCTTATTTGGTAGGGAAAGATACCAAATCTAAATATTAGTTTGTGGTTACCCCTTTGGCTTCCTTTCTTAGCCTTAGGAAACTTAGGGGAGTTAACATTTCGGCGCCGTTTTTGGGGAGCGAAAGGTCACATTTTCCCTGGGTGTGAATGACAAGGATAAGATATTATTGTTGATGTTGGAAAGTGATCAGACACAGGAAGGCTGAAATCATTCACCTGGCGACTCCAACCTGATTCAAAGACTCCACTAGAAGCAGGATCTAGAAATCAGGGTTTTATTGCTGTTTCCAATGGCAGAAGGATCACTAGCCTAAATGATGCCTTATTTTATCATTTGTTGTCAAGATGGATTCAATTGCTAGAAGGTATGCTCCTATGAATCGTGCTCACATTCATGGTTTTCCAAATCGAATGCCTTTCATATATTTTCAAACTTATCTACCCAAATTCATAGATGGAAACGAGGACGAGGCTATTCTACATCTAATATAATTTCATTGGCATATACATAAGCTTGGGATTAGGTTTCATGAGTGTTGTTTGATGAAAATTTTTATGGCTACGATGGAAGGGAAAGCAAGATCATGGTATGAAGAGTTAAAGCCAGGTAGCTTATTCTCTCCTAAATATTTCCACACAACCTTCTTTGAGTTTTATGGAAAATCCCATCATTCATTATTGTTGTTTGAAGATTGTTGTGAATATTGTGAATATTTAATTCAATACCTTGAAGAGGATTTTGGTGATGAAGGGTGGCTGGATTATGAGATCAAAGAGGCCCTTTATGAATTTTATTCCCAACATAAAATAACAGTGATTAGCTGCCTTTATACAAAGAATTATTCACAGAACACATCAACTCCTTATTTTCTTGAAGATGAAACATATTTGCATCCTAACAATCATATTATATCCCATGAAATTAACAATATTTACAGATGTTGGCTGGAGGGGTCCTAACCCAGGTTCAGATTTAAGGTTTGCCAACAAACCCCTATACTATTGGCCCTTTCGGCATTGACCTTCTTGCGCAGGCCACGGTCTCACCCGAAATAGTATTGGAGGGTGCTGGAACTAGGTTTCTGCACCCAGAGAGAGAAAAGAGTAATAAAGGGGGTAACCTCATATCTAATAGTTCTACATTGTGCAATCCCTAACCTAGAATAATTAACAATGAAATTAACAGAATAGCTTATGCGAAGTCCATAAATCGTTAGATAACTTATAACCAGAGCAATTACTTAACAATATCTATGCATTCAGGCTATCATATCCATGTGTGCATCAATAGACCATTAGCAATTACATAGTTGTCATATCTTCAACTAATAATCATAGCACAGAAACACAGAGATTTCACAAAATAGTTTTCTCATGCAATTATAACTAGGTTCCACTTACAAACTTCTTCTTATCGGCCCACGCAGACAACCGGCGAGGTCTGCACACAGCAGGACTTAGGGTCTCCGCGCACAAAGTTAGCAGGAGCCCTTACCCATACAATCGATACAATAAATCCATAATTCGTAATTCAATTCTATCTCTTTCTTAGCCTACCTCTAGACTTGATCTACCCATCTACTTATAGCACTTTAGCCTGCAATATCCTATGGTATAAAAACCATGGTTTGTGGACCCTAGGTCTACCCTTTTGACCCATCACAATTGGGGGTTTGACCCATCCCAAACCCCCTTCACTATACCAACTATTACGGAAATATTACAAAACTTGGACAAAATTGACACTACGAAACCCTGTTCCAATAGTCCCCCAACAGAATCTTGTGACTCGTCCCGAGTCACAACGCTAGTGGGGTCTTCATCCGTTCCTTGAGCTGTTTCAGTAAGGTCATGAACGGAAGAAAAATTTGAAGGATTTACGCTGCGACAGTCTGTTCGATGTCTACCAATTTCTATGAGGTCGATCCTTCCGTAGCAGAGGTGACGCTATCGAGAGTCTGGTTCAATTGTTTCACTACCCCATCTAAGTACTGGGATAACTTGATAGTGTCATCCGACCATAGTATGATATTGTCACTGAGTACCTGTTTCTTATGCCGCAACCCCATAATTTCTATGCGAAATGCATGGCTGGTCTTGAGACAGGCTAAGCGCTGGGCTGAGACTAGAGTGGCCATCGTAACTTCCAGTTGCTCAAAGTCATGCTCCTTCTGCATTAACTCTTGATTGATTTCACGGAGGAGAGGGTCATGCTACACTTGGGACCATAATTCCATAGCCTGCTCAAGCAGAGTGACACCCTAACTAATCTGCACCGTAATAGTGGTCATGGCTTCTGTAACTAATATGGCTCATTGGGCGTGTACCTCCGGAGGGGTCTCCGGTTGTAGCTTGGCCTATAAAGATGCGAGCTGAAGTTCAAACTCAGCCTTGGCAACCTGTACCTCAGTCCAGGACACCTTCAGGGCAGTGACCAATCCTTCAACCTTGGCTTGGGGCTCGGCAGAGGCAAGAATGACTTCTGGCATGTCCTCACAGAGCCTGTCGAGCAGTTGTTCTAAGGCAGCTTGTTGCACGAAGGTGGCAATGTGAATGGCTTGGATTTGAGCTACTTTGGTAGCCTGGGTTAGAATGATCTGTTCAGTTGTGCTGAGGTGTTTCTGTACTCATAATTCGCAGTGTTGAATTTCGCTGGTGACAGAGGTCAACAATTCTTGCAGGTGCACATCGGGAAAGCCTTCTTCTAGCTTAGTTGGCTCTTCACCACTCTCTATTCGGGACAAGTGGTCTAGTCTAGAATTTAGTCTCCCAGGCTTCATAATTATCTGAAAATAATACTCCTGAAACAGTAGTAACCATCTACAAATCTTCCCGCCCAACACAGGCTTATTGACTAGGTACTTCAATGTTGAATGATTTGTGAACATTTTGAAGTGCCCTGCCAGTAGATAGTGTCGATATTTCTGCAAGGTATACACCATTTCCAGTCCCTCACATTTAGTAGTATAGTAATTACATTCTCCGCTAGAAATTTTTCTACTAGCAAACTCGACTGGGTGGTCAATGTCCCCTTCCCCAGGCTGCATAAGGACAACGCCTAGGGTGATCCCGGAGGCATCCACATGGACATAAAAAACCTTCACCCAGTCAGGAAATATGAGGATAGGTGCAGAGACCATATTTTCCTTTAGCAGCTCAAAACTTTTCTCACACTCCTCATTCTAGAAAAAATTTATGTCCTTATTTAGCAGCTTCTCCATTGGTTTCATGATCAGCCAGTGTGCCCGAGGATGGAACATAGTTGCTTCTCAATCGTGGGGACTGCTAAGTTGTTGATAATTACCACCTTGGTTGGGTCAACCATCAATCCTTGCTGACAGACCACATGTCCTAACAAGATCCCAAAAGGTACACAAAATATGCACTTCTTAATGTTTAGGAAAATTTGGTGCTTTCTGCAGGCATCCAGCATCATGCGCAGGTTCAAGACGTGCTTCTTTACCAATCCAAACATTGTCTGATTGTCAAATTATACTTCCAGAAACTTTTGAATGAATTCCTTGAACACTGCCACCACCACTCATGAAAATATGGTAGGGGCATTTTTGAGCCCAAAGGGCATGACGGTGTATTGGAAGGATCCCCATTTGGTTGTGAAGGTAGTTTCGCTGCAATCTTCAGGTGAGATTATGATCTGATGGTGGCCCAAAAACCCTTCGGTGATAAGTATGCTTCCTGACCTCTCTACTATCAAGATTTTCATGAGAGAATGGTGTAGGGAAGGGATCATGTACACAAGCATCATTCAATTTGCGCAAGTCCACACAGATTCTTATTTCCATTTTTGTCTTATTTTCTTGGACCACCATAGGGCTTACCCAATCTGATTGTTCTACCAGTTTGATGATACCTATGACTACCATTTTATCAATTTATTCTCTGAATTTTTGCGCATATTTTGGGTTCAATATGTAAGGTCGTTGCTTGACAGGACGCACATATGGTTTTAAGGTGATCTGCATGACACCCAAGTCCCCTATAATACCTTTGAGCTCTGAAAATTTTGTGGGAAACAAATCCTGATATTTAGTGAGTAGTTCCACGATATTTCCAATGGTATCATCATCCTAGTAATCCCAAATTCTAGCTATCTTAGGTTTTTCTTTTGTTCCAATGTTGACTTCCTTTAATTTGAGAGGCTTAGTCACTTCTAATGCTTGTAATGGAGGTCCAGAAACTACACATTTTCCCTTGGACTCCAGCATAGTGATATTTCACGGGTCCTCATCACACTCTTTTACTGATAGGTTCTGATAGTTGGCAATATCCCGCATCTGCGCATCCCAAGCTAGTTCCCCATATTCTATGCGAGGGTGTGATTCATCAAATAATAGAGCATCTATGTCTTGTAGGGCTTCATCCAATTTCTCAGTCCCGCATATCAATCCAAACATCCCTAAAAAATATTCCCTCATGGCGTCCCAGTGGCGAGTGTGCTAATGTAGCTCTGCATCCAAATACCACATGGTGGGGATAGGTCCCAAGGTGTGGATAAACATGTGGACCAATTCGTCCCAAGTCCTTTCGCACCATAGTTCCATCCATACTGAAAAGTGCTTGCGTGGGTCCCAACAGTCAAGGAAACCCTCCATGGGTAGGTGGACCAGAGGTTCAAATCGTAGGATCAGTATTCTGCAGCATTCCTCCCAATCCTGGAAAGTCCCCTTATGATTTTCCCACCACGACGTAGGGGTCGCACGCATAGCTAGGTTAAGTGCCCACATCCTCCGTTCCTTTGGGACTTCTTCTTCTAATAATTTAAGAAAATCCCTAACACTACCAAAACCATCAAAATAGGTAGCTCTTTTACCTCTGAGGAGATACATCAAAAGCTCTTTGTGATCTTCCGACATCGTAGTGCAGATACTTCATGCAACCGGTTCTGCCAATTTTCTAGCTCCCCGTTTGAGTCAAAAAGACATCCGTTATCCTTCTCCTAACAGAGCACACCATCAGCAATAGGGTTGATCCAATCCTCATTCTAGGCAGTGAGCTTGTAAATCTAGTCAACATCATCCCCTTTGCGCACTAGTTCTATATACCACTCGCCTTCTGCCAGACCTAGAGGGACTATTACTCGTGTACCCTCATTTTCAAAAACCATGGTTCACCTTTTTAATTTGATAATACCTCCCATTTCTATATCCCAAACAGTCCTAGGAGAGTAGGGTAAGGGTCCGTATCATCTGCAATTTGAATTACTTCGAAATCTGCGTATACCTTAACTCCCGTGATGTCTACCATAACCTTTGATAGCCTTCCTAGAGGTATGATCTTCTGTTGGTTCGCCATGCGTAGCTATATGGTAGACAATTCTAGCCTGGGCTCTCCCATCCTTTGCAAACTCTATTTAGGCAAGGCATCCATATCAGATCCTAAATCAAGGATGACCTGGTCCATTTCATAATCTCCAATCTGCGCAGTTAGCCGCATTTCCTGACCGATTCTCTTCTTATGCTTATAAAGTTTGTTGACCTCTCTTACCTCTACTGGTGGGGAAATATTTTTAGCGCAACTGTCTATCAATGCTTATAGGTTCTCGATTTCCTTCTGGTTGCGTAGTAACTTCATACATGCCTACAAGAACGGCTTCACTTCTTTGTCTGCTTTCAGCTCTGTTGGAGTCTTGGTGGTAAATGCCTCATTTTTGGTAAATTATTTTCCTGCTTCAAGGAAGGTTTCTTTCTCTTTCTGTAAGTCCAAGATTTCCCTTTTATCAGCAGATTTCTTGATAAGTGGTTTGGCTGTAGCCTTTTCCTTAGCTCCTCTCGTGTCCATGCCACTGCGCGTAAGTATTTTAATACTGGGCCCTTCATCGCGTGGTTTTTCCTTAACCCTTTTCACATTTTTCGTCAGCGTTTTTTGTTTTTCCTGCATCTTTTCTATCGATGCAAGGACGGACTTAGATCACGCAGTCCAGCGCTACAATAGCTGCCAAGATTCTCGTGGGATTCAGACAGTCCCCTTTGAACACACACAGCTCCCCACGGTGCCTGCCTCGTAATTGTCCTCTTCCCCGCCACAGCTGCCTTCCACCACTTCCCCCCCCCCCTCGGCCTGTTGTCTGGGAGCCTCCTCGTCCAGAGGGAGATAGTGGTGTGGAAGCGCCAACTTGTACCCTATATAATTTTCCTCTATCTATCATCAAATCATATGTCTGACAGTTATTCTCATCATGTCCTACAAATGAGCAGAATCTGCACCACTTCTACTTCAATTCTGGGACATAGGCACCAATTCGGGGGCAGTGGTTTGTATCATGTAATCTGACTACTCGATAGTTAGCACACCATAATTTGTGGGTGCTTGGTCCTACAACCTCTTTTGGGCGTAATGGGTTAGGCCCCCTAGCCTGCATGTAGTCTAATAGAAGAGGGCACTGATCTTTTGTGTGGCCTGACGCTCTGCACCGTATGCACCAAACATCTGTGTTGGCTTCTTTTCCCCATTCTTTCTGTAGATTCTATATTTCCAGGTGCATCGCCTCCAACTGGCCCTGGATCTGCTACACCCCAAATCGGGTATCATCCCTTGGTGCAGCTTCTAGCTTCAGAGGAATTTCTAGGGCCTTTTCTTGTGTATCAATCGTCTGCTGGCCCATAGGCCCCCGTAGGAGTGGTAATAACATGGCAATGAACCATTATTTGTGTTTTCTATATTCATACTTAAAATATCCATCCCTGATAACTTTCTTCAACTGATGATCAACCTCACACACCGACTCTGTAGGTCCCTGTCGAAAATCTTTCAATTCAATTACCAGTTGAGCATAGGATTTCAACTTCTGAAACTATTGTTTTAAGGCATCCTTAATTTCCTGTATTGACAGATCCGCATGCTATCTGATGTACCCCATGAACCAATCCAAGGCTCTTCCCTCAAAAGCTATGGATATTTGCGCCCTTTTTACAACATCGGTAGCAACATTCTGCGTAGTCCATACTGATTTTGCTATGAACCAAAACTGGTCCATGTCCTCATCCCCCACACCCTTAAAGGTAGGTAGCTTCATGTTTGTGGCCATGTCATCTTTCGGCGGTGGTGGTGGGGTAGGAGAATTCTTACCCTTTCGAGGATTTGATAGTGGGGTAACTAGAGGACTGGTTCCTGTATGCATAGGCGGCTCTCTTAAGGGACTATATCACAGATTTTCCCCTTCTTAATTAGCTTTATTAATATTTACGCTTCATGTTGTACTTCGTTCTAATCGTAGGTCATGTTAGAGTCGGTATCTTCATCCCTCCGTCAGGATCATTTCTATCTTTTTTTGCATTTCATTTTAGGTGTCTCATTCAGTTTAGTCAGTTGCATTCCATTAGGAGCATGGATCATCTGACAGAAGGGTCTTTTCACTCATATCCCTCATGTCATGTACTTGTTGGTCTGTATCTGTTCATCAAAGTTCATCGAAATCGTTTACAATCATTCACAGTCAATGTTTGGTATTTTGGTGGGAAAAGAGTCTTTTTAGGGTTTTCAATCTCATTAGGTCTAGGGCTTCGCAAATTTAGTCTTCAAAGTGTCCAATAATGCCAACAGTCACATGAGGAAGCTTCAAATAAAGTTTCACTGCAAAAATTTCATCATCGCAATATTTGATCATGATTCTTCTTCAAAACTCTGTTTTGAAGAAAAATCGTACATTTTATCTTTTGTAATAAACATAATGTAATTTTCAAATTTTTTCAGTTGTGAAGTTCTTCAGGCGCAGCCCTGGTCACCTTTGCCAAGATCTCATGTCAGCTATCCCTGCAAAAAATTGACAAAAGTTTCGTCATTCAGCTCAAAAAATCAAAGAGGAAACAAGCAAAACAAAGTTTATATTAAAAAGTGCAAAGTGCCAAAGTTCAAACATAAGAAAGTGAGTTATTTCAAAACAAAAATCAAATTCCATGATATATAAGATATTTTTGGTGTTTAAAAAATCCATTGGTATGCCAAAAACAAGAGTGAAGCCGAAGAAAACGGTGGAAGAGCGAAATAGTTTTTGAAAAGTCGAGACTGTGGTGAGATTCAGGGTCGCGGTGCACAGGAGGAAGGTCGCAGCGCACATGGTTGTCGCAGTGCATAGAGCCACCCATCCCTTTGAAAATTATAATGGGTGCGGCGCATACACCAGGCACAGCGCACTGGGTTGTGCGCGCGGCGCACTGGGCCGACAAGCAAATTTTCGTCACTGCCTCCAAACAAATTCCAAATCACTTGGTCTCATTTGCTCCATGTAAGTTCAAATCACCTTGCTATTACCATTGATCAGTGTTTGATGTTGTTGGAAATATTGGTTTGGAGAGTTTGAAAGCCAAAAACATAAACCCTATCATTTTGTTAAAAACTGCTCCTTAGGGTTTTGAATTGGTGTTTTAAATCAGTTTTGTGCCACATACTTCATTTCCCATATTGCTTACTCCTCCCCTCACTGTCATATTATCATTATAATCCCTCTCCTATTCCCTTATATCCCAAATCATTTCCTATCATTATCCCTTTCCCATTTCATTGGTAAAATTTCCCAAAACCCCAAGTTTCCCAAACAGTCTAGTGATTGTCCCTTATCCCAAAGTTTGTCAAATCAAAAGCTTTCGAAAGAAAAAAATACCACTTGACAAGACTTTAGTGTTACCAACATCCTATTTCTTTCCGTTCTCATTTTAATTTGACACATTTGGCAATCAAGACAAAGACACCAAATTCTCATTTTCATCTCATACAAATCAACATATACTTGGCATAGACTTTCAGAACCATGGAGACGGATACAGATACATCATATGACCAAGACAGTGATTCCACCACCGAGTTACATGCACCTAGAAGGCCAACAAGGAAAATAATATGCTCAGACACATGAAGAACCATTATTAGGCGCGAAATCATGTTTGCAAAGCAAGGATCAAAATCCTGAAGGCGAGGCTAAGGAGAGCACTAAAGCGTTGCAAAAGGCATGTTAGACTCCAAATTTTGGCCGAAGCTTCTTTGGCCCAGCATAGTGCTTGATGAGGGACCTTCAGCCCAAATTTCAAGAAATTTGGGAAACATTTTGTCAATTTTGAAATTTTTTGTCCTAAAACAGGTTTTTTCCGCCCGACGTGTAGCGCCACTTGGCGCGCGCTTATAATTGGCAGCTCTTCAGGAGGAAAAATTTGTATTTTTGGATTTTTCATCAAAATTTATGCATACCTATGGATTACCTAAGGATTTCATTAAGTTCTGTATTGCCTAAAGGGTCAAAAAAACCCTAAAAATGGCCTTTCTGCCACTTTTTGCACACACAGGAAGCAGTGTTGGGATATTGAACTTTTGGAGGGGCAAATGGCAACCAAATACAGAAATTCCACTTGGGTCGGAAAGTAGACAGGCAGGGATTTCTAACGAGATATCCTACGCTCAATTTGGACTTCGGGAAGGGCCTCCAAATCAGCTCCAAACTTGTGCTACGCATAGAGATTCCAAGCACAACACATAGAGGAATTTGGCCTATTTTTCACTTAGCAACTCAGAATTTCGCCTAGTTTTGGCCATTTTGACTTTTTCATGTAACTCTTGATGTAACTTGATGTAATTTAATGACTTTGATGTAATTTTGGCACATTTTTACTCATTCTAGTAGATTCATTCACCAAAAGGTGAAATGTAAGTGAATGAATCAGTTTCCTACCATATAGATGCAAGTTGTTTCATTGCCTATTTTTCAGTTATTAGTTTAGATATGGTTGAAACAACTCCTAGAATGATGAGCTCAACCCCTAGAGGCATGGGGAGGAGTTAGGCTTGTCTATATCATGTATTTTCTCAGTCATTTTCAGGGTTGGACACTTGGGATTGCTTGGCACTTCATTGTACATTTCATCTCTACACTTTTGGCAAAGGAATAGACCAGGGTTTGCAGCACTCTTTGGGATCCATGTGGCTCTGTGTTTTGATGGTGTTTTTCTCTATGTAATTTTAATTTCACTAATGTTTATGTGTATCATTTCCCTTCTCCTTTCTTCTTATATTAAACAAATCAGTGTTAAAGGTGGAATTCATTGGATTGCTCTGCTCTGCCTTTAGTTTTGTTTAATTTTTCATGTTTTCATCTGTTTGAGGAGGAATCTTGAGACCCTCTTGCCCTCTTCAGCTCCTCACCGGTCTGATCCATCCATTCATTCAATCTAAAGCATCAAAACAATTTCCTTCCTTGCCCCAATCAGAACTCTGCAAAAACTAGGCCTAATCCCCGCACCCAAAACTGCCTTTCCCTTTGATCCAACAAAAACCCCCAAAAACACAATCAAACTCCTTCAATTATATACCTAGCCTAAAATTAGCTTTTATTTCAGTCATCTCAAGCCCTATTGACTATTTTTGCTGAGATTGACCCGGAGAGAGCCCTCTCTGTTACGTAAGACTGAAACACTGGGCGGCGTGGTTTGATGTTACCACCGAACTGCCTTCTTTCGGCTGAGGGTAGATTTAGGCAATAACGGGTCATTGGGTGGTGTGACTGCTGTTAGCACCTAATTTGAACCTTAGGCTGAAGGAAGGAAAATCAGAGTAACCTCAAACCACGCTTAGCCTTGTAGCTAGCCCTACAAGGTCAGGAGAGGGCTCTCTCTGTGAAAAATTTTCAATGAAATATAACTGAAAATTGATTTTAGGCTAGGTATAGTAGCTCGAAAAGTTTTATCAATTTTCTAGGTTGTATGGGTCAAATGGGGCTGAGCAGTTTGAATATGGGGAATTGAATCAGAGATACAGGGTATTCTATGGGGCAAGGTAGGCAGGGATTTTAACAACTTTGTTTTTAATAATGATGAAATTTTTAAGACTGGTGAGAAGCTGAAAAGGGCATATGAGATGGATCCTCTTCAAACAGCAGAAAACATAAAGTATTGAATGATTTTCCCAAGGCAGATAATTATACAATGGATTCTACCTATCTATCTTGAAAACATCCAAACATAAATATGAATGAATGAATGGAAAACATAACAATTAACAAATGATCACAAAGGAAAGAACAGTGCTAAAATCCATACCACATGGATCCCATAAATTAGTGCTGCATTTCTTTATTAATTCCCTACCAAACTGTTACAAAATGGAGCGCAGAGCGTCCTCAATGATTTCCCACTTATTCCACCTTTTTCCCCCTCACAAATCATTGAAAAACTACAATAAATAGATCAGTTTCAAGGGGAGCGGATCCACAGAAGGAGGAGATGTTTCACCTGCCCAGAAACTAAAATCTTAATATAGGAAAGGGACCAATAGAATGCATCTAAAAAAAATAAGAAACAATACATTTTGATGATCTGGAGGATTTTTTGTTACAGTTACTCAAACAAAGGAGAAGAAAGACAAATCTGGAACCAATTCTCCTCTTTTATCATTGCTGCCGTTACGTGGTAAATGTTGTAATGATATCTATGTTTCATAATAGCTCATGGCCCAAAACAGAATGTCTTTTCCTTTAATCTTGAAGAAAAACCCTTTTGCCGAAGAAAAATGCCTTTGCAACCGACTAAAATCAATTTGACCCCTTTAAAAAAAAATCCCTTTTATATTGAAAAGAGTGAAAGGAAGGATGGTGGGCCCAAATCGCAATCACAAATCGCAGCAGAAGGATGAGGCGAGATTAAATATCGTGAGGATAAAAATGCGCGATGCGATGAGAAGTCGGTAAGCAGGGTCCAGTGCTGGCGGGATCGCGCAATGCGATAGGCAATATGCGATTCATCGCATCGGCGAAATGGAGCGCGGAGGGTTTAAACATAACAGGGTGAAAATATGTGATGGGCGAAGAATTTGCGATGCGATGAACAATGGTGATGATCGCATCGGTGGGAAGGAGAGGAAGGTTAAGTGTTATGTCGCGATGCGATGGTGCGATCGAGGTATTGAGGAAGAATCAATCGCATTGGAAGTGGCACATCGGAGGTGGGTCGGTTGGGAGTCCATGAACTATTGTGATGCGATGCGATCACATCGAAGGTGTGACATCACATCAGATTTTGTAGGATGCGGCAATTTCAAAGGAACAAGGAATTCTTCGGTAAAGGCAAAAAGTTATATAAAAAGGAAAAATAATAAAGTTAAAGGGGAAAATGGAAAAAAGGGGTAGAGCTGTGCTTAATTCATTTGGGCATATCGTCCAATCCAGAAGTCAGTTTTGGGAATGATATACCTTTGGAAATCTCTTTTCAGGCTCCTTCTGATGAACATACTTAAAATGTGATTTACACTGAAAATCTTGTGGAGAAAACCTCTGGAAACTAGGCAGAGAAAAATCCCCTTTGACCCTTTAGTAATGGGCTACAAAGGACTGACAGTGGCTTTATGGAGATAACAGCTTCTAAAGTTCAACTTTTTACACATAGAGACAAAAAATTACATAAAAGATTATAATCAAAACAAAGTACCCTGTTTTCACCTCAAAACATGTTTTGAGGTGACAATTACATCTAGCCGAAAGAACAACTTCTTTGATTTTTCCAGATACCATGCTTTTGAGTTTATTAGGCATCCTCATGTCCTTGCTACTTGTATTGACACTTTCCTCATTAATTTGACCATGGTGAGAACCTAGAACCTAATGATACCAACCCTATGACCTAATAACATGAATTTCGGAGTGAAAGTGAATCATGACTCAAGACCATAGAGAGGAGAATCAACAAGTTTTCACATGAGGGAAAATTGATGAAATGACCACTACCATCAACGAATCCACGAACTAATGTAATGATGAAAAATTATATTATGGGACTCCTACTATGCAAATGCAAAAGAGTAAATTTGATCATTGATGGCAGTATGACAAAACTGACACTAACAACTGCACAACACACCCTTTTCACACAATAGTTTCTTAATTAGTAGCGGAAATGTTTGCAAAAACTTACCTCATAACCCTTTGAAGAATTTCCATTATGATTCTGAATATGACACAAATTGATCGATAGAAAATTCCATCACGAATCTGCCTAATACACTGTCAACCCAATGGTCCACAGTCCTGGTAATTTTATTATCAGCTTTCTCCAATTGTTGTACCAACTCGTGGGTCCGTTGTGTGGCCGGATTGTCCTTCAAACAAGTCTTAAATTCCACCAATAGAGCTAACCACACTCCTATAACTCGTGTGCAAAGGATAAAAATAATATTCCATGCACTTCCATAAAAATATACCTGTTTTTCCACTCTTCTATGGACAGATTCGTACTCCTATTTTCTTTTAGGGAAATTTCCTGGATATGTTTTTCAAACCAATATTCTAGCTTAAGTTTCAATGGCTGCCAATGCCCCCATGGCATTACCTAATCCCTGTCTCAAAATTCTCCCAGTCGTAGCAACATAACCATTTTTTGGCTTGAGGGGTCCTGACCGAGGTTCGGATTTAAGGTTTTCCAAAAAACCCCTATACTATTGGCCCTTTCAGCAATGAACTGCTTGCGCAGGCCAAGGTCTCACCCGAAGTAGTATGGGGGGTGTTGGAACCAGGTTTCCACACCCAGAGAGAGAGAGAAAAGTAATAAAGGGGGCACCCTCAGATCTAATAGGTCTGTGTTGTGTGAGCCCTAACACAGAATCCTTAACAATGCAATTAACAAAATAGCTTATGCGAAGTCCGTAAATTGTTAGATAACTTATAACCTAAGCAATTTCTTAACCATATCTATGCATTCAGGTTATCGCATCCATGTGCGCATCAATAGACCATTAGCAATTATAGAGTTGTCACTTCAACCAATAATCATAGCACAGAAACACATAGATTTCACAAAGCACTTTTCTCATGTAATTGTAACCAAGTTCCACTGACATACTTCTTCTTATTGACCTGTGCACACAGCCGGCGGGGTCCGCACACAGCAGAACTCAGGGTCTCCGTGCACACAGCTAGTAGGATCTCTTACCCAGATAATCGATAAAATAAAGCCACAATTCGTAATTCAAGTCTATCTCTTTCTTAGCCTACCTCTAGGCTTGATCTACCCATCTACTTATAGCACTTTAGCCTGCATTATCCTATGGTCCGCAAAACATGGTTTTCAAACCCTAGGTATACCCTTTTGACCCATTATAATTCATTGGGGTTTTGACCCACCCCAAACCCCCTTCGCTAGACCAACTATTACGGAAATATTGAGGCTAGGAAACCATGTTCCAACAACAGCCTTTTCAGTATTTACGGAGTCAAAAGTATGAGGATAATCATTCAAGTTTTTTTTTATCTTATTCATTTTATGAGATTTGTGTCAAGAAGAAATTGGTCCAAGTTAGAATTCTGAAATTGCATGTACGAAAAACTTAAGCAGTGAACCATCTTACGGAAATGGCCATCTACCTTTGCAAGTAAATAATGAACAAGAGGTTGTTTTCCTTGATCCTTGTCACAGTAAAATTGATATTCTTCCTATTGACGCACATGAGGAAACAAAAACACTAGAATCACATGAGGAATCAAATATAATTGAAGTGGTTGTTGCATTTCAATTTTTCCATGAGCATCTAAAACCCTATATTTTGGATGAGAGGTATGAAGATAGTTGTTCACTTGTTTTTTCAGATTGTTCTTTCTTTGGGTTTTTATTTTAAGATAAAGTTTGTGAAGACCAAGATGAGTTTTCTGATGAAATTCATGAACAAGGATCTATATACATTCACCACTCTTATCTCTCTCCATCTCATCCACTTTTTGAAACACTATATCAAAGGAAAATTCGTGAAAATCACAATTTTGAATTTCCATGTGTGGAACAATGTAATTATGGTAGAAAATATTCATCAAACATCGCAAGCATGTTATGAAGAGGAGAGATGCAATAAAGAAGAGGTTTTTTTAGAGCCTATTACACATAATGATCTTCCTCCAGGTTCAGAAAATGAAGAGTCTATTGAAGAGGAGAATATTGTCCAAGATCCTATGGATGTGCACATTTTTTCTATTGATAATATGGCTGCCTCAAACGCAGATTTTCAAGAACAAACTTCCCTTCCTCCTGATATTTTTTAAGACCCTATTTCCAATTTGTTTCAGCCATTTGGGAAGATTAATCTTCCTATATTTATGGTTCATGATCACATGTTCAGTGTACACTTGGAGTTTCCTATGTTTTTCTTTTTCTGCCTACTCAAGGAAAGTGTGAGAAAGATTCAAGTAAGTATACATTTGCTGGATTGGTTACACTGGATGAATAATATCACATTATTGTATGTATATCTTTAGTAGGTGGGTAATTATCATCGATATTTGAAGCCCGAGGTGAAGGCCCTAAGATCTCGATGATCTGCTGCCATATGTAAGTCAAGTCAATTTTTATTTCTCTCAGTTTAGTTAGTCAGTCATTTGAGTTTCAAGTTTTTCATTTTGACTCCATTTCCCAATGGATGAGGCTACCTGGTCTACATTATTCTTGACACCTCCTAAACGATCTTCCATACCCAGCTGGAGCCAATGTTAGTGTCTATGAGACACCAATGATCAAATGTACTCTTTCCATATGATTTATAGGGTCATTAGGTCAAATTTGTATATTTTCAAATAAAATTTGGCATCTCTTCATTGTCAAATGATCATTGATTATTTTCTAGTTCATTTCTAGTCCCTCTACTTGTTCAAGGTTACCATCACTCATCATGGTCATGTCATCGTTTAGGCTTCCTAGGTAATCAAAAGAGTTAACGTTTGATCATATAGGTCATGGTCTAGGATTTACTCTTGATTTTCATCATAATGTGAGTCATCAAAAGCAAAAAGAGATTCATTTCCATTATTTGGGTCACCGTCATGGAAGTCAACTCATCAAAAAAGTCGTCAATGAAAAAGACACAACTTAGAATAGAAATTTCAAATACCTATAGCAGAGGTAAGAGGTTGGTTTTTTCCCCTGAAATAGAAGATATATCTAGACCTATAACTAGAGCTCAAGCAAAGATAATTCCTAGGAATACTATCAGTGAATAAGGAACTCAACTTGGCGATATGAGACAAGAATCATCAAGAGGCAAACATGATACACCAATGCACAATGAAGAAAATCCACCTCTTGATTTAGAGATGGATGACCTAGAAAAACACCATGAAGATAAGGAACCTAAATACACAATCAAAGATAATGAGGCACAGATCAGAGAGCTAAAATATGACCTTTCCAAAGCCAATTTCATGGTGGCTTTCTTGTAGCAAGAGAATAGACAATTGAAAATAAGCCTAATGCAGAAGATTAAGTCACTGCAAGAAGATCCTCCATCATCTAGCAAGGCAGATGTTTTGACATCCAAGGAATAAAAAGTTCAGTTATGGTTTAAAATTATTCAAAGCCTCTTTAAACAAGTAAATCAACCTCCATAAACCCTCTATGCAAACTCTTTCCTAAGAAAACTGATTGAAAATCCATTCCTCGAGTTTGTTGCATTTTTGTTGCGATTTACCTTTTCCATGGTTCATAGCTTAATCAGGATTCAAAGACCTTGGTTTTAAGATTATACCTCCTTCATCATCCTTCACTGACCATTCCCCATCATTCCCCTCATCAAAATCCTTTCATTTCCTTATTTTCCTAAAAACCCTAGAAATTTGCTACTCTTTTACCCTAGGTCTATGTTTTGACCTTTTTCCCCCCCTTTTCTCACTCATTTTGGGAATTACACTTTTATTTTTTTCCTAAAACATATCCCTACCCCCCATCCCCTTCATTCCCTTCCCCCAAGTTTTTGTGTTTCTAGAAATTTTGTTGCGCTTTGACTCTGTTTTTGTCATCATTTTCAAAGGAGTTCTCTAACCCAATGAAGATGAATTTTCAAACACGGAGAGATTTTTTTTCTTCAAAAAAACCATATCTACAAAAAATTCTCCCCATATTGTAAAATGTGGTATGTTTAAAGAGATATCACTCCATATTTGACCCCTATTGTTACAAAAAATGCAGAAAAAGCATCCTACAGAAACACGACGTGTGCTCGCTGTGCTTTTTACTATAGGCTCCAAATGAATATTGAAAAGAATGTGGAGGTGTATTTTGGTTAGTAAATTCTAGAAATAGACTTGGCATTAATTTTCAGTTCATGGATTTTCATAAAAAGGTCAAAACCACCTATTTTCCACATTTTCATACCACTCTTTGTGTTTTTCGACACGTTGATTTCAAGTCAAATTTTCAGGGGTTTGGAGCTATTATTTGCAATGCTTGATTACTCCATTGTGTAGAATACATCTACATATTTCAAACCATACCATTTTCAGCCAAAAAAGCCTAAAGGAAGGTCTCCAAATCACTTTCCAAACTTTCGTTGTGCTTTTGTAATTTTTCTCTGTGTTTCTAAGTTTGAAAATTTTTCTTAACACGTGGATGTCTAAGGTAAAAATGGTCGATGTGACAGCTGTATCATGAGTTTTTTTATGTTTAATAGGCCTATTTATGGTCATATTTGTTAAATAATCTTATTTTTAATGACTTGAGACAAAAACTCAACTTGTTAGCTAAAAAAGGGGAAGTTGTTTCTAACTCCCTTGGAATTAGGCTATGATTCATTAGGTGCATTAATTAGTTTTTTTGGATTAGGATTCAACCCATGGAGGTTAAATCTTGTTTTATTTTCTATTAGTACTCAAAATCAAGTCATTTAGAGGTTTGGATACTTGTGGCTCAGACTGGGAACTAGTGTACTGATCATTTGTAGAAATATAACATACATTTGCAGCTATTTTCATGGAATTCTTGTGTTATGGTTAGTGGCTTTTTTTTTCGTGTGTTTTATTTTATATTTGATGATTAGATATTTTTAGAAACCTTCTAATTTCTTCCTATGCTTTATATTTTAATTTTTAAAACAAAAATCATTCTTTTATGCTATGCTTTTGTTTAAGATAAGCATCTAAATGTGTCATCCTATGAAAAAGTGAATTCATGCTTTTTCTCACTTTACTCCTATTATTTTCTCCTCACCACCACTACAATGACAAACCAATTGTGTCACTGATCATACCTACCTTGATTGATATATATCTGCTACTGAACTTTGGGATACCTTGCCTAGTTCTGAGACCTATTGTTCTTTGTCCAGCAAACCCTAAATTTAACCCTACTGAGCTTATTAACTAGCCTAAAATCCTAAATAGCCTCCAGTCACTTCCATTGGCTGAGTGTAGTTCCGAGAGATCCCTCTCTGATTTGGTATGGTTAGATACCAAATATAAATATTGGTTTGTGGTTACCCCTTTGGCTTCCTTTCTCAAATTTAGGAAACTGAGGGGAGTTAACAATATCAATGGAAATATGTCGCTCCCCCTAAACTTATGCACTATTGTTAATTGAAATACCACATTTACTTCACTTTTTTTCACACATCATCTGATTTTTAGATCCTATAGACTCATCATTCCACCCTTGCACCTTATGTTTTAACACTTCCATTTTTTTTATGAGACCTCGCACCTCTTTCTTCACTTCAAACTATATTCTCTTTTATTGATGAGCTATTAGGGATATTACTCCCATAGAGGAGTTTTTATTTCTTTTAATTTCATTTAGTACATATACATTATTTGGAGACTTGATGACATTTCCTACTAATATTCCTTAACTTGGTTTTCTTATTTCACATCCTTTGGAATTGAATTTTAGGCCATACCATTGATCAACCATTTGACCTACACTTTGTATATTATGCTTCGGTCCTTCAACAAGAAAAACATTTGGATTTTTTCTCCTTACATCATCAGTATTTATTTTTCCCTTTCTAATAATCCTTCTTTTTATCATTATTTTTGAGGATGACACTACCTTATTTAATTTCTTTGAGAGATAAATTTATATTTATCACCTATCATATGATTTGAGCATCCACTATCTATTCACCAATGGATTTCTTTCTCTTTATTACATAGAGATAGACTATATTTTTCACGGTTCTCTTGCTTTATTGTTCATATCTTCATAAATTTATTTCTATTGATAATGATTTCTTCTTCTTTTTTCTCTTATATTGAGGCCTTAATATATTACTTTTGTAATCACAAGATTTGTGTTCTAAATAGTTGCAGTTGAAATATTAATTGTGATCTAATAAGGGAGCGAATGAATTGAGGTTCTTAATTCCATTATTATGGGAACTTTTAAATCTCATAGGGATGCTTATTGAGGTTTGATAAGGATGTTTGTTACTTATTGATCTACAATATTTTTCTTTGTGGCCAATTTAAGAAAAATAAAACAATTACCATTAAAGGAATCTAAGTAGCTTGATGTGAATGGTCTTCTTGGAGGAATTGACCCTTTTGAAGGGATTAGCTTACATTGGATGCTTACTTAGGAAATTTGTTGCTTTCCATCACTACTTGTGCGGTTGATCTGATTTTTCTTTAATTGGTCCTCAATTTCTTTCATATTATTCATGTGGCTAGTTTGATCAATATTGTGTTGATTTTTGGCTTTGTTTCTCACTTTTTTATATTTATTTATAGTTCCTTTTAGGTACACTGAAAAATATATTATATTCTTTTGTCTTTGATGTGTTTTCTATTTTTCTCCCTTAAACAATTCATGATAACCATCCACCCAATAATGGAACTTTGATTGTGTAAGATACATCCTAACTAACCATGGTGCCTTTAAGAGATATATTCTAGTGGTTATATTTCTTCTAAACAAACCTACTCTGATATTAATTTTTGGAATTCACAATTATATTGGGAGGGCTGGTGAATCGGTATAATGAAATTTTTATTTATTTAATTCCATTCAAACAACATAAAATATCAATCTCATAAACTAAACAATTAACACAAGATATATGTGGAAACCCTTAGGAGTAAAAACCACAAAAATGTTTTATATGAAAGATATTGTAAGAAAATCCCCTAAGGGGTATCTCAATTTGTGATGGATGTGAAAATGAAGTGTTATGTGAGAGGAGGTTCAAGGTTAAAATCCCCTTGATTCACATGTGCTTGTGAAGGGGCATACATAGGCACCTAGAGGTTATAGTAGTAGTGGTTTGAATTGACCCTGTGTCACACAATTATGAGACCAAACCAATTGTTGATTCCTTTAGGTACAAAAAGAAATCTTGTAGGAACCAACCTACAAGAGACATTATTCCTCTTTGTTAATTTTTAGCCACCAAACTAAAAGAGAACCCAATCCCCTCTACTATTTTGTAGGTACCAAAATAAATGAGATACCAATCCCCTCTATTGTTTTGTAGGAACCAACCTACAAGAGACACCAATCCTCTCTACTAATTTGTGTTGGAAAGGTTGTCATTGATGGCAAAAGGAATTAGCAGCGATAGCACCTAACCATCCATAAGGAAAAAGGAGAAGGGAGAGGAAGGAAAGGCGAAGAAATTATAAGAATTGAAGTATAAGCAATAGAGGAATTACAGACAGAGAAGTAGAGAACCTCTTCAGCAATAGAATAAGGAGTATGAATCTCTACGTATGAAGTTAAAAGTGAAACTCTGTTGAGGAATCATGATGGTGGAATTCGAGATTCAGGAAGAGACCTTCTTATAATGAAGAATTGGCTTAATTGATATTTGCAATCATGGAATTATTTGGTTGAATATCTGTGGGGTATCTCGAGTACCGTGAGGAGAACTGATATATAAGTCGAAGCATTGATTCGAAAGGAATCGACACTTTCAAAAATAGAGCATCCAGTTCAAGCACCAGATATTTCACCTAAGAAGAGAAGCTGTGTATCGAGGCGAGTCTTCAATGGGAGAGCGAAAGCCGAGCTGGTTATAAGGAGCGTCTAACCTTGCAAAGTCACGAATAGAGTGTTGATGGGGTTAAATGGAACCTGGAGTGAGAGGAGCGGAACCGCGACAGGTAAATAATGAACGTGGTTTGGAGTGAATAGTAAGGCAGTTTTCGGGTTTCATCGCACTGCTTTTGTGGAGCAAGCAATATTTTATAATTAAGAGCAATTCCATAGAGGTGCTGACACGTGGCAAGGCGGGACCCACGGAAAACTGCCTCCCACTGCGTGCCATCGCGCGTTAATCATCGACCAAAGACGCGGTGCGATATTGATACATACCGTTGATCTGGAGGCTCCATATCTGACGGTGATCGCTTGCAGGACTTGCACGAAGTTTAGTCAAAGGAATGTGTTATATGTTGGTGCGGGCCCAAGCTCTAATATTTTTTGGATCAATTGAAGAGAAGCGATGCGATAACAGCCGTTGGATGGAGAGACCATTAGTGTTAGGGCCCACGCATATGTGTGTGTTGCTCAATTATGCCTAAGTTACATGTGTTCACGTTAAAGTTGAAGTTCATAAACATATTACATATCACCAAGGGTCTTAATATTTGATTGAGTACAATACAGTTTGTATATGTAATGACCGTGTGCGTGGAGTAAGTGAGAGAAAAAACGGGATTATGACTTGGTTGATATATATATTACAATATCTGATATATTAAAGGGAGAGTGTGCATAAGAATGGGAACTGATTATAAGTTTAATGCATATGGATACATTTTGAAATGCCGAAGGTTTAAAAACAAAGTTGAGGGTTAATTCAGATATATATAGTCCCGTATGAAATATTGTAAAAATTGAAATATGAATGAATTTATATGTATGGTTTTATAACCATGGAAAAATGAAATATCCGCATTAATTCAATTTTTCCCAGATTTAAAATCAACAGTTATATATGCAGCAGGTGCACAAAAGCACAGTGAACAGGTGAATAAACACAGGGATAAAAGCATGGGTCTGACAGATGTAAACAAAGATTACTGGTTTGACAGGTATACATACACAGGTGCACACAATTACAGTGAACCAAAGTACATAGAACAGTCACTCAACAACTGCAGAAAAGACAAATCCAGTAAATCCAAAATCTAGAAAAGGAGCTGAGTGGAATTAAGATGTATAATTGAAAAATGTAAACGTAAATTTTTTTTATATATTGTTTGTGATGCAAAGGCAAGTATCCTAAGGAAAATAAAAATCCCACTGTAGCATGGAAATTTGTACACATTGTTATAATTTTAAAATTGAGTTGGATAAAGGAATAAGAAGACAGAAGCCAAAGAGTCATGACTGTTCACTCCAAATTCCTTGTGAAATACAAACATTCATGTGAGGAACTCTATAAATAATATTAACTGGATATGCATAAGAGAGGTTAGAGAGAGAAAATATAGAGAAGGCAGAGTATAGAAGTGTAAGGCAAAGAAAATTAAGAAAAGAAGAGCAGAAAGAGAAGCTACAGAATAGAGCTAATATCTGAGGTAAATCAGCAAACATTCAGTTTGATAAATTGAGGAAGTTGGAGCTTCCCTATCAAGTTGCAGCTTGATAGCTGTTAGTTGTAGCTGACTGAGGTTGGAGCCTCCTAGGTTGGTGCCTCGCAAAATTGAAGGGAGTTGGTGCTTCCTCATGTTGTAGCTGCGGCACTGAAAGAAGGGCCCTCCTCGTAGGCTGGTGACCCACCAAAACAGTGGTGAGAGGGAGTTGGAGCTTGCCTTTTCATCACAACAATAATAAGATGTGGTTTTATCCCTTTATGGGTTTCCACCTATATCTAGTGTCTCTATGCATGATGTTTATGTGTTGATCTGATTTATATCATCTGCTTAATACGTGTTGCTCTCATATTAAGTCTGTTGTTATATTATATTAATACTTGCTGCTCACATTCTAAGTTTAATGCTTTAGGTGTCCTTGGGTGTTGGTTTCGTATATCCCTCTGTACTTTCATGTTCGAGGCAGTGGGTAAGATTAATGCCTAGGAGGCCGTTCACAAAGATGGCATGAGCACGTTCATATTAGCTTGAAATAACTTGAAGGAATACAATAGAGAATTACCTCTTTGACGGTCTTGGAATCTCTTGGAGAGCGCTGAGCAGCAAAGTAAGAGTCCTTCTTCGCCGGCTCCAAATCTGAGACCTGCAATCAGTCAAAGCACCCGTGTAACTTCTAATATAACAAGTATTCTATCAATTAAATCAACAATAAACATCTAGATTATACACATCTGAGCCATTCATATCATACTAAACAAATATTGAAACAACAATATAACATTAAGCATCGAATGGACAAAATGAACATAGTTCTATTGATTTTGAAAGAAGGAGGATTACAACCATCAGTTGTACCAAGCCCTCCTCAGTCTCCCAATCTCTCTTCTCTATCAAGTGAAGAAGTCCAAGCCAACAAGCTCTCTAGGAGCCTCTTTGACTCTTGGCCTTCACAATGTCACACTATTCTCTATTCCACAAGTATACAAGAACTTTGAGCAATCCTTCGACCTTCAATTAAGAGCCTTCAGCTCCTTCTTATAGGAGAGGGAGAAAGCCATTGTTGCCCTTCTCTTTCCACTAGTTTGGAATGGAAAAGGCTTAGATGTTTCCTTGATCTCCATGCTTTTGCCTCTTTTGGAGTTCAGTCTCCCATGGCAATGACCAATAATGAACTGGTGCTTCTGTAGTTTCCTTTGTGAACTGACTCCTTTGTGAGGGAAAGTCGGAGATTCAAATCTTTCTCCGCGCTCTTTTCCCAATTCAAACTTAAAACACGGGTAACGCGTCCCTCCAGTGTAAACAGAGCGTTGCCCTAGCCACTAACGCGGCCAATGTATTGCTTGCCTGCGTTATAACGCTCTTGTTCTGTTCTATATATGCGTTACCCTGTCATAAATAGGTTTAATTTAGGTCTTTGTACTTCTTCCATATTTGTCTTCCCCTCTGAGCTGATGAGGAGGTATTTTGACCTGTAACAGATGCCCCCTAAAGTGTGAGGTCAGAGACGAAGACGATGGTCGAAATACTTTATAATTTGTAGAGAGAGAGAGATTGAAAGACTGAGGAAAACCTGAAACAACAACATATGTCAGAAAATATAGTATTTGCCTAGAGTCGGGCATGTCCCATGCTCAGTAGCTTTAAACACCATGATTTCTCTAGAATAGAGATATGAAGAATCTGTCCACCAATAGGCACAATGTGGAAGTGTCCGTCATAACAGGATCAGGCTGAAGAAGCTGTCTCCATAAACAATATCGCAGCTTGGGGAAGGGAACACAAATTTAATGGTGTAGCCTTTTGCCCCAAGGTCTTGACCGCCAATTCACTTAAAATGCATATTTCTCAACATGTGAATGAGGGAGTTGTCGTCGAACATGTGAGAAATCGTCTGATTACCAGTCAATAATGAAAACTGTTAACAGACGCGAAGGTGGCCACCGATAATGATGATGGTCCCTAAGATGCCCAATACAATCTAGCTCTTCACTAAAAGGAGCTGAAGTCGAACATCAGAGAAAGCAGAGAATCATTCGACCAAGAGCTAC
This sequence comes from Pinus albicaulis, assembly GCA_034641835.2. Taxonomy (NCBI): domain Eukaryota; kingdom Viridiplantae; phylum Streptophyta; class Pinopsida; order Pinales; family Pinaceae; genus Pinus; species Pinus albicaulis. The sequence goes on along the minus strand of CM076572.1, from coordinate 233,396,684 downwards.
TGATGAAGACCCTCGATCAAACACAAGACTACCCGCCACCCATGTCCTGCAAGTATTCCGGCATCGATAGAAGCTTCGGATCAACTTCCTAGAGGAAAAGGTCAAGTCGGACAGGAAGTGATTTGTTAAAAGTTGTAGGCGCCGAGGTGTCCCACATCACCAATGAAATTGGAAACCAACCGATTTTTTTATGATTTGAGATAAGGAAGAGTAAATGGGAACGTCAAACGACAAATAATTTCTCGCACAATGAATGGTTTGGTTGATAACAGGAGCAGTAGATAGCGAGATCTGCTTGAACAATAGAAGGCACTCTAGCAGGGTACTAGGCAGCTGAAGTGTGTTGAACACCAAAGAGTGTGTTAGGATTTTACCAGTGCAGGGACACTGGGAAATGAAGGCTAATACTCATAGATGGTAGGGTTCAGCTAACTGCGAAAGAGTTTTCTGGGAAGTGCCATGTTCAAGAATTTTTCTTCCAAATCGACCTTTTTGAAAATGTAATAGAGGTAGTATCCATTTTGTCCAAATTTTTCCCCATCTGATTAATTTTAATGAGTCCAGACGAGTAAACTCGATGAATTTTTCATGTTTAGAGAGTCTGAAAAATCTCAGGAGAGACAACTCTGTGCCCCATCTGATTAGATTTAACGAGTCCAGATGAGCAAACTCGGTGAATTTTTCATGTTTAGAGAGTCTGAAAAATGTCATAAAAGACAACTCCATGTCCTGTCTGATTAGGTTTAACGAGTCCAGACGAGAAAACTTGGTGAATTTTTCATGTTTAGAGAGTCTGAAAAATGTCATAAAAGACGGCTCCATTGGGGTACCTTTGTCATGTCTTGATAACCGGGCACGGCAAAGGGGTAATAGTAAGCCCGAAATAGTTCATTTTCCGTAAGTTAGTCCATCGAATCCGGAAAAGTGAGAAATCTATGTTCAATGGACGTCTACCTCATTTTGTTATGAGTACGAGGAGACGAAGTAAACTCAATATTCTTTGTGAAATTTTAACGAGTCCAACAAAGAAAACTCGGTGCCTCCGTGAAATTTTAACGGGTCACGCGGAGAAAACTCGATATACTTTTTCTGTTTAAAGAGCTTTGAAAAAGAGGAAAAGAATGGCTCCATGTTCTTTGTCTCGGTAGTTTAACGAGCCTGACAAAGGTGACTCGGGATTTTTTCGGTTTTATGAGCGAGAAAAAGATTCCTAAAAAGAATGCTCAGTACTTCTCCATGGTTTTAACGAGTCTGAAGAAGAAAACTCTAGGTTTTTCGGATTAACGAGCAAGAAAAGACCACAAAAAGAACGCTCGATGCCAACTTCGTATAAGTTTAACGAGCCCGAAGAAGAGAACTCGAGGTTTTTCGGATTAACGAGCAAGAAAAATACCATAAAAAGAATGCTCGATAAAACATGAGTGTGTCTACTCATAAATCTTGATCCCTTATTAGAATCATCAGTACCAAATCTCAAGAGTTGCGACATGTGTACAGCGAGGAATCACGACTTTGCCGACTGACTTAAGAGAGTCATGCCCCAGAATTAGCTATAAGAAGGTCAGAAGACATTCATTTTCACTATTTCGAGTGTTGTGAAGAAGCTCTAGAGTGGAAAAGGGGTGAAAACTTCAGCTGGTGATTACGGTCGATCCGGGCAACAGTTTTCTATTCCGCGAGATCCAGGTAAGAGCTAGAACCTCCTGTTATCATTTAATTGCCAATTTTTTAGTTTTTACTGGTTCAAAATTAGGAAATTTTGAGGCCCTAGAAAAATATTTGCGCCTAACGCGGGTCAGGAGTACAACAGCCGCGTTAAACGCATAACCCGTGAGGGAAGTACGCGTTAGAACGCTCTGTTTTGTATTATCTCCCGCGTTAGGCGCAACATGCTTTCTAACAATTCAATTTTTTCATTTTTGAAGTGGTCCAAGCAAATTTTAATCGGTTGGAAATGTTTCATTTGCAGGTGTTCAGCTGTTAATCATGAGTATCTGGCGAGAGAGAGAGCATGAGCGGGAAGAACGAGAGATGGTGACGGATGAGGCAAGTTTAATGGCTCTCCGGAGGTGCGGATTGCTTAAGTATGCCCGTTTAGAACTGATGAGGGGTCAAGAGGACCTCCTGAGGTGGCTGATCCAGCAGTGGGACGAACGGCATCATGTCTTTCGGATTGGTGGCAATGAGCTCGCCATCGAAAAATATGATGTTTACTTTTTGACTGGCTTGTCATGTCATGGGGCGAGGCCCAATTTGACGGGGTCCAGAGCTGACCCTCGTTCCACTACCGATTTGATCCATGCTCACTGCATACGTGGCACCCAGGCTGTGAGTAACCAGATACCTATTGCACAAGTGACTTTGAGACCCTTGAGGTCTATTCTATGGATGATTTTTCGCTTGGCAGGTGCCAAGAGTCAGCATGTGGCGACCAAGGCTCAGATGCTTTTAGCCTTGGATTGTATGCAGCCTCAGGTTTTCGACTGGTGTGATGGTGTGGTCCGTCGGGTCCGAGCAGAGCTTACTGCATGCAAGACCCGTACTCAAAGAGAGTTTGGGTACGGTACACTGATTGTTTCTTTCATACTGGAGCGGATACCACTGATGAGGCCTAGGATCCCTACAGCGCCATTGGGTCCACGCGAGCCGAGGCAGGCTCGGTGGGCCACTTTGCTTCCACGGACTGGAGAGGGTCTCGTCCGTCACTGTTTTGATGAGGGATTTTTTGATTGGCTGGACTCTCAGATCATCATGATTGAGGATTATCCCTATGCAGGGATGAACTTCACAGGCGATCCCGAGCTAGTCCTGCCCCCGGGCACCCAGTGGGGGCCCGATGGTAAGAAAAAATGATCAGTTGTTTTCAAAGAAGTTTTTGTTTTTAGCTTTTGAATGTTTATGTAATTTTTTTTTTGGTTGACAAGGGGTGAAAATTAAGTTTTGACATGAAACTTTTGCTTGCTTGACACAGATGTGGCACCTATCCGTCCATCTGGGGCCCCTCGCTATGCACGGCGAGGATTGTAGCTACCCGCGACTGGCGCACCTGTAGAGGAGGCGGAAGCCGGCGACGACGATGATACCCAGATTTTACATGAACTCTCTAGGAACTTGGAGGGTCTGAGTATGGGTATACCACCGCTTCTTGTGCGGGAGGTTCTAGTTCGTCTGCAGCGACATACTATGGGTGTGCCAGAGAGATACCTGGTTCCTATGAGGAGGATAGCTAGAGCATTTGTATGCTATTATGAGCATCAGGCTTAGCTATTTGGAGTAGATGTATTAGTGTCAGAGCATGGCTTAGTGAGCCAAATTTTGTAAAACACCCCAAGTTTTGGGAGATTTTTTTTTTTTGATGTTTACTGTGTACTGGACATGACATATATCTATATATATATATTTTTGGTGATTTTGTGTTTTTAAATTTTTATGCAGTTTTTGATGTGATAAAAATATATGTACTCATGAGTAAATCTTTTACAATAAATGTGACAAATGCCAATCTAACACATAATTTGCCAAAGAATCAGCTAATGCATTAAATTCCCTAGGAACGTGCTCAAATGTGATTATTTGAAATTGACGTTCTAAAAGTCGCACTCGTAAAAAATAACGTAACAACACAGGGTGGCGGACACGGTAATGATTGTTTAACTGCATAATGATGAGTTGGGAATCTAACCTGACCACTAAATCGGAGATGTCACGAGATGCCGCTTCCGTGAGGAGTTGGATCACTGACATGTACTCGGCAACATTGTTGGTGGCGTTACCCAGGAAGATCCCCCCGGAACCAAGGAGGTCCGACTCGGGAGTATAGAGAACCCAAGCAACTGAAGCAATGTGTCTAGTGTGACGACTAGCACCGTCCGCATACCCAACGTATGATAACGAGTGTGATGACATCTGTGCGAAAGAAAAATATTACATGAGAAAAACACTTTAAACCAAACAAATAATCCAGAAGCATCAAAATAAAAATAGGCAAAACTTTTATACATAAAATTACAAAGCATATGCCTAGTGCAAAACTAGGCGAAATACTTCTTCAGATAGAGCCCGTTGCGGGGCTCCTCGAGTGGAATTCCATTACAGTCCTGTAGTTCGTAAGCTCCTTTTGAGAGGGCTTTAGTAACGATGTAAGGACCGAGCCACAATGGTTGGAGTGTTCCTGCCCCCAAGAGGTCGTGTTTTTGATCATAGAGTAGAACAAGATCGCCCTCTTGGAAAGAACGAGGCTTGACATATTTGTCGTATTGAGCTTTAACTCGGCGTTGGGGAGCTTCGAGTGCTAATGTAGCATCTCGACGAGTTTCGTCCAAATGATCGAGCGAGAGCAAGCGCTCTTCTGTGGCGGTGGTGCCGAGTGTTACACCATTTTTTGGTCATCTAACCTTTCATCATTAGATGGACCCAAGTACACCATGTAAGACCAGTTTTGCCATAAGTAAAACTACTTTCACTATGTTAAAATAGGAAACCCCAAAAGGAAATATTAAACAAACCTATATTTTTTTGATTTTCCTCATGGAGTAATTAATTAAACCATAATTTAATTATTATTCCCAGTCATGTTTAACCCAAAAAACAAAGAAATTAATGAGATAAACCCTTAGTTATCTTATTATTTTCTAGGAATAATTATTTAAATCTTATTTAGATAATATTCCTTGTTAAATATGACCAAATCACCCACCATTAATCAAATAAATCATTATTTATTTGATTATCTCTCAACCACTTCCTTAAAAAGATAAATAAATCATTTATTTATTTATTTTTCACTAATCAAGGGATTTGACCCAAGTCAAACACCCTTTCCCTCCAACAAATATAATAAAATATTCCATAGAGGTGGATCTAGATTTGGTTAACATTATTTTAATCATGCACCAAGATCTAGAATGACCCAATATTTTGTTATAAATAGGAAGGTTTTCCCCTTCATTCTTCACCTTTTGTTGCATACTAGATCACTCTGGATCTATACACTCGGTCTCATTTCTGCCATTTTGCTCCCATTGAGCTCTACCTTCTACATTGGGTTTTTCTACATCTACAAGAGAGAGAGAAAGCTTAGATCTGAAGTGCTGAGGACTACAAAGAACCCATCCCATTGAGGAGATCTGGATACACCTTCTTGTTTCCTCCCAGGTGCCCTGTAATATAAAAATTCATTCAAAAAATCGTGTTCTTGTCTTGTATGTTGGATGCATGGAGCAAACTCTTTACTTTACTGCTTAATGTCTTTCCATTTATAGATCTGTTTGTTGCAGCACTTTAACTACTAATTGCAGATCTGAAGATGTTTTGCAGCCATTATTGTTGTTAGGGCTATTAGTTATGCGTAGCTAAAGTGGTTCTTTTCGTACACTTCGACGAAGAATTCATACTAACAAATGGCGACTCCACACGGGTTTTAAATTACGACCGCTGTCGTTTTTCATATTCCTGCATATCCAGCTACTTCAGGCCCTAGGGCTTCTTTTCAGCTGCTTGGTTTTCCTCTTTTTATGTCATTTTTCTCACATAAAACCCTAAAAACTTAAAATTTCTAACTTTCGTGTGTTTCTGGCCCTATTGCGCAGGTGTAGGCACCGGTAGCACCTCGGGAGCCGGCGCTTTTACCGAAAATGCGCAGAGACAGCGGAACGGGGGTGCCCCTTTGCAGCCCTAGGCGCGACCGGGCCTTCGGTCGCACTTTTCGGCCTATTTTTTGCTACCTTGCTCAAATCGGTCGGGGCTTGCCCTGGCGACCTGTCATTTTTTCGACAATTTTTACGCGATTTTTACCGAGTTACTAACACGACATGTCGGGTCTTCCGGCCTCTATCTCAGCCCGCCTTGACCAAGATCTGATCTGTTTTCACTCATCTAAGTGGGAACCCAGCCCCTTAGGGCTTTAGTACCCTCCACTTTTTGTGGAAGAGTTTTAGCTATTTCAGCTGTCGGTTTTTCAGAGCTTCAGCCCCCTCTTTTCCAGATCTGTTACCTCCCTTTCAGATCCATTGAAATCGGCCTCCTTTCCTTTCAAATCACCTCTTGTCGTTTTGTTTGGACCTCCTTTGACGGCCTCCACCTCGCCCCCTCCGGTTTTTGCTGATTTCCTTTCCTTTTCCAGCCACCTTGCCTCTGTCTCTTGGCTGTGATCTGCACCTCTTTCCTGCAGCTTTATCCTCCAGATCCCTGTCCCTTTCGACCCTAGATCTGTTGAGCTCTTTTATGTGTGTTTTGACTAGATTTTTGCCCTCTTTTAGAGTAGTTTTGAGAGACCCGCCTCTTTGGGTTAGATTGATGCATAGTTAGCTGTTAAATGTTATGTCTTTTCAGCAATCTCTATTGTTCTACGCAGATTTATTTTCAGTTACGCAGCACACTTTTTCTTGCTCTCAAAACGAAAAGGGTTTAAAAATTAAAATTAACGCACGTCACACACTGACCCTAAGTGAAGAAGCGCCTGGTTAACACCGCCTGGCAAAGACTCTAAAATCAATTGTCACTGCACCTTATCTGCCCTTGACATTACTTGATCTTGTCCCTTTCTGCCCTTGTCGGTTTCCTTCTTCCTGTCATCATTGCGCCCCCAGGGCGCCGATCCCGGAGACTTCTTGGCCTTCACCCTCAGTTTCCGGTTGATCGACCTGCTCCGCACCGCCGTCGTCGAGCCAGTCCACCTTTGAGTCCGCACTCCGACTCCTCTCCTACTTCATCGGGTCCTTCTCCTCCTGGTTCTCCCCCTGCCACCTTCACTATGTCTGGTCCAGGGCCTGACGCTAGCAGTTCTCCCGGCCCCAATGCCGGCCCTACTACTAGCGGAACCACCACAAGCACTTCCCCGGCCACCCCTGTGCTGCCGTACATTGCAGGCCTCAGCCTCCCCGATTTACATCAGTTGATCAATGACCCCATTCACCACAATGCTACCTGGCCCGCTATGCCAACCAAGCTGCCCTCTGACATCCCTAAGTTCGAGGGCCTTAATGGAGAAGATCCAACCAATCACGTCCGATCTTTCCACATGTGGTGTTCCTCCAACTCCATTACCGATGACTCCATCCATCTTCGTTTGTTCCAACGCACGCTTACCAACGAAGCTTCTAAATGGTATGTTGAACAAGCCACCTCTTCCCATACCACCTTCGAGACTCTTGCCCAAGCCTTTTTGTCATACTTCCAGCTTCCTCTCCGATACGACACCAGCACGGAGCTCTTGACTTCCTTCAAGCAATCCTCTTCAACACGCCTTTCTGCCCATGTTCAGGAATGGCGACGAAGACGAAGCTTATGTCGAGCCCCTCCCTTTGAAGATCGGGTTTACATGGACTGGTTCCTTCGCACCCTTCCCTCTCCCATCGGCAAAGATGTCGCCTCTCACTTTCCTCAAACTGAAGAAGCCGCCCTCCAAATAGCTTTGAAATATGACCTGATCTACGCTCAATCTGGTTATGTTTATACCGTTCTTCCTGACATCCCCAGGCCCGGTGGCGCTAACGCCCCGGGGGCATCTCATTCCGCCGACGGTATTGTTGGATCTCTTTCCCACCCATCTTCTCACCCCCCTATGGGCTATGGTCTCCCTCAGGGAGGGGCCAGCACCTCAAGCACTCTTCCCCCTCCCGGCAACATGTATCCAGGATACGGCATGCCTCCTCCTTTTGCCCAACCTCCTGCTTACCTCAATGTTGCCCAACCCAACCCTTACTTTTATCCACAGCCTGGTGCGCCAGCTCCTCCAGCATATGCACTTCCGCCTCCCTTGCCTCCTCACAACCTGCAACAGCACTTACAACCCCCTCCAGGGCAAGTATTTGCACAGCAGGGTGCGATTAATCCCCCTTCTTCTCAAAGAAGGCGGAGAGGCAACCAGAACCCATCTGCCCCCGGTAACCGAGGACCCAATTCCGGTATGGACCCTAACACTAGCAACCAGCCTCAGGGCATTCCGCCCAGGCCGGACAGGCCGCTTCGCACAAACAAGCCCTATTCGTGTTGCGGTGTTTACGGTCACTACACTCACGATTGTCCTCTCTTACCCCAGATGCGACAGATGTGGGAGTCTCAAGCCACATTGCGTGGACAACACGCCTCCCCTCATGCTCCTCCTAATGTGGCCACTACCCAGCCAGCTGTGTTCACTGATCCTTTCCCTCAACAGGGATTCGTGGCTACCCAACCGCCCGACAGCCAGGTAGCCGCCCCCCCTTCCATTTCTGGCTCCTCTGATTACCAGATCCTTATGATGCACTCCGATCCTTCCCCATCCGTCAATCTTCACCTTCAAACTCGGTCTCGCCAGTACCCCAAGCCTCCTGCTCAGTCTGCTCCCGAGCCTCCCTCTTTAGGTTCTACAGAGCCTCTTTCGACATCCAGTGGCCCCTTACACATCCCTCAACCCAAAGTTGAGGTTCATCCAAAGATTCCAAAGGGCCCATTACGCCGAAATGCTGCTTCCGGTCGAGCCGCTCAGTCGTATAGTATAGTAGATGATTTGGCGCAATCCCCTGCTGCAATTTCCACACTGGAACTCCTCCAGTCGTGCCCTTCCTAAAAGAAGGCTCTACTATCTGCCGTGGGCGTTGTAGATCCTGCTGATGACCAAATGATTTTTTTCGACGCCACTCAATCGGACCATCCCCCTCTTCCTCCTTCCGTCGCTTTCCAAATCCCAGTCAAGATCCGGAACGCCAATGTATCCCGGTGTATAATTGATGAGGGGGCATCCACCTGCGTGATGTCTGCTTTGGTTTGGAAGCAACTCGGATCCCCTGAGCTGGCCCCTTCCACGATCACCCTTCGAGCGTGGGACGGTCATGCCTCCCAGCCCATTGGCCTGTTTCGTAACTGTCCCATCACCCTTGCCGGAAAGACCGTTTGCATTGATGTCAAAGTCATTGACGCCCCTCTAGACTACAACATTCTATTGGGGCGAAGCTACACCTATGCCATGTCTGCTGTCCCATCCGCGGTTTTCCACAAGATGTCTTTCCCACATAATGGGAAGATAGTCACCATTGACCAGCTATCTTATCATGAGCCGCCGTCTCCGACCTCCTCCGAGACGACCATCTCTTCTGTGGCCAACAAGCAAACCGTCGATTCTTTGACCAGTGTCTCCCCCGGCGTCTATAAAGATTCCACCCTGCTTGGTACTTTTCCTCATCTTCCCCCCCCTCCTGTTACTGATCCCAGCTTGTCGAATGTTTGCATGATGCAATCGTCTCAGGCTGCCCATAAGCGGCCTGCCTCAGCTAGTCAGCAACCTCCCCCCCGCCCTTCGCAACCCGCTCCTAGCCATTCCTCTCAGCCAGCCGGACCTCCTCCTTCTGGCCCTCCCCCTACAGCTGGTATCCCTGAACCTCTTTATCCTCCCGGATCGGTTCCTCCTGGCCTCAACCATCTTGAAGCCGTCCCTCCTGGTCATTTCCCTGCTGGACAGATCCCTTTCCTAGCTCCCCCTCCCGAAGTATATTCCGTCCCCATCATGGCCACCCTCTCTCTCCCTAACTTGACCTTGGGAATTCTGGTCTGGTACCTTGATCCCCCAGCCGCCACCCCTCCTGGTCACCCCAAACCTTACATGGCTTTGACACCAGTTCAACCGGTACCCCTCGCTTCCTCCATTGCCCCTGTGCCTCCCGCACCTCCACATGACCCTTCTCCTGTTGTGACGGTACCCGGTAAGAAAGGCAGAGCCCGCAAGGGGGCACCCAAAGACAAGACTACCACGACTGACCCAGCTCCTTCCCCTCCCGCAAAGCCTTGCGCTTTGTGTGATGTCACTGGTCATGCCACCCATGCTTGTCCTGAGTTGCCCCGTATCCAGCCCATGGTTAAAGTCACGTTCCCCGAGTCTACGGTCCCTGAAGCCCCCGTTCCTCCGTCGTCCGTAACCAAGAACCCCAAGACTCTTCGCACCAACAAGCCTTGTGCTTTGTGCGGCATTCATGGTCATTACTCCCACCATTGTCCTCACCTGACGCACTATCGCGCCTCTTTAGAGGTAATCCGAGAGTATGAGGTTGAACAGAATCAATCCGCCTCTCCTATCCTCGCGCAGTACGCTTCAGGTCACCCGGAGGATCCCCCCGCTCCCATCGACATCCCCCCCCCTGATGTTCAGATGACAGAGTCTGCCGTAACCATCCTTTACCTATCTTCTTCTGCGAGACACTCGGAGCCCAGCCCGTCTGCATCCTCCCCTGTTGTGTCCCTTGATCACCCTGTCCCTCCTCCTACCCGAGATCACTCCACTTTTGTCTTTGTTGACCTCCGCAGCCCGAGTCCTCATCATGTTTCCGATAGTCCTCATACACCACCTTGTCTGAGTCTTGGTCATCCTGCCCCTTACACTCCCTCCTGCGATTGTCGCCCGATGACTTCTGTACACTCACGCTGCTGTCATTTCCTTTCATCCCCTCATTTATTGTCTTGTCACACCATTCTGCAGGACCCCCCGTCCACACCCTTTATCGGCTACGCCGATGGTGCAAGTCGCTACTCCAGAAATCTAGCCTCGGCAGGTTGGGCCATCTTCACCCCCTTGCATGCCCTTGTTCTTTCTAACGGGGTATGCATTGGTTCTGCCACCAACAATCAGGCCGAATATGATGCAGTGCGTGGTCTATTAGCCGATGCCCTCTTTCATCGCATCCTCCATCTGCACGTTCGTTTGGATTCCTTGCTTCTTGTAATGCAACTAAATGGTGTTTATCGTGTGCATAACCCTGTGCTGTTTAGATGCTATTTACGAGTGAAAATCTTAATACGTGCGTTTGAAACCATAACTTTCAACCATGTACCTCGAGAACAGAATCACTATGTAGATAGTATTGCAAACCATGTTCTATATTGGCATTTATCACACACATTTCATTCAATACAATAACATTAAATCAACCATCAAAAGACGATGCATATCCATAATATGTGTCGCAAAACATATGTTTAGAGTCCATCTACTCTGATACATACGACATGCCCATAGCATGTTACAAACAAAAACCCAAAACTGGGGGCACCACCTGCCCCTACATACATCATAAAGGGGCACCACATGCCCCTACCCCTAATCACTATCTGGAGGATCCCGAGCCAATGGCGCTGCCCCTGCAGCCTGTAGATCACGCATCGCCTGACCGGCTATCGCCATGCGCCGCATGATACCTCACCACTCCGAGGGAAGACCAACACATGGCTCTATGAATTGGTCATCTAGGTCCTTCCACCCACGCTCTGATACTCCGGTCAGCAACCGTTCACATCTACATCGAATGTCCTCCAGTAGGGCAGCTGCATCCTCATTTTGCGCTGCTCTCGACCCTGTAGCTCCAGACGCTACCGGTCGCCCCATATATCCGGACGGTTTCACCGGTGCTATATCTGCATACCAAAAAGTACATGAATCAGTACCTTACATTACTATTCAAACTACTTTAACATGCCCATACAAGAATAGCAATCTGTCACTTACCATCGGGCCCCCAGACTCGACCAGGCGGAAGTGGCAGGTCCGGATCTCCACAATAGCTCATCCCACTGTAGGGATAGTCATCTATGTACAAAGGCATATGATCCCAATGGGCAAAGAACTCCGGTCGAAATACTCGCCCGACCGCCCCTCCTCCTCCTCTGCACAGTAGCCGTCCCCAACGGCGCATCCTGGGCTCCCTCGGGCCCCCATCTGGAAGCTGTACATGAGGCCTCAAGGTCGGGATCTTCTCAAAGAAGAAGGCGCACAACAAAGTCCCATATGCGCAGTCATGGTTCACCTGCCGCCTGCATAGTGACAACTGTCGCTTTAGCGACACCAACAGCATTTGGGCCCACCCATAGTAGGTCCCATCCAATACACTTTCCACTAACATCATCTGCCCCCCAGTGATGTGATGGAACGCCTGGCTGCCTAGGATTCGTAGCACAGCTGCGGCCACTGCACGGGTTTCTAGCCTCTCTAGATCCCCGATCGGTATTCGAGTCCCCTTGACTTGGAGACTCGGTCGATAATGGCATTCCACGAACTCCATGATATGTCGCCCCCGCGGCAACACTGGCTGTGTGTTTCCCACCATCCCCAGTGGCGGGAGACCAGTCAGGAAGTACACGTCCTGGACCGTCAGTTCGATCCTGTGCCCCTGCACCATAAAGATCTCCTGATCTGGACCCCAATAACTGATAATCCGGGCCAATAACGGTTCCCCTGCTCTCATCAATGGGTTCTCCACAAACTTGAGAACCCCAAATCTGGCCAATACACAACGGACGCCCTGATCCGCCTGGATCTCTGTCCGAAGTGTCCCTAGATCTCTCTCTCTCCAGTTGACCCGTAACTCTACCATCCCTACACAAACACATCATTTTTGTCAGCGTTCAGATCGGGAAAACCATAACCACACACCAAAACCCAACTTCCAGCCATAAAACAGCACCAAAACCCCCTCATCTCCCAGGTCGCAGTTTTCTGCCATTTTCTAGACTAGGTCGCACTTTTTGCCTTTAAACCTGCGTCCTAGGTCGCACTTTTTGCCCCAAAAAGTGCGACCCGGCCGTAGAGATGAAGGAGGGGCTGTTTCTGGGATTTTGGGCCCTAAACTGAAAAAATAATCCATCAAAATGCAAGAGAAAGGTTAGGCCTCCTACCTCCAACTGACGGATCTCGATTCCAATGGTCGGTTTGTCTGCTACGTTCGCCGCAAGATTTAGGGCCCTCTCTCCTCTCCACATTCACCACAGCAACAATAGCAAATGAATGATTTTGGAGGGAAAACTGCCTTATTAAAAGAGAACCACTGTTTCTTCTTTCGACTGCTGCGACCACACCGTAGCCCTGTTCGACGAACCGTCAGCACCACTGGAAAGCTCTCACCGAGATCTCAAATGGGTTTCTGTTAGTTTTTGGTGATTTGATACTTCACCCGGACACATTTTGTCCAAGAAGGGTCACTTCACCGCTCCCTAAAATCGAATTTCCTCACTTACGACACTTGTACTTGGGGCACCATATTGCTCCCTTACTTGTCCATGTTCGTGTCAATTTTCGTCATGAGTTCCCACCTTGTACTCATGCTTCCATGGTCCCCCATTGGGGCCTTTACTGTGTGGTAGCACCATCGAGTCGCCCTTGTTTAGAGCATCCAAGTTGAGTCATCATTGCATCCATGGAGTCTATACCACGTCCCTTTGCACCCCACTATAGCCCTCCACCCTTCATTGCTTGGTCTCTCTCTTGTGTCGCACATTTTGACCTTCAGTCTCACTGTCCCCTATCCCTTATGATCTTGTGTCAGTGGCTGCCATGTCATCCATGCTCTTTATGCTCTAACAAGGGAAGTCATCCATTCGCTACTCAGTCCTTCCCATTTCCACTATCGTCATTAGTGTTAGTCTGTCCGTCGCTCTATTGTTTTCTCTCGTGCCTTAGTTGAGGATCTCTCATTGCCTCACCTATGGAGGACCTCCTTCTGTCGACATCAGCACATTCATTCCAGAAGCAAGGTCTAGAGGGCGGTGTACCTTGGTTCCAGCTTCCACTCTTGTTCGATGCCTCGGATCAGGCAGGGGGATCTCTCATTTCCCTTTGACTTGATTGTTTCTCCAGCTCCTTTCCGCATGATCGAGATTCGTATACTTGACGGTCCAGTGACCCAGCAGCAGCTCTTGATGATTCCCGGGTGTGTGTGAGATGTCTCAACCCTCATGAGGGGGTGGCCCTGCAGGTAGCCCCCCACATACCTGGATAACCTCTTCTTTGCAGCCTTCGATGTCGCTCCAGATTTTGATGATGTCGGCCGTCGCCACTTGCAGCGCCTCTTTTTGATTTGCATGTATCAGTCAGATTTTGTGAGCCCTTCCCCATTCATAGGGGGCATTTGGGTTGTATTTGTATCTCATGTACTCAGATATTATTGTACCAGTCCTGGCTATTATCCCAGGCACAGCATGTATGTGGGATTCCTCATTGTATTTTTATCTGGCTCCTGATTATGCCAGCTGTATTTTATGGTTCGGTCCCTTGATTACTGGACACACTATTCTTTTGTACTTTGTCTCGGCGGGCATAGGTATGCCTCCCCCGCCGCCTTCAGCACAGGTACCCTCTCATAAAAAGAGACTTGTTGCACCTGTGAGTCTCGTCTCCTCAGGGTCTAGTCCTTCAGCACACTATCTACCTCACCTTTCTCTCTCTGACTTCCCTTTTGTTGTCTAGTGATTGTGTTCTTACAACGTACTTCGGTCATACGATTTTCTCCTGACACTCGCACGCTGGGGGGCAATCTGTTACACCATTTTTTGTTCATCTAACCTTTCATCATTAGATGAACCCAAGTACACCATGTAAGACCAGTTTTACCATAAGTAAAACTACTTTCACTATGTTAAAATAGGAAACCCAAAAAGGAAATATTAAACAAACCTATATTTGTTTGATTTTCCTCATGGAATAATTAATTAAACCATAATTTAATTATTATTCCCAGTCATGTTTAACCCAAAAACAAAGAAATTAATGAGATAAACCCTTAGTTGTCTTATTATTTTCTAGGAATAATTATTTAAATCTTATTTAGATAATATTCCTTGTTGAATATGACCAAATCACCCACCATTAATCAAATAAATCATTATTTATTTGATTATCTCCCAACCACTTCCTTAAAAAGATAAATAAATCATTTATTTATTTATTTTTCACTAATCGAGGGATTTGACCCAAGTCAAACACCCTTTCCCTCCAACAAATATAATAAAATATTCCATAGAGGTGGATCTAGATTTGGTTAACATTATTTTAATCATGCACCCAGATCTAGAATGACCCAATATTTTGTTATAAATAGGAGGGTTTTCCCCATCATTCTTCACCTTTTGTTGCCTACTAGATCACTCTGGATCTATACACTTGGTCTCATTTTCACCATTTGCTCCCATTGAGCTCTATTTTTTGCATTGGGTTTTCTACATCTACAAGAGAGAGAAAGCTTAGATCTGAAGTGCTGAGGACTACAAAGAACCCATCCCATTGAGGAGATCTGGATACACCTTCTTGTTTCCTCCCAGGTGCCCTGTAATATAAAACTTCATTCAAAAATCGTGTTCTTGTCTTGTCTGTTGGATGCATGGAGCAAACTCTTTACTTTACTGCTTAATGTCTTTCCATTTATAGATCTGTTTGTTGCAGCACTTTAACTACTAATTGCAGATCTGAAGATGTTTTGCAGCCATTATTGTTGTTAGGGATATTAGTTATGCGTAGCTAAAGTGGGGCTTTTTCGTACACTTCGACAAAGAATTCATACTAAAAATGGCGACTCCACAGGGGTTTTAAATATCGGCACGTGTCGTTTCATAGGGTACCGTAATAAGTACTACGGGTCCCCTTTGGTGATGAAATCCGATCTCACAGTAACATACGGGGAATGGTTGGTCAAAAGTATAATTCGGTTACTCACAGAGCTCAGCTTCGCCCGAACCCCGGACGATAGGTGTAAGCACTCTCGTGAAGACGAGTACCCTCTAAAGACTAAGGCAGTGAAATTAAAGTCGGCATTTCGGAGTACCGGACGGCCGAGTCCCGGTCACCTTGTGTAGGTCCCTAAAGTATGGCCACTAAGGATACCTCAAATCACGGACACTATCGGGGGGGTCCACGGTCGAGACTGAGTGTGCTTTATGGGCAGAATACCTAATACGATCTGGTTCGACATCCGGGGGCAATATATAACACACCCACAGGATGCAGTCGAAGGCAGGCTACCTTCTAGTGCACCCAAGTGTTGTCTCGCGCTGAGCTCTGGTAAAGGACCGGTCCCGATAATGTGAGTGCAGCAGGATTTCACTCGTTAATGACTCTAGTTTTCAAGTTTTGAGATCTTGGGTAGTTTTCTCACTTTCCTAACCCAAGATCCTAGCCTGAACTACTGTTTGTGTGAGCTCAAAAAGAGTTATTAGATTTATTTTATTATCGCTTTGTTTTTAGTGTACTTTGTTATTAGTCTTGCGGAGGGGAAATGGACGTATGAAGTATAGTGAGACGCTGACTCAATAAACCATGCAAAACATGCTCTAGATATTAACTTCAATGAACAATGTTTCTACAAGGAGAAGTTTCTTTATCAATCATCCATGCACCAACATGTAAATAACACAGCTCAACTTTCAAGATTCAGACTTTTATCTACCTCTTTTAACAGTCTGTGAACTAAACTTTCAGAATAAACTCAGTTAAAATGCAGAAAAATAAAAAAAAAATTTCTCTTTAAAAAGTAAATGCTTTGCACACTAACTAAATAAGAGAAACAAATACTCAATGCCAGCTTTAGCAGACAAGCACAGGGATTCAGTCTGTAAAAGGTACTGGTGGCCAAAAAACTCAACAGCTAAAACACAGTCACAGTAGTGAACAGCAGGGTTTTTGGCTGGGTAACGCTCTGTCTGTGAGAAAATACAGCGTTATAACGCACTGTATTTAAGCCTAGACCGCGTTATAACGCACTGGATGAACTGCATAGGTCGCGTTAACCAGGGAAAAGCTCTTCAGTTGGCCAGACAGGAACAGGATTGAACTCTGCAAGCGTTTGGTATGTCTACTGGGCATCAAAAAATGGTCGGAAGGATGTTGAACAGAGGAGAGAAGAAATGAAGGGAAAAATAGTCCGGAAACTATGGGGAAACTCCCCAGCGGAGTCGCCAATTCTGCTATAGGGTAAACTGCTTGGGTGGTTGGTTTTCGTATATCCCTCTCAGGGCTTTCCGGTGCCCGAGGCAGACAGTAAGATTAGCTATGTTGTTCGCAAAGATGGCATGAGCATGTTCATATTAGCTTGAAATAACTTGAAGGAATACAATAGAGAATTACCTCTTTGACAGCTTTAGAATCCTTTGGAGAGCGCTACGCGGCAAAGCAAGAGTCCTTCTTCACCGGCTCCAAATCTGAGTCCTGCAATCAGTCAAAGCACCCGCGTAATTTCTAATATAACAAGTATTCTATCAATTAAATCAACAATAAACATCTAGATTATACACATCTGAGCCATTCATATCATACTAAACAAATATTGAAACAACAATATAACATTAAGCATTGAATGGACAAAACGAACATAGTTCTATTGATTTTGAAAGAAGGAGGATTACAACCATCGGTTGTACCAAGCCCTCCTCAGTCTCCCAATCTCTCTTCTCTATCAAGTGAAGAATTCCAAGCCAACAAGCTCTCTAGGAGCCTCTTTGACTCTTGGCCTTCACAATGTCACACTATTCTCTATTCCACAAGTATACAAGAACTTTTGAGCAATCCTTCGACCTCCAATTAAGAGCCTTCAGCTCCTTCTTATAGGAGAGGGAGAAGGCCATTGTTGCCCTTCTCTTTCCACTAGTTTGGAATGGAAAAGGCTTAGATGTTTCCTTGATCTCCATGATTTTGCCTCTCTTGGAGTTCAGTATTCTATGGCAATGACCAATAGTGGTGTGAGACTCGCGCAGTGGAGATTCAATCTTTCTCCAGCGCTCTTTTCCCAATTGAACTTAAAACACGGGTAACGCGTCCCTCCGGTGTAAACAGAGCGTTGCCTAGCCACTATTGTGACCAATGTATTTCTTGCTGCGTTATAGCATTTCTTATTGCATTACATGTATGCGTGACATTGTGCTGCACTGGCAGAAACAAGGTTTCATTTGGGTCTTTCTACTTCTTCCATATTTGTCTTCCCCTGCGAGAAGTGATGAGGGGAGGTATTTTTGTTTTGTAACAATTTGCTACGCAATGGACATGAAATGAAGGTGTAAATAAGGTTTAATAAAAGTTTAAAAGATTATGAATGTGTTAAACTGATTCACCCCCCCTCTCAATTTAACTAAGAGTTCAACAATTGGTATCAGAGCAGGTTCCTTTGTACAAGTCTAACAACTGAAAGGAGATCCTAGGTTCCCAAGATGGCTAGTAAAGAAGGATGCTCAACCAATAAAGCCCCTTTCTTCACTGGTGAAAATTATGCTTTCTGGAAAATCAAAATGAGGACATACATAATGTCTTTAGGAATAGAAGTCTGGGCTGCAGTGGAATTAGGATATGCCCCAAAGGCAACTGACACAGAGAAAGAAACAAAACAAGATTTTGTGGCTAACGCAAAAGCCATGAATGCCATCTTGAATGGATTATGTGAAGCAGAGTTTATTAAAGTAATGCACAAATACTCTGCCAAAGAAATATGGGATACTCTTGAGAACATACATGAGGGAGACAAGAAAGTAAAGACTACCAAACTTCAAGTCTATAGAGCCTAGTTTGAGAACTTAAAAATGAATGATGATGAATACATTGCCAGTTTCTTCCTAAAAGCTGCAGAAATTATTAACAATATGAAAGCTCTTGGAGAAAAAATGCCAGAAAGTATAATTGTACAAAAGATTCTAATATCTCTTCCATCCAGATTTAATCCAAAGGTGTCTGCAATAGAAGAAACAACTAATTGGGAGACCTTGACCATGAACCAGCTACTTGGAAATCTAACAGCCTATGAAATGAGGCTCCCACAGAAGAAGACAAGTACGAGGGAGGCAGCTTTTAAATCAAAAAAGAAGAAAGAAGAAGAGGGAGACATATGCTCTTGCTCAGATGAAGAAGAGGCAAAGTTTGTCAAGAAATTGGATAGAGGCTCAGGTAAATACAAAGGTAAACTCCCCTTCAAATTCTTTAACTATGGAAGAGTGGGACACTATGCTGCTAAGTGTCCTCACAAGAAAGTAAGGAATCAGGCTCAAGAGTCAGAGAAAAATAAATCAAAGAACTGGCAGAAAGGAAAGAAGTTCAGTAGAAAATCCTTCTATGCTCAACAAGACAGCAGTATATCTGAAGATTCAGATGAATTCTCAAGTGAAGAAGGAACCTCTGAATTCTTATTGATGGCCATAGAATAACTTGAAGGTCTCCTGCTAGAAGATGAAGAAGAAGAAGGTGAAGTCGACCTTGAGGGGGAGCTAAGAAGTGCTCTAGAAGAGATTGATAGACTCAAGCTGAAATGTAGAAAACAAAAGGACATTCTCCTCAAGTATGTACGAGAAGAACAGAATTCAGAAGTCCTTAAGCAGCTAAAGATAGAGCTTGAAGAAGCCAAGAAGATAGAGGACATGTTACTTAAGCAAATCAAAGAAAAAACTCAAGAACAAGAAAATTTGGAAGAAGAAGTAGTATGTCTCAGG
Organism: Pinus albicaulis; assembly: GCA_034641835.2. Taxonomy (NCBI): domain Eukaryota; kingdom Viridiplantae; phylum Streptophyta; class Pinopsida; order Pinales; family Pinaceae; genus Pinus; species Pinus albicaulis. The sequence continues at coordinate 233,377,490 of CM076572.1, read as the reverse complement.
AAGAAATTAGAAAATGCTCAAAGGAAAGTGGTTATAAACTCTTCTCAAACAACAAGCTCTAGTAAGTTGAATGAAATTCTGGTAGCTCAAAGATCCCCTATGATAAAGACTGGAATAGGCTATGAAGGAGAATCAAGTAAAGGAAAAGAAAAGGTTGACAGAGAGATTATTTTTGTAAAAGCAAAGAAGAATGATGAAGCAGCTCAAACAATTCCTACAAAAGAAGAAATCTGCAATAAGGAAGACAGAGATCAGAAGAAACCACTAGTAGCTAAGAATGTAATAAATACTAAGACCCCTGAGTATGTAAAATTTGGAAACCATCAAAGGATATTCTTCCCTCCTATGAAGAATGCCACTTGTTATGCTTGCCACAAGCTGGGACACATTGCTGCATATTGTCATGCAAGGAGGAGTAATTCAAACCAGCAAAAGATGCAAACATTGAAGAGACTGCCTCAAGCAAACAAATGGAAGAGACAACCTTACATCAGGTATGCAAATAGCTTCTATGGTTACTACTTTTATTGTAAGGAATTTGGTCATAAAATCATTGAGTGTAGAAAGTATGGACAAAGATTGATGTTTAACACCTCAAGAAGGTTTATGAATCAAAGAAATTTTGTTCATACTCATAATTCTACAAAAATTATGATCAAATGTTGTGTATGCAATCAATTTGGACATATACCTTCCAAATGTCCTCTAAGAAGATGTAGTTCATCACCTCACAAAAGATACCAAACAAAAGGGTGCCTCCAGTGGATAAAGAAGGTGAATAAGTGTGACCTGGCTCTAACTGCTCAAGATCTGAAAAGCCAATGGTATTTGGACAGTGGCTGCTCTAAACACATGACAGGAGACAAAAGCAAGTTTATAACTCTTGATGAAAAGAAATCTGGCAATGTCACTTTTGGCAATGAAAAATCAGGTAAGATCAAGGGAAAAGGCTCAGTCAGCATAGACAATGGCAGAGGAAAGGCCCAAGATGTACTATTTGTAGATGGGCTGAAAGCAAATTTACTGAGTGTCAGTCAGATGTGTGACAAAGGTTGCGAAGTTCTATTTAGAGCACAAGACTGTGAAGTCAGATCAAGCACCACCGGTAAGACTCTGCTCAAAGGTGTTCGAACAGAGAGCAATGTTTACATTGTGAAAGAGGAAGATGAAGCATGCCATCTTAGCAAAATTGAGGAGTCATGGTTATGCAATAAGAGGTTGGGACATCTCGGCTTCGATCACATCATCGGACTAAGCAAAAAGAAATCGGTCGGAAGACATGCACCGAAGATAAAAAGGCCTTCTAATACCATATGCAAATCTTGTCCCGATTAGGTCGCAGAGCCTAGTACATCATTTAAGGAAAAAAAGATGAGTTTTGAGATGTCTATGATTGGAGAGCTAGAGTTTCTACTTAGGACTTCAAACTCAACACAGCAAAAGAACACGGTACATTCATCTCACAGGGGAAAAATACTTAAAAGAAATGTTGAAAAAGTTCAAAATGGAGGACTACAAACCTGTTTCAACTCCCATGATCACGGGATGCAAGCTGTGTGCTGATGATGGATCTGCTGATATAGATCAAAAACTCTACAGATCCATGATAGGAAGTTTGTTGTATCTGACAGCATCAAGACCAGACATCATGCTAGCAGTAGGACTAGTGGCTAGATATCAAGCAGCACCTAAACAAAATCACCTTCTAGCAGTCAAAAGAATATTCAGATATCTACAAGGAACTGCACGGTATGGACTTTGGTATCCTAAAGGAAAAAGCTTCACTTTGTCAGCATACACAGATGCAGATTGGGCCAGCTGTGTGGATGACAGGAAAAGCACAAGTGGAGGTGCATTCTATCTAGGAGAAAATCTGGTGGCATGGTTAAGCAAGAAACAAACATCTATTTCTCTATCTATAGCAGAAGCAGAATACATAGCAGCAGCAGCATGTTGTATACAAGTCATGTGGATGAAGCAAACCCTCCAAGACATGAAGGTAAGCATTGATGAACCTATCTCAATCAAATGTGATAATACAAGTGCTATAAGTATATCTAAAAATCTTGTGCTTCACTCAAAAACTAAACATATCCCAATCAAGTATCATTTCCTCCGAGAACAAGTGGCTCAGAAGATAGTAAAACTGGAGTATGTACCAACAAAAGAACAGATAGTAGATATATTTACCAAACCACTTGCTAGAGAGCCATTTGAATATTTGAGAGACAGACTAGGGGTAGTATCTGTAGATGCTACTCTCTAATATGAAGAGAAAGCACAGTTTCAGGGGAAGAACCACTTCGAAAATGTCATTCCGAAGGGGGAGATGTTGACAAGGAAAGCATGAAATAGGTCCTCGAGATCAAAGAGTTATGAAGAATACTGACATCAAGGAGTCAATGAAAAGGCTAAAGGATCGGACTTTCGATTCAATCCAAGTTTGAACGATAGCGTCTGAAGTCAGGAAATTGTAGGAAATGCATGAAATGTTGAAGGATAAAACACAACATCGAGAGAATAGAAGCTTCACTACAAAAATTCAAACCCCTTGCCATTGATGTCAAAGGGGAGAAGAGCAAGCAACGGAAAAAATCCTATCGAAAGAAATGTGTTTCCATCAATGCCAAAGGGGAGACTATTGGAAATGTTGTCATTGATGGCAAAGGAATTAGCAAAGGATTAGCAAAGGAGTAGCACCTAAACTATCCATAAGGCAAAAGAGACAGAGAGGTAGCAGAGGCAGCAGAAGAAATAGAGGAATTGAAGCAAAAGCAACAGAGGAATTACAGACAGAGCAGTAGAGAACCTCTTCAGCAACAGAATAAGGAGTATGAATCTCTGCATATGAAGTTAAAATTGAAACCCTGTTGAGGAATCATGATGGTGGAATTCGAGATTCAGGCAGAGACCTTCTTATAATGAAGAATTGGCTAAGTTGATATTTGCAATCGTGGAATTATTTGGTTGAATATCTGTGGGGTATCTCGAGTACCATAAAGAGAACTGATATATAAGCCGAAGCATTGATTCGAAAGGAATCGACGCTTTCAAAAACAGAGCATCCAGTTCAAGCGCTAGAGATTTCACCTAAGAAGAGAAGCTGTGTATCGAGGCGAGTCTTCAATGGGAGAGCGAAAGCTGAGCTGGTTATAAGGAGTGTTTAACCTTGCAAAGTCACGAATAGAGTGTTGATGGGGTTAAATGGAACCTAGAGTGAGAGGAACGAAACCGCGACGGGTAAACAGTGAACATGGTTTGGAGTGAACAGTAAGGCAGTTTCCGAGTTTCATCGCACCGCTTTTGTGGAGCAAGCGGTATTTTCTAATTGAGAATGATTCCATAGAGGTGCTGACGCGTGGCAAGGTGGGACCCACAGAAAACCGCCTCCCACTGCGCGCCATCACGCGTTAATCATCGACCAAAGACGCGGTGTGATATTGATACATACCGTTGATCTGGAGGCTCCATATCTAACGGTGATCGCTTGCACGAAGTTTAATCAAAGGCATGTGTTATATGTTGGTGCGGGCCCAGGCTCTAATATTTTTTGGATCAATTGAAGAGAAGTGATGCGATAACAGCCATTGGATGGAGAGACCATTAGCGTTAGGGCCCACGCATATGTGTGTGTTGTTCAATTAAGGTTTTAAGTTAAATAAGATTCGATGGCAAAGTTGAAGTTCATAAACATATTACATATCACCAAGGGTCTTAATATTTGACTGAGTACAATACAGTTTGTATATGTAATGACCGTGTGCGTGGAGTAAGTGAGAGAAAAAACGGGATTATGAATTGGTTGATATATATATTACAATATCTGATATATTAAAAGGAAAGTGTGCATAAGAATGGCCTGGAACTGATTATAATTTTAATGCATATGGATACATTTTGAAATGCCTAAGGTTTAAAAACAAAGTGGAGGGTTAATTCAGATATATATAGTCCCGTATGAAATATTGTAAAGATTGAAATATGAATGAATTTATATGTATGGTTTTATAACCATGGAAAAATGAAATATCCGCATTAATTCAATTTTGCCCAGATTTAAAATCAGCAGTTATATATGCAGCAGGTGCACAAAAGCACAGTGAACAGGTGAATAAACACAGGGATAAAAGGATGGGTCTGACAGAGATACACAGAGATTACAGGTTTGACAGGTATACATATTCAGGTGCACACAATTACAGTGAACCAAAGTATATAAAACATTTTCTTAACAGTAGCAGGAAAAGACAAATCCAGCAAAGCCAAAATCCAGAAAAGGAGCTGAGTGAAATTGAGATGTATAACTGAAAAATGTAAATGTAAATATTTTTTTTATATATTGTTTGTGATGCAAAGGCAAGTATCCTAAGGAAAAGACAAAATCCCACTGTAGCATGGAAATGTGTACATATTGTTATAATTTTAAAATTGAGTTGGATAAAGGAATAAGAACAGGCTTGAAAGTCATGAAACATTATCAAATTCCTTGTGAAATACAAACAGTCATGTGAGGAAATCTATAAATAATATCATCTTGATAAGCAAAAAAAAGGTTAGAGAGTGTAAATATAGAAAACGCAGAGTACAGAAGAGTGAGGAAAAGAAGATTAAGAAAAGAAGAGCAGAAAGAGAAACTACAGAATAGAGCTGATATCTAAGGTAAATCAACAAAGATTCAGTTTGATAAATTGAGGAATTTGGAGCTTCCCTATCAAGTTGCGGCTTGATAGGCCCATCGTTGTAAATTTGGTAGCAGAGTTGGAGCCTCCTGTAGGTTGGTTCCTGCAGAAAATTGAAGGGAGTTGGTGCTTCCTTGCAAGTTGTAGCTTGAAAAATTGAGGTAGGAGCCTCCTGTAGGTTGGTGCGTGAAAAAAAACAGTGGTGAGAGGGAGTTGGAGCTTTCCTTTGCATCACAACAATAATGAGATGTGGTTTTCTCCCTTTATGGGTTTCCACTTATATCTAGTGTCTCTGTGCATGATGTTTATGTGTTGATATGATTTATATCATCTGCTTAATATCTGCTGCTCTCATATTAATTCTATCATATTATATTAAACTTGTTGCTCACATTCTAAGATTACTCACATATTAAGTTGGACATGAAATGAAGGTGTAAATAAGGTTTAATAAAATTTTAAAAGATTATGAATGTGTTAAAAAGGCGGATTCACCCCTCCCCCCCCTCTCGGTTTAACTTCTAAGTTATGATTGTGGAACAAACATACTTGTTTGCTTCTTCATAATGTCTTCCAATTGCTTCTTCTTTCACCAAGTATAATTGTTCCTTTTGTCTTCACTATATTTATTAGTTTCTTATGCCTTCACTATCTATACATGTTGCCTCTTCCTTCACCAATTATACTTCTCCAAAAAAAAATTCTTTTGGATTTTTCCCAAGAAAAAATTTGCACAACATGCCATATATGAAATTTTGAAAATATGGTTTTCAAATTTCTATCACATGTACCTAGAAATCTCTTCTATGTCTCATCTAGATGTCACAGTCTGAAACATCTCAGAATGAAAGTTATAGTTATAAAAATTACAAGCTAACTTGTTTGAAGTATGTTTCGTGAGCATTTAGGAATACTAAATTCCTCAAATCATATCTCTAATTTTTTAGCAAAACAAGGCCTAAAAATTATACCATAGGTACCTTCTTATCTATCCTCTATATCCTCCTAATTTTAGATATTGAAACATCAAAAAAATAAATATATAGAAAAAATACCAAGTTGGCCTATTTGAAGAAGATTTCAGGAGCATCCGAGAAACCTAACTTCCTTCGACCATATCTCTGAAATTATAGTGAATCAAGGTATGAAAATTGAACCACATGAACATGAATATATTCTATCTGTATTCTCCAAGTTCCATGGTCTGTGTTGGACACCTAATCCTATATGAGTAGGTGTGGAAGCAAAATGGACAAAAGGAGTCCAAGTGACCTTGGAATGTGGAATGCAAGAGTCGCATCAATGTATTATAAATACACATCTATGTTTAATGGAAAATCAACTCGCGCCTATTTTCGTACTTGTGTGTGTGTTTACCATACGTGTGTTTAACATTGTATCAGAGTAGGAAATTATTGGGCCTACTCCAATTTGAGCCACTGGTCTTTGTGGCCTTTTCAATCCTCCCTAGCCATTATTCTTTGCACATCTAACTCTATTGAGCCAGACTTGTTGAGAGGTTGGGACTGCCATAAATAAAATCACTCCTGCATTCTCGCCATATTCCACATGCATATTTTGTTCCTGCCACATTCTGCACCCCTCTATACGTACTACCATACATTGTGTTACTTCCATTGTAACTCTTATTTTCCTGCCATAGACGTTGTTCCATTCTCTATCCTAAAACCTCTGTCCTCTGGTCACCTTACCTCTCTACGTTGAATTGGGGCCTGTGTACTTTTTATGCATTATTGTTGGTGCTCTCTCCAGGAAGTGTTTGGAGTGTTGAAGCAGCTTATTGTGCATATGGTGCATTATTTTACGTTAGAGCTATTCTATAGAGGCAGTGATACATCATATTGGGTTTAATGTGCTGCAAAACCATAGAGACAATTCTTCTCCTATAGTGGAAGCATGGAAATTCTCTTTCCATCCAATGAACTCTCCTATACATTGTCTGCATTGTGGCTCCACGTTTCCCACATTCTAACCTGTATAATTGACTCAAATTTTTCCTCAGCCGATACTCTTGCAAATACTCCAATAGTCTAGGATGGATCATGCCGAACCACTACATCGGGCCTCCCTCTTGGCCACGCTGCCTCCTCTTGCTCGTCCCACGAGCTCCCTTCGTTGTTGGCCTCCCACTGATCTCACTGGCATCCCATATCCACAGGCCTGACCTCCATTTCCAGCCCCTCCACATTCCTCCGCTCGCATAGCCCCCCCATCCCTCATTCTCCTCCTCATGCTTCTTCGCCTTCCGACTGCACGTGCCTCCCTCTGGTGCCTATTCGCATCCCTTCGCCACTGCTCCTCCCTCTTCTAGCTCCTCCCACAACACACTGTGCTCCTCCCATAATGCAGTCTCGTGCTATGTAGTCTCCACCCAGTCCTATTGCCACACTCCCACGCAGCTATAGGTGGTGCCTAAATCGATTCTGATGGCCCTGCCCTCCATCTTCCCAAGCATGACTTAACAACAAATTCACCTCTTCATCTCCATCCTTGTATTTCACAGCATCGTGAGCCATCCTATTGATCTCCTCTTTGCTCAACCATCCATGTCTGTGTGTGGTGTTTTTGAGTGAATAAGGGAGGATGCATGTATATGGAGTGTTATAGAAAGCAAAGTGCGAGGATGGACGGGCACCAGTGAGTCCAACACGATAGCACAGAGATTGGATTTCCACTGCCAAAATGTCATCTGCACGAGAAAATACTGTGTGTTCAATTTTTGAATCTTCCAGTTGCAGAAACTATTTGGTGTTGATACTAGCCCTTCTACATCTTTGAAGCGGATTAAATGATTCAGATCTTCAGCAACAATCAAAGTAAGATCACACCATTGGCGCAAAAGAAGCATCGTAACACCATGGTATCTGCTCCTTGAAGAACAATATGTTATTTTTTGAATATTTTGCTTGGAACATATATGAAGTTTGATTAGAGTGTATGGAGTATATGGTGAATTGTGTATATGCTAGTGTTTTTAAAAATAAGCCATGTATGTTTAACAAAATACATGATGAAGTTTGGGTTCATTCATGGTATATATGTATTGAAGCATAAGTTAAGTTTTGGAGCTTGAGTTTAGAGGAGTTCATAAGTTTTGTAGAGATAGCATTGTGGTTTGCGAAAGTGAACCAACCACAACTCTAAGAGCCCTCATAACTATCAAGACAACTTATTTGTTAGAGCACTTAGATATAGCAATAATCAACCATTGATTTGTGGAAAGTAAAAAAAAAAAAAAAAAACGGAAATTCAAAGCTAACATCCATTCCAGTATATTTGATATTTATGTCAACATTATATGATAGTTTGGTACACAACTGTTATTCTACATATTTTTGGAATCTTCAATATTCTTCGTCTAGCCTTTGCTACAACCTCCACTAAGATTGTTAAGCATTTATTTTGATGAAACAATGGCCAAAATTGATGGAATATTAGAATTTTTGAATACTCCAATACACTCCATTGTTGATGGGACGGAAAACATCAGAAAAGACGCTCTTTTTCACATCCAGAGCTATCTACAAAATGCACAAGAGAAGATTGATTTTTTGCATCTTGAATCTCAATTCCAACAAGAAGAATTACAACAACAGATTCATCATTCTGAACCTATTTATGTTCAAAAATTTAAAAGAGACTCCCATAAGCAGAAAATAAATAATGTTGCAGTTGATGTTACACCATTTTTTGGTCATCTAACCTATTATCATTAGATGGACCCAAGTACACCATGTAAGACCAATTTTACCCTAAGTAAAATTGCCTTCACTATGTTAAATAAATTAATAAACCACATTTATTAGGTTGTTTATGGTCTAAACAGGAAACCCCAAAAGGAAATATTAAACAAACCTATATTTGTTTGATTTTCCTAATGGAATAATTAATTAAACCATAATTTAATTATTATTCCTAGTCATGTTTAACCCAAAACAAAGAAATTAATTAGATAAACCTTTATTTATCTTATTATTTTCTAGGAATAATTATTTAAATCTTATTTAGATACTATTCCTTGTTAAATATGACCAAATCACCCACAAATAATTAAATAAATCATTATTTATTTAATTATCTTTCAACCACTTCCTTAAATAATTAAATAAATCATTATTATTTATTTGATTATCTTCTAACCGCTTCCTTAAAAAGATAAATAAATCATTAATTTATTTATTTTTGACAAATCAAGGGATTTGACCCAAGTCAAATACCTTTTCCCTCCAACAAATATAATAAAATATTCCATAAAAGGTGGATCTAGATTTGGTTAACATTATTTTAATCATGCACCAAGATCTGGAATGACCCAATATTTTGTTATAAATAGGAGGGTTTTTCCTACCATTCTTCACCTTTTGTTGCCTATTAGATCACTCTGGATCTATACACTTGGTCACATTTTTCTACATTATTTGTTGTGTGAGCTCCCTTTGAGTTCTATCTTTGTCTGGGTTTTCTACACCAACAAGAGAGAGAGATTCTAGATCTGAAGTACTGAGGACTTCCAAGAACCCATCCCATTGAGGAGAATTGGATATGCCTTCTTGTTTTCCTCCCAGGTGCCCTTAATACAAAAATTCTTTCAAAAATTGTTCTTGTCTTGTCTATTGGTATATGGAGCAAACCCTTGTTTTTACTGCTTAATGTCTTTCCATGCATAGATTTGGTTTTTGCAGCTCTTTTCTTGTTCAACTAACAGCAGATCTGAAGATATTGGCAGCCACTTTTGTTGTTAGGGCTATTAGTTATGCGTAGCTAAAGTGGTCCTTTTTCGTACACTTCGACAAAGGATTCATACTAACAAATGGCGACTCCACACGGGTTTTAAATTACGACCGCTGTCGTTTTTTCATATTCCTGCATATCCAGCTACTTCAGACCCTAGGGTTTCTTTTCAGCTGTTTATTTTTCCTATTTTTATGTTGTTTTTCTCACATAAAACCCTAAAACATTAAAATTTCTAACTTCCATGTGTTTCTAGCCCTATTGCGCAGGTAAGCGACATCAGCCGCAACTGAGACGGCAAATTTTCCGAACATCTGCCGCCGAGACAACCGGAACGGGAGGTTGCACTTTTCAGCACAAAAAATACGACCTGGACCTCCAGGTCGCACTTTTCAGCCTCTTTTCTGCGACCTGCACTGAAAACAGGTCAGAACCTGCGACCTGCCAAATTTTCAGTGGTTTTTCTGCAATTTTTCTGGGTTTTGCTGAAGCTTCTGTCAAGGTTTTCCAGCCTCTGTCTCAGCCCGCTTTGACCTAGTTCTGATCTATTTTTACTCATCTAAGTGGGAACCTAGCCCCCTAGGGCTTCAGTACCCTCCACTTTTTGTGGAAGAGTTTTAGCTGTTTCAGCCGTCTATTTTTCAGAGTTTCAGCCTTCCCTTTTTCAGATCTGAAACCTCCTCCTCAGATCCCTTTAAATCAGCCTTTCTTCCTTTCAAATCACCTCTTGTCATTTTGTTTGGACCTCTTTTTAGGACCTCCTCCCTGTCCTTTCCGCTTTTTGCTGATTTCCTCCCTTTTTCCAGCCACCTTGCCTCTGTCTCTTGGCTGTGATCTGCACCTCTTTTCAGCAGCTTTATCCTTTAGATCCCTGTCCCTCCCAACCTTAGATCTATTGGCCTCTTTTCAGTGTGTTTTGACTAGATTTTTTTCCCTTTTTTAGACTAGTTTTGAGGGACCTACCTTCTTGGGTTAGATAGATGCAATAGTAGCTATTAATTTTCTGTTATTTCAGCATTATATACTGTTCTCTGCAGATTTATTTTCAGTTACGCAGCACACTTTTTTCTTGCTCTCAAAACGAAAAGGGTTTTAAAAATTAAAATTAACGCACACCACACACTGACCCTAAGTGAAGAAGCACCTGGTTAACACCGCCTGGCAAAGACTCTAAAATCAATTGTCACTGCACCTTATCTGCCCTTGACCTTTCTTGATTCTGTCCCCTTCTGCCCTTGTCGGTTTCCTTCTTCCTGTCATCATTGCGCCCCCAAGGTGCCTTTCCCGGAGACTTCTTGGCCTTCACCCTCAGTTTCCGGTTGATCGACCTGCTCCGCCCCGCCGTCGTCGAGCCAGTCCTCCTTCGAGTCCGCACTCCGACTCCTCTCCTGATTCATCGGGTTCTCCTTCTCCTCCTGGTTCTCCCCCTGCCACCTTCACTATGTCTGGTCCAGGGCCTAACGCTAGCGGTTCTCCCGACCCTAATGCCGGCCCGACTACTAGCGGAACCGCCACAGGAACTACCCCGGCCACCCCCTTGCTGCCGTACATCGTAGGCCTCAGCCTCCCCGATTTCAATCAGTTGATCAATAATCCTATCCGCCACGATGTTGGTTGGCCTGCCATGCCAACCAAGCTCCCTTTCGACATCCCTAAGTTCGAAGGCCAAGCTGGAGAAGATCCAACCAATCATGTCCGATCTTTCCACATGTGGTGTTCCTCCAATTCCATTACCGATGACTCCATCCGTCTTCGTTTGTTCCAACACACGCTTACCGGCGAAGCTTCTAAATGGTATGTAGACCAAGCCACCTCTTCCCATACCACCTTTGCGACCATTGCCCAAGCTTTTTTATCTGACTTCCAGCTCCCTCTCCGATACGATACCGGTACGGAGCTCTTGACTTCCTTTAAGCAAACATCTTCAACCTGCCTTTCTACCCGTGTTCAGGAATGGCAACGAAGACGCAGCTTATGTCGAGCTCCCCCCTTCAAAGATCGGATCTATATGGACTGGTTCCTTCACTCTCTCTTAGCTCCCATTGGGAAAGATGTCGCCTCCCATTTCCCTCAAACCGAAGAAGCCGCCCTCCAAATAGCCTTGAAATATGACCTAATCTATGCCCAGTCTGGTTATGTTTATACCGTCCTTCCTGACCTCCCCAGGCCCGGTGGCGCTAACGCCCCGGGGGCATCTCATTCCGTTTGACAGGCCTGCGGAGCCCTTCCCAGACCAGAGGCTCAAATCCTCCAGGACATGGCCCCCTCACAAGAGGGGCCGTGACTTAGCACTCTTCCCCCTCCCGGTAGCATGTATCCAGGATACGGCATGCCTCCTCCTTTTTCCCAACCTCCCGCTACCTCTACAATGTTGCCCACCCTAACCATTACCCTTATCCTAGCCTGCACTCCCAGCCCAAGATATGCGTCTGTCTCCCTCGCTCTCCTCAACCCCAAAGAATAACAACACCTACAACAGGGTAAGTATTTGAACAAATAGGCGACTAATCCCCCTTCTTCTCCAAGTAAATAGTGGAGAGAAACTAAATCTCATCTCTCCCTCGCAATTCTGTAATCTAATCCCTTGTTTTGACCCTACGCAGCAACTGAACAGGCACTCAGCCTGCCGGACAGCCTCTCGCACCAACAAGCCTCGTTCCTGAGGCGGTGTCCTCCACCAGCTGACACCACGATTGGTCAATGCCCACAGTGATAGGTCTCAAACCATTATCATGAGGAAAACATGCCTCCCCTCACGCTCCCCCTAATGTGGCCACTACTCAACTGGCTGTGTTTACTGATCCTTTCCCTCAGCAAGGATTCGTGGCTACCCAACCACCTGACGGGTGGGTCGCCACTCCACCTTCCATTTCTGGTTCCTTCGATTACCAGATCCTCATGATGAACTCTGATCCATCCCCAATCGTCGAGCTTCACCTTCAAACTTGGTCTCGCCAGTACCCCAAGCCTCCCGCTCAGTCTGCCCCCGAGTCCTCTTCTTCCGGTTCTATAGAGCCTCTTTCGACATCCAATGGCCCCTTACATATCCCTCAACCCAAAGTTGAGGTCCATCCAAAGATTCCTAAGGGACCATTACGTCGAAATGCTGCTTCTGGTCGAGCTGCTCATTCGTATAGCATAGTAGATGATTTGGCGCAATCTCCTGCTGCCATTTCAACAGGAATCCCCATTGCAATTTTCCCAAAAGAAGGCTCTACTATCTCGGTGGGCGCCGTAGGATCCCGCCGATGACCAAATGATTGTTTTCGATGCCCATCAACTCGACCATCCTCCCTCTCCCCCTACGCCCGTCACCTTCCAAATCCCACCAAAATCCGGTAATGCCAACGTTTCTAAGGTATAACTGATGAGGGGGCATCCACCTGTGTGATGTCTGCTTCGGTTTGGAAGCAACTCGGATCCCCTGAGCTGGCCCCTTCCATGATCACCCTTCGAGCGTGGGACGGCCACGCCTCCTAGCCCATTGGCCTTTTCCGTAATTGTCCTATCACCCTCGCCGGTAAGACTGTTTGCGTTGACGTCGAAGTCATAGACGCCCCGCTAGACTACAACATTCTATTGGGGCGAAGCTACACCTATGCTATGTTTGTTGTCCCATCCGCGGTTTTTCGCAAGATGTCTTTCCCCCATAATGGAAAGATAGTCACCATTGACCAGTTGACATATCATGAGCCAAAATCTCAGACCTCACCCGAGACGACCATCTCTTCTGTAGCCAACAAGCAAACCGTCGGGACTCCTCGATCAGTACTCTGTCACAAAGATTCCTCCCCGTTGAACTTTTCTACCTCTCCCCTCCTCCCATCACCGATCCCAGCTCCTCGAATGTTTGGATGATGTAATCGTCTCAGGCTGACCGTAAGCGGCCTGCCTCGGCTAGTCAGCAACCTCCCCCTCGCCCTCCGCAACCTGCTTCTAGCCATTCATCTCAGCCAGTCGGACCTCCTCCTCCTAGCCCTCCCCCTACAGATGGTATCCTGGAACCTCTTTATCCTCTCGGATCGGTTCCTCCTGGCTTAGCCATTTAGAGTCAAGCCCCACCGCCATTACCCCTTCGGGTCGTATACCATTCTAGCTCCCACTAGGGAGTGTACACTGCACGGCCATGGCCACCCTTTCCTAACTGACCTTGGATTCTCGTCTCCTGCACTGAGGATCCTTCCGCCCCGCAATCACTGGGTCAACCCAAACCTTATATTGCTTTGACCCCGGTTCAACTGGTCCCCATGACTTCTCCCGCTGCAACAAGCAGTTCGGGCCACCAACAAGAACCACCCTGCTGCAACCGCTTGCACAGGCAAGTTCTGTGCACAAAGGACAAGGCTGCCCTGACAAACCTTGCCCCTCCTCGGCCTCCAAAGCATACCATCTAGTGTGCTTTGTGTGCTGTTGTCGGCCACGCCACCCATACCTGTCCTGGATTGCTTCATCTCAAGCCCATGGTTAATGTCACGTTCCCTGAGTCCACGGTCCCGGAAGCCTCTGTTCCTTCCGCGACCAAGCTCAAGAACCCAAAGACTATTCACACGAAACACCCCTGTGCTTTGTGTGATCACCATGGCCATTACACCCACCTTTGTCCCCGCCTCGAGGATTTCCGCCCCTCTCTAGCCGCGGACCACCAATTCGAGGCCAAGTGCAATGAGTCCACCTCTCCCCTATTTGCGCATTCTACTTCAGTCGAGATACCAGATATGACTACTCCCATTGACATTCCCCCTCCTTCTGTCGAGATGACGGAGCCTTCGTCCAACATTTTCTACCTATCATCATCCATGAGAACCTCGGGGAACATTCCCTGCGAACCCTCCCCTGTTGTTTCGCTTGACCTTAATTCAGCGATCACCTTGGGCTCAACATCGGTCGATCCTTTATCTACTTACTCGTCTGTCACCCCTTGTGATTACACGCATCTGAACCTCTCTTCTCATGATGATGATTCAGGTCGCTTCGCCACGTCAGGTGGTATTTCTTCCACCAGTCACCCCATATTCTATCACGATGATGACATTATGGAAAAAATCCCCACCCCCGACTTTATCTATTCCCCCTTACATCGAACCCATGCGTTCACACCACATACACCTTGTGGCCATTACATTGAAACCCAATGTTTGGGTCAGGGGGCACCCACATTTGAGAGACCAAGAGAAGCAATCGCAACTCCTCTGTAGTGGTATATAAATGTTGAATTTTAGTCCCGCAGATTCTTCCACATTTAGAAGAACCTCTAGAGTCCCATATCACTTTAGATCACTCTAGGGATGATACCCCTTATCGTTCCTTCATCTTACATCAGAAACTCCATCTCTTAGACATTATTGTTGACCAACCTATAGCTTTTCTATTAGAGCATCAGTTCATTATCTCCAAATCCTCTCTTTGGGATAGTGACACCAAGTATGACAACTTGGCCACTTAAAGTCCATTTGATTCCTATATGTAGTACCAAAAGAGACTGGTAATCCTCCATTCCCTTTCTCAAACTGCATAACCATAACGAAAACAAATGGAGCACCACATCATTAAAATATGTTTAGATTCCCCTTTTTCTAAATACATTTTGGCATGACCACACCATGCTCAGGGTCACCTATGCCCCTCAACGATAACCCTCCTCACCTCGTTTTTGGAGAGGAGGTTGTCTTACCAATCGAGTGTGACATCCCTTCCCTTCATCTGGATGTTGAACTTCTCCTTGACACCCACCCTCTAGAACAACGACTTATCATGCCTGAGTGTGCCTCTGAAGACCGTCGTGTTGCATTGCAAACCATGGAAGCGGCCAAGAAACGCACCAAAGCTCAATATGACCGAAAAGTCCAGCCTCGTCCTTTTCACAAAGGCGACCTTGTTCTAGTATATGACCAAGCCCATGATGTCCTTGGTCACAGGAAGTTCGACTCATTATGGCTAGGCCCTTACGTCATCAGTAAGGATCTTGGTAAGGGGGCATATCTTTTAGAGGACTTCGAAGGCAATCCTCTTCCTAATCCTCGCAATGCACTCTATCTTAAGAAATATTACCCCTAGAATTTCCCTTCTGAGATGCGTGTTTTATGTTCTGTTAGATAGCCAGCATCTTTTTTGTACTTTCATCCTTTTCCAGGAGCTATTTTGTCTAAGAAGGATCACTTCACCTCTCCTTCAAATCGAACTTCCTCACTTACAACACTTGTACTTGGGGCACCATTTTTCCTCCTTACTTGTCTTTGCTCGTGTCGATTTTCGTCATGAGTTACCATCTTGTACTCATTATTTCATGGTCCCCCATTGGGCCTTTACTGTGTGGCAGCACCATCGAGTCACCCTTGTTTAGAGCATCCAAGTTGAGTCATCATCGCATTCATGGAGTCTATCCCGAGTCCCTTTGTATCCCGCTATAGCCCTCCACCATTCATTGCTTGGTCTCTCTCTTGTATCGCACATTATGGCCTCCAGTCCCACTATCCCCTATCCCTTATGATATTGCGTCAGTCGCTTCCAGGTCATTCATGCCCTTTATGCTCTACCAAGGGAAGTCGTCCATTCGCTACTCAATCCCTTCCATTTCACCATCATCATTAGTGTCATTCTGTCCGTCGCTCTACTATTTTCTGCAGGCCTTAGCTGAGACCACACCACCATAGAGGGATCTCTTCGGCCAATACTAGCTCATCTCACCTAGCCGGGCCTTAGAGGGCAGGCACCTCACCCGGGCCCACTCTGTACTACACAAAGGCCTCAGATTGTGCAAGATTGGACTTCATTCTTCCTTTGACTACTGTTTTCCAATTCCTGTTCTTCAAATATGAACGCAGATCCAGAGTACTGATGGTTTAGTGACAAGAGTGTTTTGGACATTCCTGGGTGGTGAGATGTTCCAACCTCACAGAGCTGTGGCCCTGCATCCCCTACATGCCTTATGACTCTCCTCCCTGCCTGAGTACTGAGATTGATATATTAGCTCTTAGCCACTGTTCTTTGATTGGCATGTATCGCCAGATTTTAGAGCTCTTCCTTCCACTACAGAAATGGGCTTTATTTGACCTTGCCACTGGATATTATTGTATAAGTCCTGGCTGTTATCCCAGGCACAACATGTATGTGGGATTCTTCATTGTATTTTTATCTGGCTGATGATTATTCCGGCTATACTTTATGGTTCGGTCCCTTGTTTACCGGACACACTATTCTTTGTACTTTGTCCCTATGTGGGCATAGGTATAGCCTTCATTACTTTTCAAAGATTGTGCAATTTCTCAGAACAGATAGACTATAATTTTATATCTTCTGCCTCCTCATTTTAGTCTTTCATATTAATCTCATCTACTCCCTGGATTCTCTTTCTCCTGACTTCCTTTTTTTGTCTATGATTGAGTTCTGAACCACGTCATATGATTTTCTCCCATCACACGCTTGGGGAAATCGTTGAGACCATTTTTTGTCATCTAACCTATTATCATTAGATGGACCCAAGTGACAACATAGGCACCATCACCTAAGTAAAATTACTTAATTATGTTAAATAACTCTAATATTTATTAGGTTGCTTATATCAAATGAGAAACCTGTGCTGAAAATATATTAAACAAACCTATATTTGTTTGATTTTCCTCATGGAATAATTAATTAAACCATAATTTAATTATTATTCCGAGTCATGTTTAACCCAAAAACAAAGAAATTAATTAGATAAACCTTTATTTATCTTATTATTTTCTAGGAATAATTATTTAAATCTTATTATATAATATTCCTTGTTAAATATGAACAAATCACCCACAAATAATTAAATAAATCATTATTTATTTAATTATCTTTCAACCACTTCCTTAAATAATTAAATAAATCATTATTATTTATTTGATTATCTTCTAACCGCTTCCTTAAAAAGATAAATAAATCATTTAGTTATTTATTTTTGACAAATCAAGGGATTTGACCCAAGTCAAATACCTTTTCCCTCCAACAAATATAATAAAATATTCCATAAAAGGTGGATCTAGATTTGGTTAACATTATTTAATCATGCACCAAGATCTAGAATGACCCAATATTTTGTTATAAATAGGAGGGTTTTTCCTACCATTCTTCACCTTTTGTTGCCTATTAGATCACTCTGGATCTATACACTTGGTCACATTTTTCCATCATTTGCTGTGTGAGCTCCCATTGAGCTCTCTTCTTTGCATTGGGTTTTCTACACCAACAAGAGAGAGAAATCTTAGATCTGAAGTGCTGAGGACTTCCAAGAACCCATCCCACTGAGGAGAATTGGATACGCCTTCTTGTTTTCCTCCCAGGTGCCCAATTAATATAAAAATTCTTTCAAAAATTGTTCTTGTCTTGTTTATTGGTATATGGAGCAAACCCTTGTTTTTTCTGCTTAATGTCTTTCCATGCATAGATCTGGTTTTTGCAGCTCTTTTATGTTCAACTAACCGCAGATCTGAAGATATTGGCAGCCATTTTTGTTGTTAGGGCTATTAGTTATGCATAGCTAAAGTGGTCCTTTTTCGTACACTTCGACAAAGGATTCATACTAACAGTTGATTCAAATTCAATGCCCAGTATAAGAGTAGATTTGCATGCAGAAGCAAGCATCGAGCCTGCACCTCCACAACAAGCACAGAACTAGTCTTGGATATGACAATGAATTTTCCTTTCATATTCCGAACTAATCCAAGCCCATTCAATTTCAGAGTGCTAGATTTCTTCATGATAGTTCACATTCAGCTGTTCCAGATCCTGCTTCTCTTCCACAACAGCAACAACAGATTTCAAAATGCCAACACTGTGATTGAGTTGGCCATATGAAATATCACTGCTTTTATCTTCACCCATGCAAGAACTATGGTCGGCACACCCATTATTCACACAGATGCTTCAGAAACAAGCCTCTTGCAAGAACAAAGATTCATCTTGGATGGATCGCTTCTTGGCAATGGGCTTCAACAGCCAAGAAGATGTTTAAGTCATATTTCAGAACTTGTTCTAAAATATTGAACAATCTTGCAGTTGATTTTTCACCATCATCTCACCTTGTACCTGATAGGGGGGGAAATGGTGGTCATCTACAAGCTTCCAAGCCACATAAAGTGAGCCTGAGCCACAATATCTCATTCCAAATTCAGAGTTGTAGCTAGAGACACAACAGTTCAAGCGAGCCTGAGCCACAACTTGTCATTCCAGATTCAGAGTTGTAACTAGAGACACGAATGACCATGAGCATTCCTTTGGTTGGTGGAAAACCTTAAACCATTTATGAGAGGTTGATATTCTTCCTCTTCAAAGCATTCGGAATAGTTCCTCTAGAAGAAGACTTCAACTTCTTGCCAGTTTTGGAAGAGTTCCAGGAAATGCCTCAAGCATTCCAGAGTTGGTGGTCATCCTTAAACCATCGCAGGCTATAGACCTCCCTTCTTCTAGGTTGAAGGTCTCCCTCTTCAAATATGAGAGACACTTCCTCTAGCAGAAGCCCTTAGCTTCTTTCCAGATTTAGAAGAGTTTCGAGAACTTCACTAAGCGTTCTAGTGTTAGTGGTCATCCTTAAACCACCTATTTATGCCAAAATTTCAGAGATTTGATTCAGCCTAAGTGTTGCCATCCATAATTTGTAGATTTGTATTACAACTCTCTTCTTGGACTCACACATACCCCTTCGGATTAAGGGGGGGAATGTTGGACACCTAATCCTATATGGGTAGGTGTGGAAGCCAAATGGACAAAAGGAGTCCAAGTGACCTTGGAATGTGGAATCCAAGAGTCACATCAATGTATTATAAATATACATCTATTTTTTATGCCAACACTATGATCGAGTTGGCCATATGAAAGATCACTATTTTGATCTTCACCCATACAAGCACTATGGATGGCACACCCATTCTTCACACAGATGCTTCATAAACAAGCCTCCTGCAAGAACAAAGATTCATCTTGGATGGATCACTTCTTGGAAATGGGCATCAACAGCCAAGAACATGTTTAAGTCATATGTCAGAACTTGTTCTAGAATATTGAACAATCTTGCAGTTGATTTTTCGCCATCATCTCACCTTGTACCTAACAAGGGGGGAAATGGTGGTCATATACAAGCTTCGAAGCCACATCAAGCAAGCTTGAGCCACAATCTCTCATTCCAGATTCAGATGTAGCTAGAGACACAACAATTCAAGTGAGCCTGAGCCACAACTTGTCATTCCAGATTCAGAGTTGTAACCAAAGACACGAATACCCATGAGCATTCCTTTGGTTGGTGGAAAACCTTAAAACATCTATGCAAGGTTGATATTCTTCCTCTTCAAAGAATTAAAAACACTTCCTCTAGTAGAAGACTTCAGCTTCTTGCCATTTTTGGAAGAGTTCCAAGAAATTCATAAAGCATTCCAGAGTTGGTGGTCATCCTTAAACCATCGCAGGTTGTAGACCTCCCTTCTTCTAGGTTGAAGGCCTCCCTCTTCAAATATGAGGGGATCTTCCTCTATCAGAAGCCCTCAGCTTCTTTCCAGATTTGGAAGAGTTCTGGGAACTACACTAACTATTCCAGTGTTGGTGGTCATGCTTAAACCACCTCTTTATGCGAAAATTTCAGAGCATTGATTCAGCCTGTGTCTCCATGCATACTTTACAGATTTGTATTAAAACTCTCTTCTTGGACTCACACATACCCCTTCAGATTAGGGGGGGGGGGGAATGTTGGACACCTAATCCTATATGGGTAGGTGTGGAAGCCGAATGGACAAAAGGAGTCCAAGTGACCTTGGAATGTGGAATCCAAGAGTCACGTCAATGTATTATAAATACACATCTATTTTTAATGGAAAAGCAACTCACGCCTATTTTCCTACTTGTGTGTGTGTTTACCATACGTTTTTTTAACAGTCTGAAACATCCTAGAACAAAAGTTATAGCGAAAATTCCCAACTCGCTTGTTTGAAGAATATTTTGGGAGCATTCAGAAAGTCTAATTTCCTTTGGCCATATATTCAAAATTATATCAAATCAAGGTCTAAAATTTGAACCAAATTTACATGAATATATTCTATATTTTTCCTTCAAGTTTCACAGTTTGAAACATCCTAGAAGAAAATTTATAGAGAAAATGCCAACCTAACATGTTTGAATCTAATTTCAGGAGCATTCAGGAAGCCTAACTTCCTTTTTGCATATCTTCAAAAATATAGAGAACCAATGTTTTATATTTTAATCACATGTAAATGAAGATATTATCTATATCTCATATAGGTTTCATTGTCTGAAACATCACATAATATAATATATAACAAAAATTCCCAGATGTCTCATTCACTCCACAAATCACATTTTTGCTTCCACCTTTAGACTTCAATAATCAACCCAAAATTTATTCCTCGTCTCCTCTTGCAACATCAAATCTATTCTTCAATGAGTTGATGTTAAAATTAACTCATATGTACTTTATCTATAATGTTTTTACATTAACTTATGTGGTTTCCTTGTAAAACTGGTTGGCTTGGTTTGCATGTACTTTGGATGGGTCATATACCTCCTCATTATTGTGGAATTAGAGGGAGTTCCATATACCATTGGATGCATAAATTTGATTAAAATTGAAGATTCTTAAGATTTCAAACTGATAAACAAGAGACATAATTCTATTTTACTGATCTGTGAAATGGAAATCACAATTTAGAACAACATGCATAAACATTCAATAAGAAAAACCACAAATACACAATGATTTATAAGGGAACCCAATTGGGAAAAAACCCTCAAGCCTCATTGCATTAATCATTTGAGTAGAGAAACTATTGCAATTTCTAGCTCCAACTCTAAGCTTAACCTGCAAAAGAATAATTAACCTGCTAAATGAGAAACTCTAGCCAACACTTAGCCAATTATTTTCTCATCTAGCCTACTATTTCCTTGCACAATTGCTAAGGAAAATAGCCCCTAAAAATAGGATTTTTCTCCTAATTGATTTTTAAATTCCCAAGGAATATCTTCTGACCTCATGCAACACCTGTACACTCAAATAAGTATACAAATCATGTTACGCTGCCTTTTCATCTCCACTTCAGCTAAGAAATTGTAATTCCATGCATGCATTAGCGATTTTGGGCCTATTGACCAGTTAACTAAAAGAAATATGAGATATATTGTTGTCTCACTGCACAACTAACCTTCAACTAACTCTATCAATAGTTAGAGGTCATTTAACTGAATACAACTAAAAATAATTGAATTGAATTACTAAAATTTATCAATCACACATGCATGATTGAACTCCAAGTCCACTAAATCAAATTTACTAAGTTAACTGAGTGAAAATATCCATGTCACACTAGATAATTGCCTCCAATTTGTCCTACTGATGTAGAAATTCGATTTTAATCAATTTGACTAAGGCTAAAGCTAAATTGAGCCTTTCTTGCTACATTGTTCCAACACTCCCTTTGAGCAAGAAAGGCATTTTTCACCACCCCTATCCTGCACCTGTGGAATTAAAATTTACCTATTGAAAATGCCTTTGTCAAGATTTCATAATTTTTCTCCTCAGTTGGAATGTATTGTAGAAACATAATTATCCTTTGCACACAGTCCCATAAATGATGATATTGGATATCAATGTGCTTGGACCTGTCATGAAATACCGGATTCGCAGAGAGATTAATGTAACTTTGATTATCACAATATATCATTATCAGATCCATGTCATGACTAAAAATACCCACAAGTGTTTTCCTCATCCATATGGCCTCACATGTTGCTTGAATTGTAGCCATGTATTCATCCTTTGCTGAGTTGAGCGCAATAGACCTCTACTTCGTCTTGTGCTAGGAAATATTTGTAGACCCAACACTGAAGATAGAACCTAAATTAATTTTCCTTTATGATGGACTATTTTCCCAATCTACATCATTTAAGTCTTGGAACTTCACTCCCTCTATCCTCCTATACCATAATCCATACTTGGTAGTGCCTTTGAGATACTGTAAAAAATCCTTTGTTTCCTTCCAATACAACTTTGTAGGACTCACCAAAGATTAACTCAGTTTTTTTTCTACATAGTAGATGTCTAGTCTTGTGTTCACGAGATACATCAAATACCCCACAATATGCATGTAAATGGTAGCATCAACCTCTTCACCTAAAGCGGAATTATCCTTCATCCAGTTTGTAGCTAGAGGTGTGTCCATGGACTTACAATTCTCCATGTGGAATCTTTGAAGTATTTCAGAGGCATAATTCCCCTGAGATACAAACAATTCACCATCACCTTGCCATACTTCTAGCCTGAGGAAGTAGTGCATTAAGCCCATGTCTTTCATCTCAAATTCCCTTGCAATATCCTCTTTACAAGAGTGGATCAGTTACTCATCACCTATCAATATTAAATCATCCATACAAAACAAGAATAAACAACTTACCATATACCACAATGTGATAAAGGTTTGCATCTGCTTCACTCTTTGTGAAGCCCAATCCATTGATATAATTATTTATCTGAGTGTACCATGCTCAAGGGGCATGTTTGAGATCATACAATGCTCTCTTAATCTGCACATAAGTGACTCTCGATCATATGTCTCAAATCCTTTTGGTTTCTCTATGTAGATTTCCTCCTCAACTACACCATTGAGAAAGGTAGTCGTCACATCCATCTAGTGTATTTTCCACCCCATTTTCATAGTTAATGCTAGAATGGATCTGATTGAGGAATATCTTGCAACTAGTGCAAAATTTTCCCCA